>JBAMYA010000008.1:812135-858958 GCA_037176975.1 Arrhamphus sclerolepis
ACTCTTTTTGGGGGCGGAGGGAAGGGAATTTAAAACACTCTTGCCCACCGGCACACAAATGGGGAAAAACACCCCCCCCCCCCCCCCCATTTTCTGATTTTGAGTCTAGACTTGCAGTGTGTCAGATGTCTGTTGGTGACTTGCAGGGCATCTTCTCTCGCTGTGGCTTTGTGATTGTTGTCCTGAGAAACATACAAACACTCACATACAATAAAGCTAAAATTGAAAAAGTGGTGAAGGGGCAAACTGGAGCAGCCTTGCAATGCCACAGTTCTTGATTAAAAGGCAAGCAGCTAGATATGAGTTCAGTTTTTCTGCTTTTTTTTTTTTTTAAATATAAACTTTATTTCTCTTGTAAGGCTGCACTTGGCAACTTATTTACTGTCTTAAACTTCCAAAATTGCAGCAAGAGGCAAATCTCTGAAGTCTGAGGGCTTCCAGATGAAGACGACAAAAACAAAACATTGGTGAATCCGGTATTCCTGCTTGGTATTTCACTCTTCGTGTTTTTGCTTTTGAAAAACACACTTTCACCAGGGAGTCCTTCTATTCTGTGGAAAGATGCTCTTCCACCACAGCTCCTCTTTGTGATTTAAAATCTTTTTCAGCAGAGCATAAAAATATTAAAAACTACAAGAAGCTTCATTTAAAAAAAGAAAAAGATTCTTGGAAGGTCATCAAAGAATGAAGGGTGGTGAGAAGTTGAAATAAAGTGTATCATGAGTCCTACTTTCACAGCTCAGATTCTGAAGGATGGTGACGGGGTTTTGGGTTGGGTGCTTCCCCCGACTAGGCTGGTCAGAGGGTCCGTGTCGGGGTCAGTCAGAGGGGTCTCCGGGTGTTGTTATTGTGGTTTTGATGTGTGTTTGGAAGTCACTCCTCCTCGCTCGTCTTGGCTCAGTAGCAAACTCTTCGTGTCCGGGTACTGGCTGTTGTCGAAAGGCATGTGGTGGACGCTCTGGACGTGCGTCTTTAGGTTCCCTTTCTGAGATGCTCGGTATGGGCAGAGCTGGCAGCAGAATGGCCTTTCCCCTGAAGAGCACACACACACAGCTGGTTAGTCCAGAGGTGAGATAAGTCAACAGGACTGAGAGAATTCTGAATCTGAAAAAGTCGGGGAAGAGACAAGCAAACACAGACAGACACAGACTGATACACATGGTGGCATTCAGCTTGAAGCAAAAAAAAAAACAAAAGGAAAAACACAAACAAACAAGCAAACAAAAAACATAATGCAGGTTAAGTGAAGAAGCTGAATTTCTTTTTCATTTTTACAGTTCCCTTAGAGACGTTCTCTACACTTAACCAGATGGAGAATGTCTCTTCCTTCCTGCCATCCCCACACACATGCCGTCTCAACAGTCCTACTTTTGTCTCCGTGTATTTTTCTCAATCAGCCGGACCACCCCTCGCACTCACAAACAGGAAAACACACCCCACACACAGCCTGTACGCTCTCTTTCTAATTAGACTGACCTACAATGGCACAGACACCTTTGAATAAAATAAAGGAAAGCAACACACACGTGAACAAAACAAATGAGCGTGCCATTTAATTGCACCTAATTATCATTTTGATAAATGGAAGAATATCAAAGCGGGAAAACAAATGACTCCCCTGGCCCCTCCCACACCTTTCCCCCAGAAGAAGAAACAAGGAAATATAGCTGTTATCATACATCATCAGAAACAAAACGGAAAGAAAACAAATAGAAAAGGGGGATGAGAAAGAAAGAGAGAAAGAAAGAGATGAAAAAAACACAACAAATAAAGGTGTAATTAATCACCGAAAAAAAAAAAAAAAAATCACACTCAGAAAATAAAAAACAGCTGGAAAGATGGCAAGGTCAAGACGTGAGAAGCTCTGCGACATCGTCCTGTGAGGAAACGTCGCTGACAGGACCAGTGCACTACATTATACTAAAGGTTATCGTAACCGTAAAGCAGCGTCAACACTACATCTAATTGGACCCCTCTGCTGCGCCTGCTCCCATCACTCATAGTGTGTGGTAAATCTGAGTCGACGCGGGTGTGTGTGTGTGTGTGTGTGTGTGTGTGTGATTGGTGTGATTAATTATGATGGTGGCATAGAGTTTAGGACCCAGCCCTCTACGAATGCCAGCGCGGAGAAGATTTACTCCTCTGTTCCCTCAGTGCTCAACTGTTGTCCGTATGGCAGAATCCAAAAACTGTGGAAAGATCTAAATACGACGTTACAGTCAGTTTTGGCAGTTATTAAGTAACTGTTGGTGCAAGCCAGTACAAACTTTTAAAAAGTTTGTACTGGCTTGCACCAAGGATCTGGCTGAATCTCCTAAATGTTTAAGTTCTGTCGTAAATTTTTACTTTCTCACACCGAGTGGTCAAAGACTTAATAATCTGTCTTCTAGTTTACAAAAAAGACTTTGGTTCAGGTGCGTGCTGGCTACCTGAGTGGACTTCAGGGAGTTATCTTACTTCAGTTAAATGCAGTAACTAACCAAAACTGCCATTTGAAGTTCTGCAAATGTATGTTTTAGAAAGACAAACTGAAAAATTCATAAACATCTGTCAAGAGAAGAAAACTTCCACTTGAGGGAATAAGATAGAGCTTGAGCTTGTCATCGTTTCTTGGTGAAAAGATTGCATGATCCTACACCACCTTTTACCCAGAGACCCCTGTGGCCCTGAGTAAGATCATAGTGGGTATGGAAAATGGACAAATAAATGGACGCATCAGGAACTTGCTCTAAATTATTATTATAAAAATAAAAAGTTAAACGAACATCGTAACCTGCCTCATTTTTTCTTTTCTTTCTTTTTTTTTTTTTTCTAATAAACCAAAGCACAAAAAGGCCAGAGTTTAGATAAATGTGAACATTTATCTTAACAAAAGCACAAATATGTGTCGTCTTTTAAATCTTTCACATAGGTTATGTCTGGCATTCAAGCTGTTGCAGAAGCATGTGGTCGTTGTCACTTCTGCAATAACTAATTTGCTGTTTTACTGTGGTTGTTTGTGTGGTTTAAGTGTTTTTATTTAGTGAAAAAGCTTGCTCCACTGTGACCCTCATTCTGGGTAGCTGTTAGCCTATCTTACCATGACAAAGAAATCCTGATTCTTCAGTCTGAGAGTGCTGAGACTGCTGTCTACCACAGACAGGACAGTAACTAGTAAATTCTTCACACAAAACCCCCCACTTCCAGAAAAAAAAACCCAACAACTTTAATTGAGCACTCTAAAAATGACTGTAATTTAGCACTGCAACACTTTGTTGGCATAATGGATGCAAGTGATTAAGAAAATGAATTGAGACAGAAGTTTTAGCGTCGGATGTACATACAAAATCAGGGAGAGGGAAAGAGGAGACCATCTTCTGCTCATTATCTTCCACGGTCCATGGACACGTGGTGAGTTGGAAAGTTTCATAGCAATCAGCTATATTGCAAAATTACTGTCTGTAAAAAGTCTTTTTTTTTACCGAAATAACCTCAGAAGTATGACTAGCCATTCTATTATGCTTAAATGCAGTTTTACTTCAGGTCATTACTCATCCAGTAGAGGGCGCTGTGGTACAGTCCGTACAGCTAACAGGTGCATTCATAATGAGCACGGTGAATGCTCGTTGCAACAACTTATGAGGGGCTAGCATGTGGGGCTAGAAATGGTTCTGGCAGTCAACGATCGCTGCTTTGGGCTTGTCAGGCCCTTCCCGTGCAGGAAGCTTTGGTGTGTCTAGAAACATCCCAAGTATTCCTGACTATCTTACTCACAGATCCTTTTTTTGGTGCTGGAACACCTTGTGGTTTGTTAAAAGATATTTTGGGTGACATAAATGCATTACTGAGATTGAATGGGCATAATACTGCCAATACTGCCAAACCTTTGACAGTAATGGTTTATATTACTACATTACAGCAAAAAAAAGGTAAACTGTTTCATTAATTAACTTATATTTTCAATATAATATAAACGGATTATGTGACTACCAAAATGACTGTTTTTGCAAATATGTAAGTATCTGTTTTTTATGTTGCCGTAATGCAACATGGAACTACTAGCATCAAGAACACAGGTCACAGAAACTTCTACTGCACTTTAAAATGTGACTTTGCTGTCCCCTCATCTGATATTTGGTGAGATAGTCAGTTTTTTATTTAAATGTCAATTTGAAATAAAATTCTGAAAGAAAAAAAAAGTGTTTTTTGTGTTAATCAGATAAATAGCACATGAAGATCTCAAACAGGGTCTATTTCAAAGTGAAGCTGAAGCTCGTCTATGAGACAGCTGTCACACGTAGACTGCATGCATACGATGATGTCAGGTGTGATGCAGCAGCATGTGAGAGTGCCAGGTGTTAACGCCAGGTGCAGAGGGCGCCATGTGTGGCTGTCACAGTCAGACAAAGGAGAACATCTGTACAGCATGGGCGGATGCAGAACTGGCACAGACACACATATACACACACACACACACACATGCACACGTTATGCACACATGCAGAAGTGAGGCAGCAGTAACAACAGACATGCAGAAGCGATGAAGAAGCCCAGTTATTAGCCATTGTGCCACATACTTGTTTGGGAGCTTCAGAAGCGATGGTGTGAGCGTCAGTACCTCTGTGGAGTCCGTTATAATCAAACCCAACTGTGGTGGGGGAGAAGGAGGAGGAGGAGGAGGGGAAGGGGGAAGGGGAAGGGAGGGAGGGAGGGAGGGGGCATTTGGTTAAATGCTCTACCAGATCTACACAAGCATTTTGTTTTTAAAATTTCTTGTTCCGCCACCATCGCCACACAATAGCGTTTGCCACCAGCACCCTCGCTAATAGAGTGGAGCTGGCAGTGATGATGACAATGATGGTGATGATGGCGGTGATGATGATGGTGATGGAACCTGGTGGAAGTAAGCCAGTGATTTAATATGACGCATGTTAATAGAGGCCTCGGGGTGGCTGGCCTTTTCTGTGTGTGCACGTCCATGCAGAAGACAACTGTGGGTGACAACATTAATTACAGCCTCTGTGAGTGTTTACACACTCTGTGCACGTGTGTGCGTGTTAATGCAGTGTGCATGTTTACAATAAGGCTTGTGGGGGAGCTGAGCGCTGCATCACTTACCATTTGGCCTCTGTCACTTAGAATCACTGGCTGTGCCACATATCATTCACACTCTCTATAAAGAAGCTATTTATCTGGTGTCTACTGTGATCACTGCCAGCCCCGCTGATGGACATGACAGGACAGGAGAGTGGAGGAGAGGAAGCAGGGAGATGAAGGGGAAGGGCTGGGAAAAACAGGCAGCGAAGGGCTGAAGAGGTGAGGAGAAAGTACAAAAAGAAAGAAAGGAAAGGAAGGAGGAAGAGGAGAGTGGAGAAGAGGCTCCGCAAAGAAAGACACGGAAGTGATAAACAAAGGAAGGCAGTCGAAGAAGAAAGGAAGAAGCAAGACGGACAAAAAAGGAGAGGAGAAAAAGTCAGGGGACTTGGAAAGGGGTGATGAAAAGGTGACATGCGAGGAAACAAGGGGAAAAGGGAAGAGGAAGGAGAGAGGAGAAAATGAGATGAAAGGAAGAAGACTGAGCTGGGCAAACAATACCGGAAAGATGAAAAGAAACAAGGAAAAGGAAGAAAAAGATGAAGAGAAGGAGAAATAGAGGAAACTTGGGGTACGAAAGAGAATCTGGAAAGGAAAGGACTGGCAGGATAAAAATAAATAAATAAGGCACTGAAGAGGAAAAATTACATGAGAAGGTATAGGAACGGCCTGAATCAAGCTGTTTACTGAGTGGCACTGAGATGCATGCAAATGGATTCGCAAGGTTGGCATGGACAAATGCTGCTCTGCTTCATTAGGATGCACCATGCCATCTCTCTATTTGACATGCGATTAATAATGTATACAATTTGTCACAGGTCAGTATCTGCAGCAAATTGTGTCTCAGTTTAAAAAATACAGACAGCTGCCCAGCCCAGGGCAGGAGGGACTCACAGATCGGCTGCCACACTCAAGTGAACAAAAATATCTGTTTTGATTTATTTTGCAGGATCTGGGGACGTAGCAGCAGTGTCACGGAGAGCCAGACGACGGGCAAATTAATGTGAATGTGAATCTCCGTGTTTCACATGGGTGGGAGGGCTGGACCTGTGGGTGTGGTGATGAGCTGTGGTCAAAGAAGAGGGAACTTCTAAGAGTGCATGAATGAGGTTAAAACAGGATTCTGGACTCACACCAACAGAACACTTGATCTATCTACTGAGGTTTTTGGTAATAAATATTCCTTTTTTTCCCACCAGAATTTATTTTGAGAGCAAATTCTATTGCTTCACCATGAAGCACTTCTCCTGAAAAGCCTCTTTTAAATGCTATGCATGGTTTGGAAGACTTCGCCTTCGTGTTTCTAATGTTCTGTGTGAGTTGTAGGACAGCATCTCAAACAAAAATGAAAATGTCAGCATACACTCACCATCCACTGCATTGGGCACACCTTACTAGCAGCAGGTTGGACCTTTCTTCATGGCATAGATTCATGTGATTTAAACATTTCTCAGAGATCTCGGTCCACATTGGCACAACAGTATCTCTTGTTGGCTGTGCATCCATGATGTGAATCTGCAACTCCACCACGTCTCACAGGTGCTCAGCTGGATTGAGATGTGGCCACTGTGGAGGCCTTTGGAGTACAGTGACCTCTTTGTTATGTTCCAAGAATAATTTGAGCTTTATGGCATGGCAGCATATGCTGCTGGAAATACAGCTGTTGCTGCATCGGAGCAGCAGCACACTGGTCATAAAGGCTTGGATATGGTCTGTAGCGATACTCAGGTGGCTGTGGCGTTTTTAATCAAAGGTCAGCTGGTACTAAGAAAACATCCATGCCATTACATCACCACCTGCAGCCTTAACTGTTGATACAAAGCAGGATGGATCCACACTTTTATGATGTTTACGCCAAATTGGCCCTAACACACAAGTGTCGCAGGAGGAATGATGACTCATCAGGCCAGGCAAAGTTCTTCCAGTCAACAACTTTGTAAAACTTTGATGAGCAGGAGGGTATTACAACCTGTTTTTCCTGTACTTAGCTGACAGGTGTTGGTCTGCTGCTGTAGCCCATCAGCTTGGTTTCAATGAGAGGTTGTTCGAGCTACGATTGTCTTTCTATCAACGCAAAACAGTCTGGCCATTTTCCTCAGACCTCTGGCACAAACGAGATATTTTCACATAAAAAGTTGCTGCTTTCTTTTTTTTTTCCTCTGTTAACCCTTTGTAATGGTTGAGAGTGAAAAGCTCAGGAGACCAGCAGTTTATCCCGTTTAGACCAGCCCATCTGCCACCAACATCGTGGCATTTGAATTTGAGTTCTGAACAGGGTCTGTCCCTGTTCAGAACTCAAATTAAAATGCGTCCTAGATCATCCAATCAGTAGTGGCTGAGCGAGGTCTGAACAGGTTCCAGGACAGATACAGATCTGATCATTTAGGACATTTGTGATAGTGTCTTCATAGGCAATAGTGTCCTAGGACAGGTTGAAGGACCGCCTCATAAACTAACAGCACTGGCTTTGGCAACCTGCTGAACTTCTGCCTGGACCATACATCTAAACGCAGACAGGTGCTGCCATGTGATTGGCTGACAAGATATTTGGAATGTTCAGCTTAACAGGTGAGTCTAATAAAGTGGCTGGTGAGCGTAAACTGAATTATGTCACTTTTCATATATTCTCTGGCACACATTTGCGTACTTGTTCTGAATAAAATGTAACAAAGAAAATGAAAGGAATATGAAGAGCAGTGAGGTCTGTGAGAGACCAGATGAATGGAAATGATGAATATTATCCAGTCTTTTGCTAGGCCAGTGGACATATGTATATATGAACTGCACTCCTTTGAGCTTGGTTTGTGTGTCTGTGTGTTTGACAGCTGCGTTTACCTGTGTGGGACCTCATGTGAGTGCGCAGGTGGCTGGGCTGACTGAAGTTTTTCCCGCACTCGTGGCAGAAATACTGGCCCTGCCGCATCAGAGAGCGCAGTATCCCTGATCAGACACACGGGAAATCAAACAATCAAAATGCAGAAGAAGAAATCTCCAAAAAAAAGACATTTTTTTTTACGTCTAGTTGTTAAAGTAGGAGTAAGGTGTTAATCAGACACATGGGATGGTCTAACGCTGATCTGATGTTTTAAATCAACAGGTCCTTATGGAGAAGAGGCCCAGTGGAGCAGAAAGTGACAATTTTAAAGCTCATTTACATATATAATTTTTTTAAATTTAAGTCCTCTTTTTGCTTCAATTAATTTTATTTTCATTTATTACCATTTTGCCACATCTGCTTTTCTTCAGATGCTGAGTGTTGTTCACAGACGCAGATGCTGAACCATTAATCCATTGAAGAAAGTTGAATTGCAACCACTTTAGGAAACTTGAAAAATCTATAAATTAGCTTCTTTGTGAAGTTTACAGTCATAAAATCACATTTAAATAATGCGCGTTCAAGTGCAACTGGCGACCTGTCCAGGGTGGACCCCTGCCTTCCACCCGAAGTGAGCTGGGATAGGCTCCAGCAGACCCCCGTGACCCTGCACAGGAAATAGTGGGTATAGATAATGGATGGATGGATGTTCAAGTGCAAAAAAAACAGTCTGTCCTCAAATGACTCATGCTTTGATTTTCTACGTGAGCTTTTACATGTGACTTTTGTCTTTGATGACTGATTCAAAAGGTGGATGTCAACATCGTTTTATTCCAAGTGAGAAGACATTTTCACGTGAGTCTTTTTTTTTTTTTAGTTTTTTTTTTTTTAGTTTTTTTCTTTTTTTTATTGCAGACTCTGGATGAAGACATAAAGGTCAGTAATGGGCAGAAAGTGTGTGTGTGTGTGTGTGTGTTTAAGAGCAAAGGCTGGCTGAAACTAGGTAGCATCAGCAGTGGACTCGCGCAGGCATCATTAGTATGTCTAATGTGTCATTATGAGCGGCTCGCTCCGGGGGCTGGACTGCAGCTGTCACACAGCATCATCTCAGAGGCTGACAGCACGACACACACAGCACACACACACTGCATAAATTACAGGCAATTAAAACGCCCCGGCTGTGATGTGCCCGCTCCGCTGCCCATGTGTCACATGTCAGGTGTGTATGTGTGCCGGCATGTGTATTCGTTTAAGAGTACGTGTGCTTGTCCGAGAGAGGGAAGCCAGGCACATGGGTGGCTGCATTAATGCCGGCTCAGAAACTCACAGGAAAGCCAAAACACTGACATTGCTTGCATGGCCTTCAAAGTCAAAAAAGAAGAAAGCTGAATCTCTTTGAAGTCTGATGCTCTCAAAAAGTCTTTTTGTGGTGTGTGGTAAGACATCAGTAAATGGTCAGAGTGGTGGTTCTACCGTCCACAGGCAACCCACTGAATTTCCCTTCTTGCTTCTGACAAGTTTAAGTATCACTATATGATTAAGGACAAATGAGAAACACAACGTATAGCACTTTGTAGGCTGTGCAGTGCATTTAAATCAGGACTACTGTATGTATTTTCCCAACAGATCTGATATTCATCTTTCAAAAAACGCAACAAATATTTACAAAAAAACTGTCTGGGCATAAAAAACTTAAATCAACTGATTGAAGCAAAAGTATTGACACATAAAGTGGCATGGAGATGATAAAAATATCAGTTTTGTATTCACTTGAGGGGCTATTTGATTATTTTCAGAAGTGTCGAGCTTTCATGGCTAAAAAACAGCCGGCGTAACTTCTGACTCCCAGTCATGTCACACAACAACTGCAGACAGCTTTACGGTACCGTGTCGGCCAGACATCGATACTGACGCTCGTGATGGCAACAAGATGAAGCTAGCTCACAGAGCTACAGGGGATATCGTTGCAATAAAAATAAGAAAGTCACCATGAAAGAAGCGAGGTGCGAGAGTGTTGTAAAAGTAACTTAATCTCCACCTCTGCAGGTCGGCCATCAGAGCAAAAAAATGTCAAGTTATTTTCTTTGTTTCACTTTAACAGAAGATAATGTTCAACTTTAAGTTACCATCTTAATTTACATGCCTGTCACTTTTTCCAGCGCTAATACACACAACTAGCAAAAAAAACAACAAAAAAAAACAAAAACATTCTTGTAAAACATGCAGATTGACTTGAAAATGTAAAAGAGACATATTATACCCCTTTTTAAAAACCTGATGAATTTAATTTGCATTTGAATGAATATTTGATTGTTTTCTCTTTTGTTAATTTTTTTTTGAGATGTTGCCTGGTTTTCCGAGATGTCTTGTATCTATGACAGCTAAAAAAAAAAAAAATCAACAACAAACCAACAACCACATCAACAGTGACGGTCAGTGATGCTCTAAGATGTTGTTAACAGTGGAAATCATGGTAGAGGTGACTAAGAGGCTGAAGAAATGAATTGCAGAAGAAAAAAATACGAGTTTCAGAACACTTATACAACAGCAACTATACCTCCACTCCTACAGGGGGACCCCCTGAGCTAAAACTGTAAAAATTTGTTTGTGTTTCCTGCCAAAGTTTTTCTTTAAAAGGGCTCATATTTATGAAAGAAATCACTAAAAACAGAGCTTTGAAGACATATAAAGAAACATTTTGTACGATATCACTGTGCTATTTCTGTCAAAAAACAGTTGTTTATTTCATCCGTATCTCAGGAAGTCTTGTCAGCTTTTGAAAAGACATCATTTGTCTCCTTTAGTGCTGAAAACCAAACTTTGGAAAGATCAGCAAGTTTTATCTCAGTACATCTATGGAGAGCTCTGACTATAAGGACTATGAGAATAAAGCCACCAGAAAGTTAATTGAGGGACAGGATGCCCAACTGTGTTTGGTAAAGCAGATGGAAGGCACACTGGGTGGCTCAAGAGCAAGTATTCGGCATAAAGACACCTCCCGCTGTTGATGGAAAACATTCGAATAATCACAATTCAGAGAACTGTGCAGTGTCACTCATGTTAGATTGCAATCATTTTCCAGATTGCATGAAAATTCTGCTGGCAGCAAGAGGAGGAGGCATTTAATGCTGGCTCGATCCATTTAATGACATTCTGACCAAAACACACAAAATACACACACACAGATACACCTCTATGACCTCTCCTGCTGACAGTTAACAGGCCTGGGGGGTTTTGGGCGTGCTGTCGGTGATGAAAGGGGCCCTTCCTGCCTAAAAGCCCAGCAGACACATGAGCATCCTGTGTATGAGGGCTGGCATATACCTGGGCAGTGCCTGGTAGTTGGTACGAGTGTGTTTGTGAGTAAATGTGTATGAGCAGCAGGAACAAGGAGGACAGGGAGGCGGGAGAGGTGACAGAGAGTGTCTCTGGCAGCTCGACCGCTGGCCTCTGGATACTTCTACTCTGAGCCGCCAGCCCTTCTCACTGACGCTCTAATGAAAGACAAGGCAGAGCTGGACGTAAAACACAAGCAGACCAGCACACTTGCAAAAATATTACAGAGAGAAACGGGAGAAAGACTTGGTTGCTCAAAAAAGGTCACTTTATAGCATGTGACTCAAAGGGCTAAAGCAGATCGTGATGATATGCGCCAGGACGGGTGACAGCGATGTCATGCGTCTGCTCTGGGGCTATTGTCTTTGACCCCTGGCTCCGTACAGCCCCACTTGACCTCAGAGACACAACTGAAAACGGGTAAATAATACGGATGCGCAGTAATCACCATTTCCAAAGCAGCTGGTGGGGTAATTATTCTGTCTCATCTCTCTCTTTGCCTTTTCTGTTTCCTCTCTCTCTGTTTTGCCTCCCTCCATTCGCATCTGCACCAGCCTGTCGTCAGGCAGAGCAGTGACCTAAACAGTTTGTGACAGCTTTCTGGGAGAATGGAGCTGCAGACTAGGCATGCCTTGCAGACCTAGGAGAAGCAAAGGTTCTCTCACGTCTTTCACCGTGAAAAAAAAAGAAAAAAAAAGAAAAATATATATGCACACTCCTCTTACATCTAAAATCTCAGTGAATACGGACACACGCGCCGCCCCAGATACAAGCTCAGAAACATGAAAGCACACATGCGTGTTCGTTTACTTGATCTCCTCTTAATTATTAAAGCCCTCATCAGTATGGAGAAGTACGTGTACCTGTCAATCCCCGTCCACCAGATGGCGAGACAGTGTGTTAAAAAAAAAGTGCATAAGCAATAGCTGACACTTTAAGTGTTAATCTAAGTGAATACAAGCATCTTTTTATCTCGAGCTCTGCTCTTGCAGAACTGGATCATACTGTGGCATCTTGTTTCTGACTTGATAACTACTGTATTAGAACAAAATTTGAAAACCTAATGTGTGAATCATTTAATAAATAAATAAAAATGGAGCAGAAGCTGCTCCTTACCTGTGTGATCGAACAGGGCGTTGGCTGCACCCCAGCGGTGGTACAGAGCAGCCAGGTCATGCGGGCTGTAGTTTTTCAGATAGCTGAGAACGTCAGTTGGCATCTCCGGTGTCTCTGCGACTGGCTCCTGCTTCACATCTCCATGAGCTTCTGAGGGTATTGATGACGAGGAAGAGGAGGATGAAGGGGAAGACAAATTCTGCAGAGTGCCTGCCTGTGTTTGGGAGGGCCCGTAATTGGGTACTGTGGTTGAATTGTGAGTGATGGGCCGCGAAGTGTTAGCCCGAACCTGGGTGTGGGAGTTGTGAAGTAGTTTATGAGGAGATCCCCGAGCTCGGCTGTACTCTGCGAGGCCATGTTTGCTGGACAGCATGAAGCCCAGACCCTCTTGAGGCATCAAGTAGCGGTCAGTCATCCTGGAGGTGGCAGATGAGCTGGGGCTTGGACCTGAGGAACGGGAAGCGCTTCCAGTGCTCTTTTCCAAGGAGCTAGATGACACCAGTGAGCCACCGCGAGGGTACATGTCCACCTTGGGTCTGAATCGATGACTCTGGTCCTCTGCCTGCTTGATGCTGCTGGTGGTGGAGCTGCTGACTGGCCGTGCAGGGACTCTCCCAGTTTGACTGGCTGGTGTGGATGAGGAGCCTCTGGAGGATGAGGCACAGGGAATGGAGGAAGATGAAGATGCACTGGCTGCATGACTGGCCAACCTGCTCTTCTTTAGAGGCTCAGCGGGGCCTACTGGAGGTCGTGTACGTTGCGAGCGCATCAGAGGAGGCAGCGGTTGACACTCCTTCCCTTCCAGGACTGGTGGAGGCCCGGTGCGTCTCCTGGTAGACGATGAGCCATCTCTGGAGCCCTTCGAGTTGTTTTTATGAGCCCATTTAGGAGCTATATTGGAGCTATTGCTGTTGATGCGGTGAGCCACTGTCTGGTGCATCCACAGCACCTCGGGGTAATAGGTGGAGTGAGAGCAGAAGGAGCACTTGTGCCTTGGGAGGCTCTTCCTCTCCGAAGTTAAGGAGTCAATGCCCCTGATGCCCTCCGCCCTCACACATAGATCCATTGGGACCATTGTGGGATCATGCGGAGAGGAACGAGCTGAGAGGTAAGCATGAGGTGATGGAGTGTTGTTTGTCCCCTGAATTAAAGCTTTCTTGAGTTTTGGATAACTGCTGGGGCTGTCCAAGCTGGAGCTGGGGCTGGGAATGGGATTGGGTCTGTCTTTGGAAGCAGCCGGGTGCTGAACACGAACATGAGTCGAGTAGGCCTGTGACTCTGTGGTGACAAAGTCACAAAGGCCGCAGATGTAAGGCTTCTCTGTAAGAAAAAAAACGTGCAACAGGTCAAAGACTGGAAGAGAAACAACCGAGACCATCTGTAGTTCCTTCAGCTAGCGCTGGGCAATACAGAGAAACATTCAAACCCCAGTACAGACCAAACACTGATGTACAATAAAAATGGTATTGTGCACAAATTGAGCTAAACGGTGAAGTTAAACTCAATGTTGCACATTTGATGCAAGAAACTATTTTATCCTGTCTCTTTAATTTTCTAGCTTTTCCTTTCCTGTTCAAGTGCAGATAAACTGGTACTTTTTAATTCTGATTTGATAAAGTCAGAGATTCTGACTATTGGCAGCATTGGGATTTTAAGGAGACACTCCCATGAATGATGCAGATACATGTTTCAAGCTGTTTCAGCTTTTCATATTCGTGAGCAGGCGAAGAGTCAGTGCTATAAGATAATATAATGCTTGAACAGCTGGCCAAGTAATAATGCTGACTTCCTTCACTTTTGACATACAAGACACACTACTTTTCAGGTTTTTCTTGCAAATTTGAGTTAACAGTCAAAACCGTATAGTTGTTGGGGTTTTTTTTCTCAAATGGCCTTAATATGCCATTATATGTGAGGAAAAATGTAAAGAGGAGGGGGATTAAGACAATAGCATGAACAGCAAAATTAGCTGCAAAGTTTCTTTGGATTCTGAGATAAGAGGTGAGAAAAGTTCTCACATTTATATAATTCCTCCTTAATTATACTGGCGTATCTCATAACAGCAGAATAGCTCAGAGCCCGACTACCAGCCAACTCAGAGGTCATTCCACTTTACCACATTCATTTCCTCAAGACGCAGCTCCAGTGGATGGCCACTAGATGGCAGTATTGATCAATATTCCTACATCTTCTATGTTTGTTATGCATGAGCATATTGTATCCAAGCAATAACAACTCACATTGCTGAAAAGATATGAAAATAAACTAACTAACTATATAAATAAACGCAGATAAAAATAACAAAACAATCTGATGTTGCTTCAAGTGTTTTGCTTCTCTTCATAAATAAATGATTACCATATAAGAAACTGGACTTCTGTGAGCTGCTGCTTTCACATTCATAATAATTGTGTTTATGGCCATTATGAAGTACACTGCTGTAGAAAATATTTCCATAGAGCAGACTGAACATCTTATTGAACCATGGAAAAAGGAAAGGAACACTAAAACCTTTTTTTTCTCTAAAAGACTTGGACTGAAATTGTGTTTGAACATACTAAGGTGCAGTACTCCATATTGTCCACATGGTGATGCATTTGACTCATCCATATCAGTGAATTTTATCATGACTTGTTTCGACAGCAGTATCCTTTATACTGTATTTTCTTTGTAGTGTATGTGAGAGGACTGTATATCTTTTTTTAACATCAACATACATAATTGTATTTCATCTCATCTACATCTTTTCGCTCTTTTTTTATGCCATATTCTTGTACATCATGTTAAATATTCAAATTTAAAAAACTGTCTAGTTTACAAAGGGAATTAAGACAGTATGTGCATCAGTAGAAATGAGAATTTCAGTAAGTACAAGAATATGTTCTTTAAATGTAAAATGTCGGCAACAGTAACATAAAATCTCCCGTGGAAGGTCTCAGACACATACAGGGAGCAGCAGATCACTCTTCTGTCCACAACCACTTCTTGTTTTCACAGTAACACCAGTAACATGCCATCTGTTTCTCATTTAGCTTCCTGTTGGCAACACTGACCTACACTAACATCTCAGTCTCTGCCAGGTGAAACCCTGCAGCAGGGCAGTGCAGCAGGCATAAGGCTGATAAACTCTGCTAACCAGCTAGTTCATTTCATTATTCCGATCCTAACCAGTCATGGTGAATGTCCTTATTGCTAACAGAGCAATTCTGAAGACAGTAAAATATCATTTTCACCAAAGTAGATAAAGTTACACCAGCGTATGTGGGATTGTCCTTTGAGTCTCTTTGCCCACTGCCAGGACCCTCCTGCGCTGAGAGGTGACACTATAAATAAGCAGTCCTTCAGACATCAGGCGGCCTGGCTGGTTCAGTGGTAAGAAAAGTGGATGACTGACAGTGGAAGTGTCACAGGAGGTAACCTCAGAGATTAGTAAAGAGTCAGCAGGGGACGAGGAGGAAAGGTGACGGCTGGATAGAGACCTTTACAACATGACAAAATTATTCTTTGGGGTAAAGGCTTAGATGTGCACCCTAGACACGACAGCTTAAAGAATACATAAACCAGACTCCTGAGTGTCCTTGGTTGGAAGAGAGTGCATTTTCTACGCTTCACTTACTACTAGCAAAGAAGCTGACTTTGCTTGCAGCTGCTGGACTGCAGTCCTGTCATTTGACTATTGCACCCCTGATAATAACTGGCTGCCACACAATAAGGACTTGAGGCTGGGGGAGACTTAAAACAGAGAGCAAAAAACATATTCACACACAAATATTCGGGGTGAGGGGAGTTTCCTGAGACAGGAAGGCCTTAAATAGCATTCAGCTTGACAGGCCTAAAGAAATGCTGTTGCTATTTTTGAACATCTGTGCTGACTGGGAAGAATAGAAACAGTCGCTACAACCCTTTTCTGTCCACTGTCCCAACCTGTGCCTCCAGTTAGTTCGAAAGGAAAAAAAAATACAAAGGAATTCTTCCTGTAGCATATTTCACTCTTGATCATGGGCGTTATATTCTTGCTTGGTTAGTTTTCTTTTCTTTTGTCTTTTTTTCCTCTTTGCCCTGCAATGTTTATTAGTAGCGGAGGTGCAAAAATGATAGGCATTCCAAAAATGCCAACTGCACTACCGACATGCCATTTAAAAGAGTAATGTTTTATCTAATTGTTAACTTCATTTCCTTGTCACATTACAATGGCTGAAAGCAACAAACCTGCCAGTCGCAATGAATGTTTACTGACTATATCTTTTTGTCCTCAGATTTTTTTCCTCGCAGAAATCTTCCCACTTTTACCTTTTGGCCACATGGTGGCTCCAGTTCCCAATGGTGCATCTTTACAAAGCACATTTCATCAGCAGATGTTTACTCTAAAGTGACAATGGTATTGAGTGGGAGGTTTTACAGTCTTTCAGTTTTTACTGAAATTTACTTCATTCCAATAAGATAGAGATTTTTATTTTTTTTCAAATACACATAGAGGAAAGAAAAGCTAAAAAGATCAGCTTTTGTTGACTAAAAAGAAGTTAACTAACCTGCTAGTTCTCCAGAGTTTGAGGTACCCATCTCTGAAGCCTGCACTCCAAGGGTGGAGGCAGGTGGAGAGTCTCCATATCCTGGGGTGCTGGGTCGGCTTGGGGAGCCTGACTCTGGATCACTGGTGGACCCCCATCGGTCATCCCTTGTGGTTCTTTCCTTGTCTCCCACAGACGACCTGCCTCCATCCTTCCTGTGGACTCGCTGGTGGACGATCAACTGGTGACGACTGCGAAACATCTTGCCACACTCGAAGCACTCATTGGATTTGGAGGAAGCTTGTGACTGGGATGGCCGCCGTCTGTCCTGACGGCACGAGGGCCGGTACTCAGAGTCGCTAAGGCTCTCTGGTGTCCAGTCTCCTGAAGAGTTGTGGCTCCCCAGGCCAGTGCTGCTACGTCTGCCTGAGCTGCGTCTCTCTTGACCTTGCAGAACATAACCGTCGCTCTCCTTCTCAAAAACCACAGCAACTCCAGCGAGGGCATCGTCAGCCATAGCTCCTCCTGGACATGAGGCCTTATAACTTGGTTCCATTGGCTCTACTACCTTTCCTTTGGTAGCTAATTGCCAGGCCTGGTAACTGCAAACTGGATCTAGTTCTGCAATTCTTTGACCAAGAATATTTTTCTCTGAGTCTTCTTCACCCAGGGTCTTTTCCTCAACAGGCTGGAGATTGAAATAGTCAAGGAAACGTCTTTTGGCAGCTGGTGAGTCCTCATCATCACTAAGGGTTCCCTGGATTGGGGATTTCCCACCATAGCTGAGACTGTGAACTTTCTCATGGGCTCTCAGACTCTCTCTGTTGTGGAAAAGGTTCCCACATTTTGAGCACATTTGATAGACAGATGTGACAGAGGCAGTAACAACATCAGGGTCCTGAGCTACGTCATTGATGGTGGCTGGATGCTCAGCTATGTCTGATTTGGACCGAGACCTGGATTTGGTATTGTGTGTTTTCATATGAGATTTGAGAAACCAAGCTTCACGGAACCTTCTCCCACAAATTCGACAGCAGTGGTCCAATATTCCTGCATGCTTCTTCATGTGTGATTTCAAAAACCAGGCTTGGGTGAAGACCTGGCCACAGGTCTCACAGGGGAAGGTCCCATCATTCTGAGGTTGGACAGTATCAGGCTCTGCCACAACTTCTTCCTTGACAGGGACTGTGTTCTCCTCTGCGTCTGCTGTTATGTGAACCTTCTCGATGTGGCTCAAGAGTTGGTCTTCCCGCTGGGCCTCATAGCCACACAGGCGACAGCAGTAAGGGCGCTGGTTGGCGACAGACTTATCCCTTTTCAAGCTCCGTGCAGGCACTTTTCTCCGACTTTCCTCGCCAGTATCCCCATTGATCATTTTGTTACAGGCAGAGCTGCTTTTAGTTGGACTAGTACCTCCATCTAGGCCCTCCGAAACCCTCATCTCCTCCTCCTCGTTTCCACCCTCTTCATCCTCATTGGAGTGGTGGGTAGACAGAGTACCCAATTTGTGGCTGCGGATGTGGACTTTGAGGTTTCCCTTCTGAGAAGCCCTGTGGTCACAGTAGGGGCATTTGTAAGGACGTGCACCCGTGTGCCGTCTCATATGCTGCGACAAAGAGCTAAGAAAAGGGAAACTCCGCCCACAGATATTACAGTTGAAAGCACCAGGGACTTTATCATCCTCACCCTCAATCTCTTTTCCAGGTTTGTACTTCTCTGGAATCAGCTTTTGCTTCCGGCCTCCTGCCTGTGTCTCCACGACGCCCAGACCGTCTTTAGAATTCATGTTGGAAATGAAAGCCACCCCGTGTACCCAGGCGCTGACAGCTTAATAACACATAACACTATTGCTATCTGCGCGTGTACATCTAGGGATTCCTTTTGTGCCTTAGTTGGGCAGTTAAAATTCGATCAGACTTCAGTTCAACAATTAAGCAACTAATGGAGCAGGTGATATAGTCTACTCACTAGTTTTTCAGGTTCACACTGGCCCAGAGCACAATAAATAACTGAGATGCCAGGATAATTTGATGTCTCAGAATCCAGATGTCATTGTGTCAGTCGCGAGGCTTTTTGAGATGTCCTTGCATCAGAGCTGCTAAAACACAACTTTTCTAGTCCTCATTTTCTTGGTTTCTTCATCCTTGGTTTTTCTGTATTTCACCAGCTTCCAGGTCATACCAGAGCCACGTCTTTACGACAGGACCTGCAGTAAAAAGAAGAAAGAAAGGAAAAAAGAAACACGTCAGAGAATCTGCATTATTTTAAGAACATTACTTTTAGTTTTTATAGACATTTACTGGTTTAAAATGACCTGCAAGCTTTTCTACAAATGTTAAGATGACTTAAACAGCAGGTAAACAAGGACCTAACGTTGTTGATTACTGTTCTTTGTGAAACATGTATTTGGCTTTAACAGGAAAACAACTCTTCATAAGTGAAACAGAAAAATTCAGGATCTCCTTTTTATGTATTTCTAGTTCAGATACCGTATTGGGAATAATCTTCCATAAATAAACACATGGGGATCACTGAGTATTTAAATCCATTCACCAAACTGATATCACATAATTGTTATGAACAGACACCCCATTTATAATAGTTGCTCTAAAAACCAGAACAGGCAGTTAATGCGACGCATCCTTGTAACTTCCTGTTTTGACTCACCAGATGACAACCTGGTTGGGCTGAGCTAGCTATGGAGCATTAGCATTGGAAATATGGCATTATTTCATGAATGTTCATTACGCAAGTCTACAGTTTCCAGAAATGGCTTAAATGTTACTAAATGTAACATGAGCAACCTTAATAAGATTTTAAGGGGCCATCAGGTGAAAAGGCACAAGGACTTTATTAACTCAAAGGAGAAAACTGAGGGACAACAGAAGCAAACTTTGGAGTTTGCTTTGCAGAAAATCCCCAAAGAAAGTAAAAACAAACCCCACTACGAATTACAGATTAATATATTTAAAATCAAGCTCATTACCTAGCTTATCATGTAATACACCCAGCCATTACATATATCTGTGTTAGTACTATGTATACAGGCCACATTGTGTCACCACCTTGCTCTGTGCACCAGTACTATCCATGTGCATGTGGGCTTGTGTGTTTGCGCTCTAACTGTGTCCGAGCAGTGAAGGGTTGGGGGCTGTGATGCCACAGCGGCTGAGTCGACACTTTACACAATTAGGGTAGTAGTTGAGGGGGTTAGTTGTGTTCACATCAGCAAGATCAGCAGTGCCACCGTACTCCCTCCCCACGCTGGCCTCATGCACCCGCCTCAACTGACACTATCACATGACAGGGATCTTAAGTACACAACAGGAAGTGGCTCTTCAGAAAGTTTGCTTTGCTATATTTCTCAAACAGGAGTTGAATGGGGTCGAGGAGGAAATCAGACAGAATGAAAAAGGCAGAGAGAGAGAGAGATAAGAGGCCCACACAAAACTGCAAATCATTACATGTTGCATAAATTGTCTTCATCTTGTGAAAACAGTTTTGTTTTGAAGCTTGAAATTCTCTGTGATTTCTACATTCTACATATTGCACATTGCAACTGTCACATTAAAGGTGAATCATGTCTTTATTCTTTCCTGGCCCTCAAAATGGCATTTTTATTGTACAAAGTCTGAATCAATGTCTAAACTCCTATCACAAGACCCGTGGAACATGAAAAGAAATTTCAATGGTATGCCTTTATGAGTGCGTGCACTATATGAAATGTGACAGACAACATAATGGCAGGCTGTTATGTCGCATGTCAAAGCCCATAAGCTGAGTTACTGCCAGGCTCTAATTACAAGTGGATAATTGATCATAATCATAAGGAGGCTAAGGTAGTGGAGGAGGGAATTTAGCGCAAGAACAATCATATCTCTTACACTCTAGCGCTGAAAACGAACAACCTTCACAAGAGCCCCAAACCTATTTAAAATGATCTAGGCTATTGAAATATTGAAATCAACCTGGGGTTGGTGGTTCATCATGCTTCCCCCTGGAGAGCAAGCATCGCTCCAGCCAGGAGCACAGCTGGGCCCTTTTCCCCGCCCCCAAAGTATATAAAATCCAAGCTTTGTATTTTATAAAAAGTTTTTTAAAAGGACAGATAATTGGTCCTAGAGACAACTTTGTGGTAAACAGATGCTAAATTGAAATGAAGTGAATAATCCTTGTTCATACTTCAGTCCTAAGAACATGGCTCTGAGGGTTGATTGTAAGAACTTTGAGTTGATGATGCCTTACACAGTTGTAAATTTACAAATATCCGTACACTAAACAGGCGTAGCTTTCCCATCCACCGGAGATAAAAGTGTGGGACAAGTCACATATCTATTGTCGTGCAACACTTCTTATCTTCAAGTTTTCGTATCTTAACACTTTTATAAAGCTTCAAAAACATAGACTAAGAAGAACTGACATCACCCACAGGTTTTCTATTTTCCTCAGACTGTGTGGCACTATGTTGCAAATGTGCAGAGCGAGCAGAGATGAACCAGCAGGCTGAAACACACCCACTTTAGGGAAGTTACAGGTAGCAATTTTAGTTTGGCTGAGTGTTAACCCATTATGTTAATTATTATATCTTGCTGGTTTATTTTGACTAAATATTTCCAAACATCCTCATTTGAAATGTTGATCCAAAAGGAGTGCTGGCAGACCTGAGACAAGCACTAGCAGAGCTCTGCTGCCTACAGATAAGTAGCAGCCGGGTTAGCCTACCAGTGTCACTGTCGCAGGATGATTGACAGGTCCCAGTATACTTCTGCTTGGAAGGCTCCCAAATTAACATAATGCTAAGCACTAAGTAACCAACATGATGACAGAAAGCAACTGGCCATTTGATTGGCTGGTTTAAATAATATGTTGCTTCTTATAATTTAAGATGTAGTACAAAATAAATGAACCTTCAATACAACTTTCATGGATGTAAACTCGTAACTAAAGAGACCATAGGTGCATTAATCAGTTGGGGGTTTTAAAATGAGATTTTAACATGACACCTCCTAGTGGCCCATCGAGGAATTACAACTTTCAGTAGCTGAACGCTTCAACCCAGAAGTGATACTAGGCTTGAAGACATCAAAGTTTCAGAACTTACAAATACAACACTCCAATTAAGCCCCCCATCTTAAATCAAGTTGAGATTTTCCAAAATTGTCTTCACCAAATATTGTACACTGGAAGCTTGAGCATCATCAGAGTCAAGAACGCCATGGTTATATGATATGTACTAATTAAACCAATTACAAGTTATAGAATTAACAAATTAGAATGAATTAACCTGCAGTCTAACAATTTTATAGCCACCAAAAAAGCCTTAATGTTTATTTGGCTCTTTGACCTTTTTGAAATATATTTCCTTTTTATTTTTAAAAGTTCTTAAGAGCAGAAAATTAACAGACTTGCTGAACATGAAGCCAAGAAAGTTATTACTTTAAATATGGATCTTTGAGAGGACATTTGTCCTTTAGGAATATTGACAGGTATAAATCCATTTTTGTTCAACATAATTATTGAAAAAGTTTTATTTACACTTAAAAACACTATTTTCTCCTTTAGTGGAAACTACATTAATATAGCTGATAAAAGTACACAAATTGACTTACAAAAAGATTTTATTATTGTTTATAGGGTGATGCTGATTGGTCTGTAGACAAATGGATGCGTCTCTGCTTTATTCACGGTTCACCAAATGCCAACCAGATTTTGTTGGTTATGTACACAAGACGTGTACTCTTGATGCCACAGACACCGTCCCCCCAATTTATCCCAATTGATCCCAAGTCATAATTAAATATTTGTTAATAATCTACCTTTGCATGCTTGCACCATTAAAGATTTACAAATTATCAACATAGCCTCCAATCTGCAAAGTTAAACTAATAACAGTGTCTTAATCTTGTGCTCCATCTCATGATTAGCAGTGTGTGACTCAAAATTAATCAGTTTATATCGAAATCTACAAGGAGACATTAATCTTGCTTCTTTATCTCAGTAAACGGTTTCCTAATTTACTGCCTCAATCATTTGTTTCACATCCTCCTTAACGAAGCAAGATGTTTGTTTAGTGCATTTCAGTTAACGCCAACTTTATTATTCTAACAGTATTTATAGTTTGGCATCCAGGTTTTAACCTAATCACTCCCCATGGATGATACCAACACAGAAATATGGGGAGTGATGGACATGGCCCTGTCCTGATCCTAGAGCTGGAGCCTAGAGGTTGATGGGGGAGGAGGTTTTGGTTTCTTTTTTTGTTTTTTTTGAGCAAACAGCGATTACCAATTGTGCATCAGTTGGCGAAGCAGAGATGGACGCCGTCTGATCCTTAAAGCGACACAAAGGAACTTTGGCGTTGGGAATCGGAATGAAGCATGTAGCGTTGGTTTTGTGAACTCAAAACACTGCTTTTAATGCCTGCCTGAACTAGCTCCACAGCCACTTCATTGCAGTCCACTTTAGAGTAAACTACACAAGAAAGCAGGGGATAGTTAAAAGCAGAACTGCCCTATGACACAATAGGTCTGCATTTCTTATGACCAATACAAACTTGCAAAAGAGCAGGAAGGCGAGTGAGATCTACACATTAGTGATTGAGAAGGAGCACACATGCGCTACACTTCCTTTTGAGGAATATGAAAGCAAGCGAGTAATTAATGCATGAAAGCCCAACTGAGGAGCACCCAATAGAAGAATTGTTGTGTGGAACCCAACTTGGGTACCAGAGAGGAAAATCTTTCTTTCCAGGGATAAATGCGGTGGGGGAGGAGTTTATAATTTGTCAACTTTTCATCACTCAATTTGAAGTGTGCCACACAGCTGCGGTTTTATTTAACAGCTGAAGCTTTGCTGCAGGTGACGTTCATGGCCAGCAGTGAGTAGGACTGCTGAACGTTGCAGCCGGCTGCAACAATCAGGCAAAAGAAAAAAGAAAGAAAGAAAATCTGGATACTCAAACTGAAATCCAAATATCCAAACCAAACATTTGTACTCTGTTTTATCTGCTCTCTGTTTCATCAAAAATCACTAACTTACTCAGCTGTTTTTTTTCCTAATTCTGCAGCTACATGCATAAAAACAGGGGATAATGATCTTATTTTCTATTAAATGGTCTTGCTGACTAGGGGTCAAGAGGTCTGAGAGGGGTTGAGACGATTCAACAGTAAGCCTGTCATCCACCAGACAGTCACATGTCCAAATTGAAATGTAATGAGATTAACCACCAGAAGGGAAACAATACACCAAGCGTAAGACAAAAAAAAAAGACAAATTGGCTTAGGGAGGGAGAAACTGGCGAGGACAGATGAAGATTACCAACCATCGAAGTCATCAAAATAGGGAAGAGGTTTCAAAAGACCAGTAAGGGATGCAGTGTTTCCTAAAGCTACAAACACCAGTCGACTGTGTAAACCTTGACTGTCATTGACATCGACCAGCTAATTAACCTTACACACACGTACGCGTGCACACACATACACACACACACACATATACAGAGAAGAAGATTAAAAATAAAATGATCATCCTCGGGTACTATGACCTGTCTAAACTTAGTTGAGAATGCTGCCACTAATGAACATTTAAGTCGGTCTATTCTGAGTCACAAGGCATGAATGAAGGTCTGCGCTCAGCTGACATCTACTTCTGTGTCAAACAAAAACAACCACCCCAACCCCCGCCTTTGTCCAAACATGCTCAAACTCTTGTGTTCTGAGTTCTGAATGCTGAAGCACAGCAGCAAAGAGTGGGCAAGAGCAGGAAATCCGCTCTTATTTTCCCATCCATCGCAACCCTTTAGAAAGCAGTCAGGCCATTTGTGTTTGACAGAGTCCTGAGCCCCACATCTGGACTGAATATTGAACCAAAAGGAGGTTAAATTGTGCGTGCAAGCTGGAAGAAATACCTGTTTAGAAATGTTGGTTTCCGTTTGTTTTCACAAAAGAGGAGCATTACAAACCAGACTTTAAAAGAAAAAAGTGAGTGATAAACACACACTGACTGTTACTGCTCAGTGGCCGTCTCAATAGCCCCCTCTAGAGGCCAAAGATTCTCCTTACAGCAACCTTTTGTTGCACTACAGTGTAGGGTATTCACATGTGGTTAATGAAGGCTCACAAAGATGAGCAGAAACTGATAGATCTCACTGTTTTCCTCCTCTCTTGACAAAAACACAGGCATCCGGCCAGGAAGCCCCTTCATCACGTCAGGCATCTCAGAGGCTGCTGTGACAAATCTCTTGCACCCATGGGTGCGGAGATTGGCTTTCACACTGCAATGACTCACTCACTGCTACCTTATCACTGGTAGTGACTGCGGCTCATTTTTGTGTGGAACATCCTTCTTCAGCTCTGGTGGGATCCGATTCCCATCCAGCACAGCATCACAGAGACGAGCATTTGAGGTTTTAAGAAAAAAAGAAAAAAATACACAGCAGCGACAAATACAGAGTGGACCTTCTGTTGGAGTGCAGAAACAAACGCGTGCATACATGCAGGGGAACTGAGGAATCAAGAAGGGAAACAGAGGTGGCTTTTAATGTTTTCAAAGTCTGTACGCGCACACACTGTGGGCTTTTAACGCTGTTTCATACAGGCAGCATTGAAAGATTAACAGGCCATACAGAGAGGCGCTCACATACACACAAACATTGCTTCATGGAGCAGAACATACAGAGAGCACTTCACAAAAATCCCGCTATCCTCTGTACAGTTACTCAAAGT
Organism: Arrhamphus sclerolepis; assembly: GCA_037176975.1. Taxonomy (NCBI): domain Eukaryota; kingdom Metazoa; phylum Chordata; class Actinopteri; order Beloniformes; family Hemiramphidae; genus Arrhamphus; species Arrhamphus sclerolepis. The sequence continues at coordinate 837,707 of JBAMYA010000008.1, forward strand.
GGAGACAAGCAGAGCTCAGACACAAACAGAGGATGGTATGGAGCTAGTGTATTCTCAGACCAATCAATAATCCTTTATGAACAAACTGCTCCTCCACTTCCATCCTGCTCTAAAGCAGCAAACAAAGAGGTCTGCTGTACGCTCCACAACGAAGGAAAAGTAAAGCGCCGCGGAAAACGACAACATACACTCACAGGCTGCTTCTGGAGAGAAAGAACAAAGATTTAAGCGCAGATTTTTAGGGAGACAAAAGTGTCAGCTGCAGAAAAAAAACAAAACAAGAAACCTTTTTCTTTCTTTCTTTTTGCACAAACGTGTCAGCCTGCCTGCTACATGTCTTATTTACCGTACATCCATATACACATCTGGACAGCTGAGCAATTTAATGCAGAAGCTTTACTGTTTTAAACGCAGATAGATCTCAGTAACAGGTCACGGTTCTGTGTGTGTCCTCACGGTCGCGCTTAGCTGTTTTTAAAATGAGAAGTCGAGCACTCGTTTGACTCAAATACTTTGATTCTCCAAGAGGATTGCAGTCTAAAACATCTAGAAAGAATTAAGACGTTCAGAAAAAAGTCATAGTATGTCAAAAAAAAAAAAGAATCAAGGTGTAGGAGAAAGGTAATTCCAAAGATAAAATTGGCATTTAACACAAAAAAGGAAAGTTTTGATTTGACAAAAATAAAGGAAAGGAATAAGGAAAAAAACTATTGAAGAGTAAAGTTACAATTTTGTTATAGGTTTCATCAGACAAAGGTTTTAATTTTACGTGAAAAACACCTCCAAACACTGTGAAAATAAAGTTAAAATTTTATTAGAAAAAATCAGAATATTAAAAGGATAAAGAAGGAATATAGGAGGAGAATAACTGCGTTTATTCAGAAGTATTCAAATGAATTGTGTTTGTTTTCTTTTGTGTGTGTTTGTGTGATCTTTTCCAATTTATTTTATCTTCAGTGAAGCCAAGACACTGTTGTAGGTGTCCGACTGCTTGGACAGGAGAACGAGCTCACGCACGCGGTCCGTTTCCTAAAACAGAAAGCTGAACGAAGGCGTCTCACCTACGAGGAAACTTGGCAAAGTTTGTGCCAAGTTGGTTTGGTGCTGTGACTCCGTTCTGAGTGACGACGTTTCTGTCAGAACTGACTCCCATTTAGGTCTAATCAGGAACCGCATCCATGACCACTGTTGTCCAGTCTGGGGTGAGTTATAGCACAGTTGTCCCTTCACTCCAGACTCTATCGGAGCAGCTCATTCGCATAATGAGGAGAACCAGTGGGAGGGGGTGGGGGCTTCGTGGCATTGTTGGGGTCTCAATTTTCCATCCTATCCGTGCTTCAAATCCCTGCCCCCCCCATCCCTTAAACCCAGCCTGAACAATAGGGGGGGTCCACGTTGTCTGTCTCCTTACACCCCCCCCCCCTCCCTCCCCCCAACAAGCTGAGAAGAGAAGAGATCTACTGCTCTGTTCGTGTGACAGAAGTTCTTTGGGTGGAGAAAACTGTTGGTGTGTGCGCAGAGGAAGTGGCAGGTGTTTGAGTCCGTGCTGTCATGTCAGATTTTGGTGACCTGCACACGCTGCCACGATTACTGAGCAGGTCAGCAGGAGAAAGGGACATACACATACACATATACATGTATATATACATATTTATGTATACATATACATATATATATACACACACACACACATATATATATATATATGTATTTAACATAATTATATACATTTCCCTCTGGGATTATTAAAGTGCATTATTGAATTAAAAAAGCGGTCACTATGACTAGCGAGCATCTACATTTTGCTGCTGTAGTTGCAGCATCCTTTAAATATCTTCTTTTGGACTTTTGCCTTTCTGCAAAAGCATATGAAAAGAGGATTTGGGCCATAACACACACACACACACACACACATAAATGTTGTCACCATTTCTGGAGCTAACTCTTTCTGTTTTCCAAACGTTCATCCCTAATTAAAGGACTGATGTGATCAAAGCAGACTGATACCTGCTGCTGTAATTTAGCTGCACTGAAAGCCAGCGAGCACTGCCTTCTCTCAGGGGCCAAACCGTCTTCAGCCTTCCAATGGGAATCACTTTGTGTTTGCTTTTGTGTTTGCTTTTGTGTGTGTGTGTGTGTGTGTGTGTGTGTGTGTGCTTCCCTGCCCCCCTCCTTTCCAAACTCTGCCTGTTTTTCTCACACCATTCGTTAACCCCTGGGTGCTCCTGCCCAAGGAACTCACTGCTTTCCACTAAACACCCACCCCCTCACACATATATATACACACACACAAGCACACACCTGCATAACCTGAGAGCTACGGTAGTAGGCGATTTATGCGTATGTCCGTCACCTAGCGTACGGTGGTGTAATTACAGAGCAACAAAAGCAGCAACAGACAAGTCTAAACACTTGTGGGTGCTGTAAGTAGGCTAGGTGGGTAGTTGCTATGTTGCTATCCCACAAAATCAAACTTCAGCTCAGTACTCGTACATGCACGTCTTAGTTGAGCTATCACTGTATCATTGCACATGAAGGGCTTTAATGCACTGGATCTGGATCGAGACCACTTCTTCTTGAGGGTCTCAGTACGTGTGATTTCGTCCTCGCTCAAGTTCAGTTACTGAGTTTGCACCAGATGAAACCTTTTTCATGACAGACCAAAATCTTTAATGGAAAGTGCTCAAAGTTTACTGCACGAGCGCCGGATTTCTCCTCTTAATCATCCCAAACCCCGATATAAACAAACTTTGACCTCAGACTAAATCAAACCACAATCCTAAAAGTAATCCCAAACTATTATACTCGGCTGATCTTATGTAACAAAGTCTATTTAAAAGGTTCTTTGTGGACAGATTTCATCTTTTCGGTGGCAGCATGTGTTTAATAAAATAAGCTGTGTTTTTAGCACGCATCCATGCAAAACTGATGCAAAACCACTTCTCTTTCATTTAATTTCCTCTAACAACATAATTAGAAGCGAGCCAAACTAATACACAACCAGATAAAGCAAAAACAGACTAAAACATGCACTTCTGATGCCAACAGCTGCGTAGCTGCTCGCAGTAATAGTGTTCAACTGAAATCTCAACTGAAGCGCCTCCATCCCTCTTCACAGTGCTAACCACTGTCCATTCTTCACAGAAATCCTCCCTCCTCTTCCTCTGGGCTCCCCCCTCATCGGTCTCCCTCAGCCACTCCTCTTTCCACCAGTCACACTTTCTGATATAATCACTTTATTTCGGATGCTTGCTGCAGTACGACGTCAAGGCTGTTGTGGGTTTACATTAACGCGAGCGTAAATGTCATTTGAACTGGGCTGACTGATGAAATTAACATTAATATGCCACAAGTGATAAAATCTGCCGCCCTCACTTGTCATTTCACACATCCAATCCATCAGCCGTCAATCAGAAGAAAAGAAGACAAGAGATTTTTCTTGCCACTTATTGAAGAGCATTAGACACTGGTACCAAAATCCCATTTAACACACTTTAGGTTATGGAATTCAGGGAGACACAAACATCATCTCCTGACTTGCTAGCCAGCAAAGGCTCAGAATGGGTTTGCAACCATCTTCTGGGTTTTGCTAGCTGTCACTTCCTTTATTGGAGGCTAATAAGGCCATCAATGTAAGCTTAGCCACACTGAAGTGTCGCGCACATTCTCTCACTTCTCATTTATGAACATCCAAAAAGCTTTGTCTTAAAACATTCTCTCGTTTTTCATTTACCGCTAACTTGCTGTTTTTTAAAACAACTTGAAAGCAATATATGCTTTGCAGAAATTTAAAAGAAAAGAGGTTTCTACGTACTTTATGGTCAGAACTGAGTTTTGAATCATCTTTGTGTACACGTGAGTGTGTGCTTAAACTTTTTTTTTAATCAGCACATCTTGGTCATACTGCCAGGTGACTAAATAGAAATATAAATACCTGGAATTATCGGTCAGCCCCCCTCGACCCCCCACCCCCTTATACTCAGAATGTTGTAATGTCAGCGTCACTTTGACTATTTTAACCACTTTAATATGACCTTGTGGGGAAAAAAATGTTATCCAGCTACGAGCTAGATGGTTCATTGTGCTCACTGTAGGTACATAATGGAAAAGGGCAGGAAATCTCAAATAAAAACCGGTAGGACTGGATAAAATAACTATCACGGGCTAAGTGGATCTAGATGGTAAACTGAATCCCTGCTGAAGCTAATCAGAAGAACGTGGATATCTCTGACGCAGAAAACGTTTTTCTTTTTTGGTTTTGGCCACTTGCAACCATTATTGGCTGGTTAGCTTTGGTCTCGTCTGGTTCACAAGTTGGTCAAAAAGATCGCTGGGAAAGAAGGACATGAAAAGAGCAGAAAAAAAGGAAAAAATTGACTAGAATTGTGCTGTGAAGATGTTAGACTGATCGTGGTGCACTTCCTCCAGGTTGTGGACTACAATTTTGACCTGAAGGGTTTGGACTCTGAGTGAGCTTCAAAGTTACAAGTCAAATAAATCTCAGTCAAACAAATCCAGAATTAATTCCCTGCTAAATCATAATCTAGCTCTTTTGTTTTTTCTTTTTAAATCATGTCTTTTTTTTTTAAAATACATTCAACTGGATGTTGATTTTATGGAGGTTTTATGTAATTATGGAGTAATATTTGAAATTGTTAAATCATGTAGTACAAAATTCATAAAGAGTTTTCTAATATCTTCACAAAACTGTGCTTCACATCAGTCACAATAAGTGACTCATGCAAATGCTAGTAATAACAAAAATTATTAGTCCTCAATATGCAACAAAGAGTTGTTTTGTTTCAGCAGCTAGATGACACATTTCTTTAATACGCAGCCAGACAGGCAGGACTGTGAGCGAGAGCTTATGTGGTTAGGTGGCCATGATGGATGGCTGTATGAGGAGAGCTGGAGATCCCATCTGGGTTAAGTCTCGTCAGACTGACTGATTCAAATCGATGAAATCATGCCAGCTTGTTAACTAGACCAGTGGGGGGAAAAAAAAAGACAAAAAAGTTAAACTAATGCTGAGAAAAACAAGGCATTATCAGATGGGGGTGGAGGGACAGATGCACGTCAAAGAGAGTGGAAAAGGCTGAGAAAATAATGAGAGGGAGGACAGCAGGGGGAAGAGAAGTGGTATACAGGGATGCAAAGTTAGCAGGAGATGGATCAGGATAATAAGAGCTGAGTGAGAGGGAGGGAGAGACAGAAATGCAGAAAACATCCGTCTCTCTGGAGTACTCTGACTCGTTAAACAATTTGCAAAATTGATCACTGCTGTCAGATGAGAAAACTGCTATGAAATTAAACGTGGGTTCCGTGTTATTAGCTGTGTCTGGTGCGTTTTGACTGTTCACTTCAAGAGAGCGTGACTGAAACGTTTAATACCAGTTAATACAAGCTGCAACTGCAACGGAGGCCATGATCCACCGTCCCAACCCTCTTACTCTTTCAGTAGTTCAGCTGTGACAGTGTACCAAACTCCCTCCTCAGACTGTAACGTACAATGCAAACATGCGTTTGCAGCACGCCGTTGGATGCGTGTTCGTCTGGTGTGTTGTGGGTGTGTTTGTAAAAGGTTAAGTAGTGCTACGCTCAAGAAAATCTTCAGTTATTCCTTTGTTTGTTTTGCTGGATATCTAAGTTTGAACTCTCCCACCGAATCATGAGCAGTAATGATCTTTGTGTTTGCAATTAAAGAGTAAAAAGTTAAACTTCTACCTACAAAAAAAAGCTTCTTTCAGGGGAGTCAGCAACAGCTAAACTGAAATGAGCTGTGGTCTGGCAAGTTTCCTTGTAAAATATGACAAAGAGTGAAAATAGACAACTCCTACATAGATGACTTACATCAAGCTAGTTAAAGGCTGAATGACTGGTACATGAGTGGCTTTTGAAATGAATGAATATGAACGCTGCGAAGCTGCTGACGCTCCAGCTCGCGCTCCAACCTCCTGCAGGTGGGCTTAAAACCAGATCACAGCATCCTGTTGGTAAACAAGCAGCATTCCTAAACCGCCTGTTTGCAATAAAGCTCACCGAGCACAACCTGATGTGCACCAGTAGCTGTGTTTAGACAGCAGCTGGTTTTCTGCATTTTCGTCTCAAAGCACACATCACCTTCACTCGCACGTGTGCCAGGCTTTCAGCGATGTAAGCAAGACTTCAACGATCAAGTAAGAGGTGTGGGGGTTCAATTTCAAAATCTTATTTTAAGTCATGAAGAGAACTTCACTCTTCAGCTTGGAACACAGTGAGGGGTTCATAAAGCTCTTGTGTATTATGTTATACCACTGATGCAGATCCATTCTTGGCACTGTCCTCCTCTCTTTATATATGTCACCATCAGGGGCAGTCATAGCCAAACATAAAATAAATTTCCATCGTCATGCAGATGACTTGAAAATATATCTGCCTTTAAATTAAAATGACAGTGATGCACTAAAATCTTTAGTTCGGTTGTACTGATGAGACCAAGCTGGAGCTGTCACAAACTACTCTTCACTTCAGATGTTAAACTCTTGGACTGTGGGTCCTTCACCTTTTACATGAAACTGGTTCTTGAGTCATTTCAGACAGTAGCCTGAAGTTTGAGGAGCAGATTAACAATGTAAGACGAGCTTTTCCCGGCTTTGTCTTCGAGCTGAAGTCAAACCCGTTCTGGAGCAGGCAGTTCACGCCTTTATTAGCTCAATACTGGATTATTGTAATGCCCTTTATGCTGGCTTCAACCAGTCCCCCATCAGGTTGCTCAGATCGCTGCTGCCTGCTTTTTCACAAATCCCTCCTGGCATGTCCACATCGCTCCCATTCTTCACGCTCTCTGTCGGCTCATGCTTCATTCCAGAACTGATTTTAAGATATTTTTTATTTATGTAACGGCCCCAATTTCAGGTCATTAAGTTCTTCAACATGTTTAACATGTGCCAAGGTCAAGACACAAACTTTGGAATGTTACCTCCTGACATGTGCACCGCTGCACATGCTTTGTTTCTTTTAGCAATCAAAAGCAAACATATCGTTTTCAAATTTGTTTTAATACACAATTGCTCTGTGACATTGCCCTTTTTAGCCATTCATGTACTTTCAATCTTTCAATTTTTACACTTTTTTCTCAAGTTATTGTGTGATTCAAGTCAAAATGTATTTATAGAGCACATTTAAAACAAGGAGCTGAGCGAGGTGCTTTATTGCAAAATTAAAACAAACAACATCAGCAATAAATAATAAATAATTTGAGGGTATTTGTTCTTATTTTACTTGTACATTTATTATTAACTGAACTCTCCAGATCTTAATCTGAAAGCTCAGTCTTGGTAAGAAATTAAAAACCTGTACACTTTTAGTTAGTTAGTTACTTAGTTAGTTAGTTAGTTAGTTAGTAAGTTAGTTCGTTAGTTAGTTACTAACTAACTGGTGTCTATGACACATTAATGCTTCAGTTCATTTTAAACTCGAGGGCAAATTTTAAACTCCTCCTGCATCTCATTTATTTCTCAAAAACTTGTTTGTTTTTTTTGTTTGTTTTTTTTCCACTGGTATATATTATCATCAAGCCATCCAGCACACGTTCAAAAACTACAATCTACTACAGAAGAATCTTTATTTACTATGAAAATAGTTTATTTAAAGCAAAGACTTTAACAAACAAAATAACCAGAAAGTTACATTTTTTTCTTCAATTAAAAACGGGTTTAGCGTGTGTTGCTAGTTAGCATCGCACTGCTAGTCTTTACCAGCTAGTAACATTTTACGACTAAGCAGGCTTTCCTGACTGTTGGGTGAAGAAATTCCTTCATTTCTCCAGAGTTACTACTTTAACAAACAACAACTGAACCGTCATCACATTTCTGAACAGATTTGTTGCTACTCAGCAAATGTCAGCGTAAGAAGGTGAGTTAACACATTTAGCGCCAACCAACACCTAATTTTAGTCTAATTTTACAGTAACAGTGGCCTGTAGATTCCTGCTGAGTCTTGCTCTTCTTGTCTTTTTTGCTTTAGCTCTCACTGTTTACATCAGTGGAGTATTTTAGTATTAGGTGACGCTCAAAAGTTGCTCTACCGTGACAAACTGATAAAACATTTGCATTATTGTATTATAAGCCATTTATTGCTCCTGAGATGGTATTGCACAGCATTTACAGACAGTTTTTGGCACACCACATAAAAATGCTAACTGTGAAACTACTGTATTAGCTCAAGGACCAGGATTGAATGTCATCAGCTTTTTTCTCTCTCTCATGTAGTGTCAGTGACTAAATAAAGGTAAAATACAAAAGTCTATCACATTACTTACCATAAGGAAGATATGTACTAATGTTTGGGAGAAAAAAAAGTCCAACTGTACTGCAAAAATGCTGTTTGGCAGCTTTAACCGGCTTTACTCCTTAGCAATTAGTCATATCAGAAGAGAGATATGTGACTGTATTTGAATGCAGTTTGTATATATGGCACAGCCAAGGCTGTATCATGATCTTTTGAAATTTTACACTTCTAAGAATCAAGCAAATCTGCGACAAACTAAAATAAACCCTTCAAAGGTAGCAGCACACTTGTAGTGGTAGTCTATTTGTTCTATCTCATCTTCCATGAAAAAAAAACTTTTGCAATTTAACAGGAAACGTTGAAGGAAACATGAGGTTGGTTTGTCAAAGCTCCACTCTGAACTTCCACTTAGTCCTGAGCTGTTAATTCAGAGAAGCAAGTGAGGACAATATAAGGGTAAGCAAATGTTGCACCAAGCAGACGTGTTTGCACAGCTCTCCCTGGAGAGGTCAGACGTATCCACTGAGAGTTACCTGCACCAACTGCAGGCCTGTTTCATGAGAAATGAGCGACTGACGAATGGAGATTAAGTGCAGAGACTCGCTCTCCACATAGTAACAGTGGGCAGAATCAAAGTAAAGACTGCAGAATGGGTTTCAGAGAACAACTCATTCCTAATGGTACACACACACACACACATGAAACCAGAGAAAATGTCTACTGGTTAACTTGCATGTATTTGTATGACTCTAAGATAAGCAAATCAAATAGAGCTGCGAGCTTCACCTAAAAGCAGAAAGACAGACAGGTGCCTGCAGCGATCAGTTTTTAAATATCGAGACAGCACTGGGGGACAATGAGAAGAAGATCTGCATATACTGCACAGAGAGCAGCAACAAAGAGCTGCATCTGGGTCGCAATGAGTGAAATTGATTGATAAAAAAAAATAAAAAAAGATCATTGAAATCTGCGGCAGACTGAGAATCCTCATTGTCATGAGAGGGATACTGTTAATATGACAAAGCTTCATTGACTGCACGGTCATTGGATTGTTAATCAATACGTGATGCACTGAACAGATTGTATGAGGTCTGAAATGCTGCCGCAGATTTAAAGCTGGTGCTGCTGCTGACTACCACCAGGGCCTTTTCAACCTCCATGTTTTCTGTCCCGTTCAAAGAAAAAGAAAACGTGAAAAATTGTCAGTTTGAAGAACATTGATATTTGGCTAAATAAAAAAATAAAATGTGATGCTGGAAATAGCAGCTTTCACAAATCTTCACACACGCAGGGATATCACACAGATCTATGTGGTACAACGGAGCCTGCCAAGCCTGTCGCCCAGATACCTCAATCTAGGCTTCCAGCTGCTTCTGGGGCTCAAGCGGAGTCGTCAACGTGAGTAAGCATTTACAACATGTACAACAATCTTAAGTTATCATAATAGCATATCCACGGGGATGTGCATCTCAAAGGATAATTTACATGTTGGGCTAAGATTTAATGCGCTGCAAAGTTAAACTTTTTACTCACACAGAAATGCTGATATGATGGGTTTCTTTTTGACAGCTGGAACTGCAGATCCAGAGCTCTGACGATGGATCTTCCCTGCATCCCTGTTTAAGGCCAAGCACAAAAAAATTCAATGTGATTCATCGTGCTTGTTTTATTTGTTTATTTATTTGAAAGACTGGGCTTTGTAGCCATCTTTAAGACTATTAATTGGGTGGTTTTGTGGAGTTGGTCAGGTATAATCTGATGGGATTAACGGCTGTGCTCTTTAAATAGAGTTGTGCAGCCAGGGATTAGATGATCACAGTCAGTCGCATTTAGAAGCAACAGATTTTCATCTACAATATAAGGTTTTACTGAAGCAGCCATAAAGATGGCAGATCTTTGTCGCTGTGCGTACAACTGAAGACATGATACTGAAATGAGAGTCTGAAATGTGGAGATAAACTGAAGCTGGGATATTTGTTTGTTTGTTTTTAATCTATTTATCTCGTATATTGTCTTCAGGGCTGGAGGTGGAAAGGCTGGGCAGTACCAGGGGGCCCTACCTTCCACCCCTCAACAATCCTCTTCACATCTGGAGACAATGTAGGAGCAAGGTACTGAGGCCAGGAGGATAGCTGAAGGGAGGGTGTTCTGGTGTGGATTCTGACAGGGGGATTCTTTGCAAAACATCAAGAGTGCTGCTGCTGCAAGTGCTGGTGGATGTCGAGGCAGTAGTGGGAAGGTTGGGGGAGGTGGGAGGGTACAAAGCTGCCTATCTTTGGTCTCTTCTTCCCTGTGTGGTTGACTGCAAGTCCCCCCGAGCAACAGACGGAGTGAGAGGCAGCTGGGAACTGAGGCGAGCAGCAGACAGCAGCCCAGGAAAAACAATGATCCAGATGAAGTAAAAATATGCTGTTTCTGCTCTTAACAGGATGGATGCACTGGATTTAACTTGAAAGCTCCTCCGTGTTTATACTGTCATACATTAACTGAAGTCTTTGAAGAGTGGAGAGTTTAAAAATAAGAATCTGAATCGATGCAGCAGAACAAGAGACTGTCTTTTTTATTCCACACATGCTCCCTCTTTGTTGAATCCCATCGACAATGCAACTTTACAACAAACAGTTCAGACAAAGAAAGTCAGCGTGTGGTCTTTGTAGCTGCTAATGCAACCATGAGCCACTCGCTTCAGGCAGAATCATATCAACAGATGACTGGAGTTCCAACCTCTTTCAAACTGGTCTAAAAACTAAATGGTCAAATCTGTAGTCCTTATTCCAAAGCCATGCTGACTCAAGAGCCGTCTCCCTCTGGAGGCTCAGAAGGATTTGGACAACTACCGTTCCACATACTCCCCCAAATCTTTGATGTGTTCAAAACTGGAAAACATTTAGCTGGAGAGGGAAGAACTACTGCAAGTTTCTCACTTGAAACATGACAATTTGTGCTTATATCAGTCTGTACACTACGACCATGTGTCCACATAAAAATAGAGTTGAAGATAGTGGAAATAAAAATAAATGTCCACAGGATGTGGAAAGAATCCTTCACAATAAATGATACGAGTTGTGCAACCTGCTCCTTCGCCCTGATAGCACCGCTCATGCGTGCATGCTTGCTGATGAAATCCGTCTCTGATGCACATGTTTGTTTTGTGCAAACTCAGTAGCCCCTGGGCCACCATCCTCCTCCTCCTCCTCCTCCTCCTTCTCTTCCTCCTCACCTCTGTCCTCAGTGACCCTGCAGCATGCCCGACCCCGTCAGAGGGGCTCCTGTTACTACTTCCTCAAAGCCTGCTCATTACCACCACTAGAGATGAAAGACAAATGTATAGCTCTGACGATGGTGGGTCTCATAATGACTATTTTTTTTCTTGCACTTGTCCTTAGTTGTCTGAAGTGGCGATCAAATTAAACACTCTAAAACACACAACCCTGTCTTTTGTTTGGGACTGTTAAAACATGTTATTCAGTGAGCTGTCCAGATTTGTGGGGTACTGTGACATCACAGACCCAGATCAGAGCTGCTTAACCATCTTTAAGCCCAATATCACAACTTGCTGCACTTTCTGAACCTCGGAAGTGGTTCATGAAAAACTAAAACACCAGTTTCAAATGGCAGGTTGAAAGTGCGACAGGGCCGACCTCTTTCACGGTCCTTTCATCTATCACGTCTCCATCACGGTGCCGAAGACAGCAGGATCTGCTGACTTTGCACTTTGCACTCCTTGGTGGTTATAATGCATAACATTTGCTTTTTTAAAACTGAGTTTGTTCTTCTGTTCTAATCCTTTACTTCTCAGACGGACTGTTTCAGGGGACCTGACCTCATACAACTGCATGTTATTTATTTATTTATTTATTTTTGCCATCTCGGACTGGTTGCCAGCCATCTCTTTATTTCAGTCTCCCTGACATGCACTGTTAGACCTTATTTTCAGTAACAGTACTGGACAACCCTTGACCCCACCTAAACCAGGAATACTCTGCAGGAGAGGTAAAGTGGAGTCAAGTTCTGACTCCGCCCCCTTAAACAAGCTGCTATGAACAGAGTTGTACAGACGTGCATGAAAAGGGTGCTTCTGTGTTGTACCTCTGAGGGATTTTTACTACAAACGCATCACAGATATTCCAATAACAGGTTGCCAGAAAACGTCTCATGACATCTGCGAATTCATCAGATCAAATGACGCACATCTGAATCTTCCATTTTCATTTGTCTGTGGTAAAATACGGTCACCTGTTCCTATTGTTCATTCCTTTGATGCGTTTTGAGTCAGTCAAAAAAGAAGAAGTCAAACAGCCCTCCATAACCCCGTCCCAGTTGAGGCTGCCCTATAAAGGATGGAGGCTCCTTTTTTTTCTTTTTGCTCAGTGAAAAGGACAGTAGTCAATAATGGTTTTACTCATTAAAAAACAAAACAACAAAACCCCATACGCTGGCAGAAAGTAATCTAAATAACTAACTGTTGCAGTTTTCAGGCCATTGTCCTTTCATTTAGGAAAGAAATCATGCATTTGATTTCTCCATTTGTAATGAAGAGCGGACATTTTTTGCCAGAGTACGGTCCATATCTATCCCCGTCATCCACACACAGCTCACAGAAACACACAGTGGCAAGGTTAGGCTGACATCAGCGGCTAACGATCAGTTCCTCTGTGGGCTGAATGATTAGCTGCAGTAGCCTGGAGACATTTCCAGCTTGTTTCCCTTAGTTAGTCTGACGTGCAACATCACTGGAGTCGCAGCAAACTGCATCCACTCTCCTCCGTTGTTTCTGATTCTCTGATTCGACACAGTTAAGAGAAAAGGAGTCTTTCAGGAGCAAAAGACGAGACTCAAACAGTGTTGCGGATGTGGGGCAGTCGAAACGGATGAAGTCGGGTGGAAAAATTGAGAAGTTAGCTGTGCTAAAAGTTGGTTTTGAAACCAAAGTGGAGTAACGTTTAATAGTTTTTGTGCAAGGAAGAGGACACGTGGAGCTTAATTATTGACATCAAAGTGAAACTAAAGTGGGACGTGTTTTCAGAAGTACAAACCATAACTTCTTTTTTCCTCTGTTTCCCACTCAAGCTCTTAATATCCACGGCTGCTGTACTTCTGCTCCCCTCCACTTCCCATAAATCACTGACCAATCAAGCCTGTTGGGGACATTTGACTTCCTATGGGTGTCACTCCTTCTTAATGTGCCATTCCAAATGGATTCATCTTTCTCTGGGTAACAGGAAACAAAAACTGCAAAGAACCTAAAGCTGGATTATTAAAGGTACTCGAAGGTTTTCCAGTCCCATTTAGAGTGTGTTGATTAACTGTAACAGAATGCTAAATAGGAGCCACTCTGCTTGGAAACAGATCACCCAACCCCCACTCACCCTTAAAGCCCTCTGGGCTGCTGTGAGTTTGGATTAAGTTTGGGTGCCACGTCCCCTCCCTGTCAAGCACTGCATAGTAAAGTGTGTGCATCGTTTTTGTCTAAACTCCACACACAAGGCAGAAAGAATATGGAGCCCAGAAAAGGCTGTTTGGTTTTTTTGTTTTTTGTTTTTTTTTACACACGATAAAGCCGTTACCAGTTGTGATTTACTGTGTAGGAAATCTTAAAATATGTTTATATGGACTGTCCAAGTCATGGGTACTGCTTATTATACAGAGGGGATCATGTTTTCCATGCTGGCTTAAAGAGTGCTGAGTGATTTAAAAGCTAAAGAACAAACTGTAAAGTTATTTATGCCACCAAATTGACTGTGTCCTTTCTTAAATCCCATTTCAATGCCATCTGATTAAAGTACGACCCCATGCGGGTGTGTGTGTGTGTGTGGCGTGTGCAGGATGCATGTGTGTAAAGCCGCGGATCAATAATGGTAGTCTACTACAGTGACATCTGGGCTGGACAAAGAGCGCTGTTCCTTCCCGCGGCAGATCTCCCCTTCTCTCTCTCTCTCTCTCTCTCTCTCTCTCTCTCTCTTTCTCTCTCTCAATCCCCGATCACAGCCACGTGCTTCTCCCAGCCATTTCTTCAAACTAAGATTATTTCTCTTCTTTAATCCTGCAGCAATCACAGCAACAATGCCAAGCATGGCGTCACAGAGGCAGGGCGAAATCTATTAACTATGATCAGTATGTCAGCTCAAACCAGATAAGCGCTGCTAATGAATCCGGCACTCAGCTCAGCACTGCGTGCACGTTTGCTGTTGTTTCATTGGGTCATCAATAATGAGAAAAGCAAAAAAATCAACAGGAGCGACGGTGATAAATATTGCCGTTTGTGAACGTAGCAAACGGGCTTCCAAAAGTTGGTTTTCTGCACAACTCTTGGAGCTCCACGCAGTTCAACTGCAGAAATCAACGCACTAAGCTGTTTGCATCACTCCAACCCCCCACAGGCTGCTATGAGCAGCCAATACAGGGTGGCACTGATGAATGTGCTCCATATCCCACCCTGGTTATCAGATTAGCAGCCACTCAGCGTAGCCCACCTCTGGTTTAAGAGACGATATCACCCATCCAATGGCTGGTGAGGTTTTTATTCACTTATCCAACAAAAACAAGTATTCAAGTATTCATTCACTTTGATGTCACATATTTTATCTTAAAGAAGACATATTTTGTCCCTTTTTCCAAAAAAAAAAAGAAGTGTCTGACGTGTTCTGATTAATATATAGATACACACACATACGTTGCCACAGCTCCCTTTTAATGATGCCGTCATTGCTCTTTTCACGGTAGCTGGTTTTGGAGGGACTGAGGCCCAGGCTCCATGTAGCCGGTTACAAGTGTTACCAGGCACGTTCCGAGCCGATCCGGCCTTTTTGTCAGGTGACTCCTGCTGTTTCACACCCTGAAAGCGCAAAGGTTTGAGGCCAGGTTCCGCCGTGCTGAGGATGGGTCCGATGGTACAGCCGTCAGAGCCACGCCTCTCAAAACCATAACCTTAAAATGAACCCTTCGTCTGGCCGCGTGCACGTTAGGAGTCAGGACGCGGCTTCATTTCAGCTTCGCAGAGCCTGGGCCAGAGTCAACCAGTCGACTTGACTCCACCCCCCATTAGAAAGGTACAGAAAATGCAGCATGATGTGAAGCTAGATGGAGACTGGGAACTTCCATCTGGGTCTGTGATGTCACAGAACCCTGGAAGTCAGACCGAATTTGAATTTATCTCACAGATCTCAGTCTTCCCCAAACCATTTGACAGGGATGTGTTATGTTGTAGTTTTTGATATGGTTGTGACTTCAGACATCTGAATGCATGTACTCAAGCACAGAAAGACACTTGTTTTTAAATATAATGTGTCCCCTTTAATGTTAAGTTTATTGTAAAGGCTTTCTGTTAGTCTGGAAAAGGAAATTAAGAAAAACAGGAATAAACACTGTTATCACTTTCATTCATCACTAAAATATTTTGAAAGTGCGCTCATCCTTGTGTGGGATGTCACAATGACTGTAGATATTTCCAGTAAATATGCAGTATCACGTAACTATTATTGTAACTGAAGAGCAGACTTGCCCTTTGTGTCTTTAGTTTTTTTTTTGTAATACCGAAGTTCAAATGTTCCAATTGATGCCACTCTCAAAAAAAGGTGCTTTGGAAAAACATGGCATATATAAGTGACACTGATTATCAGTGCATGTTGATGAGGACAGATGGAACTGAAACCAAAAGGGAGAATGAATAAAAGAAGCTGTGTATATACATATAAAATGCACACAGCCACATGAAATAAGCCTCTGTTGTACGAGTTTCAGTTGGTATTTCTCAACTCTCAGAGGGGTTTTCCACCACATTAGCTATACAACAGGGGAAAAAAGTCTGAATCCTTGCACAAATAACAAGATTGGAAATAACATTTTCTTCATATTTATCATCTACTCATTTGAAGAAGAAAAAAAAAAAAAAACACAATGCAAAACTGCTGCCATGTTCATTTACTCCACAATAGGTGAAGGCTAAAATGGCCATGTGCCTAAATTCCTCCCCACCACCCCCTGCCTGCACCTCCCCTACCCCCCACCAACTCTAACCGCTTGACCCCTCTCCGATCCTAATCCTCTGATTACTCCATCATTTTCATTGGCTCTAATTTAAACAGCCGTGGGGCTTCACGGTTTAGTACCTGGACAGTCCCTGCTTGGCTTGGCAGAGACCGTCTCAACCCATATGGGCGTACAGGGTGCAGGTATGACCCAAATACAGGGATTAAATACCAGGCTCTTAACCAAAAGTTTTAAGAAAATGAGCATCTAAGGGCTAAATTGGAAACTGAAAATGTCTGAGATGTTCGTCCCAGCGAATGTAAACTCCCGTCTCATTATCCAAGGCAGTAAGCAATACGTTTCCCATGGAGGGCTCATTTATAATTTAATCCAGGAGCTCGGTGTTTCAAGGCTAACACAGAGAGACTGCCCTTTCAGAGTGAAAAACCCCCACTATGCAGGAGGGAATCAATGCCATCGCCACAGAACAGACGCTAGTCACTGTATTAAAATGATAAGACCCTAACCAGTTTCGCTCCTTCCTTATCCGCTCCTATTTTCATTTTCCTTCATAACACCAAAAAGAACAGCTGTTAAACTAGGTTCTCTACACTTGTTGCTTCCTGCCATCCTGATCAACCTCAATATGCCACAGAAAGTTATCCGTGCCTCTGAAAACAGACATATTTGCTTTTGTGTACAAATGACTGATACAGCCTTGAACAAAGCAAGGAAGATTTAGTTGAAAAGAACAGAAGGAACTTCTTCATTCACTTGGTAAAACAACATATCTGTCTGGCGACTTGATGTCTTTACTTTTCCTTCCACAACATGAGCAGCAGGGACAGAGATGGGGGAGTACAGTCAAGGCAGGGCAGCAATTACAGTCAAAGAAGGGCTGAATGGAGTCAATTTACAACTCAAGTGTGTGTGTGTGTGTGTGTGTGTGTGTGTGTGCGTGTGTGTGTAATGAAATTAGCCAACGGTGGCGCCTCACTGTGAATTCAGCAAGGTGTTGGAAACCACCCACAGAGGTCGTGGTCCGTGATAATGCTCAACTGTATTCTATGAAAATAAACAGCCGTCCAGTGTTGTCCAGCAGGACATCTGGACTCTTATGGTGCTGCCATTTTCTGAACGGGAAAAATAGCAGAGGGTAACCTGGTCTGTTTTTCCTCATAAAGGCAGACAACATGGACGAGCAGTTGAGTATTATTTTCTATCCGTTCTTGTCCAATGTTTCCACTATTTTAAGCTCTATTTTGGTTCCCACCAACTCATTAGTGGACTTTTTTTTAAAGCTCTGTGCCATGTATCCTGGGTGGTTAAAGTTTGCTTTCCAAACATTGTATTCCATGCGTGTGACTTGGATTTTTAAAGCTTTTTTGTGGAAAACATTACACAAGAAGACTGAATTAACACAATAAACTACTGAGCCAGAAACACATCACCCAACAAAGCTCTAAAAATCTCACCAATTTAAATGCAGACTGGTTGATGAGTTGATATATTTTATTTATTTTTTTAAAGCTCCCTTAAGGATTTTTTTTTCATGTCGAAATGCCAATTTCAATTTCATTTGAGAGAATATTTGGTTACTTTTAGGATAGCTCTTATGGTCTCTGGCTGTCTGCTGTGACATCTGTGTGATGCTTCAGAGCACTAACAGCAGCCTAAATAGTTCACAGAGCTACAGTGGACATCACGACAGAAACAACTACGGGACTCATGAAACAAAACAAAAAAAGAAACCAAACAAGAGTAGTGCACCATTTCTCTCATTGTACTCTCGTTGGAAGTTGCAATATTCAAATTCCTAGTTGGAAGTCAGAATTCCAACTCAGAAAGTCAGAGAAACCTCTCCCAATGAGAATCCAACATGGCTGCTGCTGCGAGCATCAACACCCTAAATACTCATCTAATTTTACCATTTATCACAGTTCTGCATTATTTTATTCACTAGAAGTCAGTCATAAACATTGTCCTGTTCACTTTTTATCAATAGACATGTGCTGTGTCTGCTACAGTGCAGTTATGAATTACTATTGCTAACGATGCTAATGTTGCTAACAAATGGCTAGTTTGAATTTTTTTTCCCAACTTTACAGCTGGAACATCGTCAGCTCGGTAACTCTGAACTCTGAATTTCAATGGAACGCACAATAATACAACCTCCATGCCTATGCATGACCCGCTGAGCTAAAAATAACGAAAGGTCCCTTACGACATTTCAATAATCGACATAATAACTGGCCAACGCCTGAGAGCACCTTTGCACATGCTACGTAGCAGATTTAATGACCCTAAGACGAAGACACAATGCAGAAGAAGTGACAAAAAAAGAAAGAAAGGAAAGTCCTCATAGAGCTGCAGCGCTGTCTTAGCTGGTGAAGGTAAATGACTATGCCCATGGTGGAAAAAGCACAAGGCAGTAATGAGCAATGAAAACAGCCGAGTTAGTGCTGCCATTCAGTGAAGGGCCTGCTGCTGTGGAATGTGAGGCGCCATTCATTCACACGGGTTAAAAATGCATTTCTGCCACCACAAAGCCCTGCCTTGTCCTCATTGTTTCTCACCACACCAATAAAACACTTCCACATTCTGAAGGGACAAGACAAAAAAAAAAAAAAAAAAATGAAATTAATTGAAAATTTGTACTCATACATACATGAAAAAGAGAGGATAAAATGATGGTTGCAGAAACAAAACAGAAGAAATAACTAAAAAATAAAACTCTTTGGGAGAGATAATGAGCCACGTTGGAGTTGAAAGTTTGATCATGATAAGGACGATGCACACAAGCAGCATACAAAAGACAAACAGTCCTATTGACAAAAGCCAAATGTATGCAGCAGTCGTTCAGCACATGAAAAGACACACGATGGTGGAAGCCAATCAAACACAAGAAAAGCTCCACTCGAGTCATGTGTAACCTCTTGAGGGAGGCAGTTGTCAAAGTGACAGGCTTACTAAAAAAAAAAAAAAAGAAAAAAAAACTCTGATTCTCCGCACAGGCATCTTTTCCTTTTTCCTTTTTAATCCTGATCAACAGCATGAGCACGAATCACATCTGTATTAGTCATTTATTGGGAACAAGAAGCCACATTTAAACATGGGTTATGTTCCTCTTTTGGCTCAACTTAGAAAGCTCAACAAGTGACCTCACAGCCTACGGTAGTTGTATGACATAACTGCCAACACTGAAATCTTCAAGTGGCGTTAATCCTATTTGTGGCTTTCCATCTTCTCGGACAGATATATCTTAAAAAGAAAGGCTAAAAACCGAATGATATCATCTCTGAATCTATAATGTTGTATTCATATAGCGGTAAACAGGTGGCACTTCCTGTTGTTTACTACCTAATGATCAGTTTGGAGAAGTTTATTGTGCTGGGATGATAACCACAGAGAGGCTGAAGAAGAAATGTTTAACATAATGTCTGAAATCTGACATGAGGGAGACAATGTAATCCTGTCTGCAAAACAACACGCCTGTCTCTCCTCCCTCCCTCCTCCCTCCTGATATCTTTTTTTTTCTCTCTTTCTGTAAGCGTGTGTTTGTGTGACCTCCCGATGAAGAAAATGCTGTGTATTTTGACAGCCACAGAGGGAAAACAGTGAAGCACAGAAAGCAGATCTGAAAAGAGAGAGAGCAAAGAAATGCCATAAAGTAGAAAAAACTTGCAGCTGAGGATCCCACACGCACTTGTAGGTTTGTAACAGCTAATTACTGCGATGCTAAAAAGGATCTGAACACAACCCTGTTATCAAGCCGTGCCAATGCAGGGAAGTACAAAGACAATAGAGGAACTGTTACTCAAGCACCACACAGAATGTAAAGCCATTGTCATTAGTTACCACTGAAGTCAAAATTCCAACAGCAGCACACGAGACAACACCTAGTTTCTGTTTCCCATCTTTTGTCATTAGCTTTGCCGGTGCACCAAACAAAAAGAAGGTGAGCCTTTCTTGGCACACATGACACTCTGTTCTCTTTCTCTGCAGCAAACTCTGCTTTTACATAACTATCTCATATGATAAGCACTCCAGTCTGCCTCTGAGCCAGGATCTACATGACAATCCTATAATCTTTCCAAGTATTGTTTGTTTTTTTTATGTTCAATAGCTTTTATAGTGACTTTACCTTTATGGATTCTTTTAAATCACCTATGATTTTCAATTAAGGACTGATGCTGCCGGGTAGGAAGTTAATAGCACTTTTATGACCTCATAAGATCACCTGTAGTATAACTGTGAAATTCCTTTATGAGTTTCCCTTTGTCAGATGTAGTAAGCGCTGAACGAACCGTAAATGCATCACGGGATTTCAGTAGTTTTGTTTTTTAAAGAGAGAGAAACAACAACAACAAAGTTCTACAGTCTTATCAGCCAAACATTCCTCCAAGTGAGTCTTATCACCCCTGGAGCACATGTACTTTTTGTCCGTTTCTGAATCAGCCCTCTCACTTCACTCTTAGAAGGAAATGACTAGGTTCAAACTTTAGTCTGTGACGAGCGCAGGGTTGCAGCGGCAACTGCTGCCTTCACGAACAAACTCTCCATATACAAAATCAGACAAAAGAAGAAGAAAGAGGAGTTATCACCTACGGACGCCTCCTTACCAGTGAGCTCAGATACTCGCAGAAATAAAAGACCCGGCGCAGCTCTCTGAGAGTCCAGGTCCAGCAGATACACGCTTTCTACGTCCCAGAACGACGTCCCAGTACGTCCCAGTACGACGACTGACAGCAGCGACCGGGGGGGCAATTTTGCTAAAATCGAGAGGAATAATTGTGATCTGGTGAATTCCTGTCTCCTTGTGCTGCGGAGGAGCGCAGCTTCCTCTATCTTTCTCTCACTCCTAATTTCTGCTCTGTCTCCTGTCGATTCACTGGCGCTGCCTTCAGGTGTTGTCGGAAATGTCGCGACTCAAAGATAAACTCAAGAAATGAACACACACACACACACACAAGCTTTCTCCTCACATCCACACACTTTCACCGCCTTTCTCAATGC
>JBAMYA010000008.1:860814-893116 GCA_037176975.1 Arrhamphus sclerolepis
ATAGACATGCATACATACACATTTTTTTCCAATCACCCACTACACCATTGCCTGCATGTAACCTATTTATAAATCAAGATCAGACAGTCGACTTCCACCTACAGCCCATTCAAAACACCCATGCAGCTCCACAATCACAAAGCTCCGTGTGTGTGTATATAAAAGACAAGGAAACGGTAGATACCTGCGTTATCCGCGACAACAATCCTGGGAGACTTCAAGAAGCAAAGACAATCCTAAAGGTGAAAGCATGCTCTTTGCAGTGTATGCTGAAGTGCATGATTGAGTAGGTCGAGTCCATTCAGTCCCTGGGGGAAAAAGTGTAGCAGTAACTCCTTTCGACGTTCATTTGCACATCGCGTTTACGTTTCTTTTTCGCGTTAAACGTGTAAATTCCAACGTTTCACACCAAAAACACACCAGACATTCCCGTAAAGCACATCTACTGAGACCCGAGTGAGAGTTGGGATGATTTCCTGGCACCCCCCTTTTCAGCGGCGGGATGGTTGCTTCCGCATTAAATGGAACTATCTGCTATTGTCTCATCAGCGAAAAGTTGTTGATACCGCTGGAAGGACTGAAAAAAAGTGCCCTAAGAGTGCGATGTTGCCAGTTTATCGAGTCATTTCGATACATTTTCGCATTGTAAACGATGTCACGTTTCATAAAAGATAGAAAATCAAAGAATGCGATATTATAACGCTCTGTTTAATCGAGTGATTTTATTATTGGCAGCTGGGAGAGTCCATAATCCACCTTCTGCAACCGTATATACATACATACATACAATTTATGTGGAATTCCTCACCAAACAGCTGTTTCACTTTTACCGTTAAGGCATGTCTGGGTTTAAATATTTCAAATGGTCAAAATGACATTCCAGCATATCTACTGCATATCTAGCAGGGTTTATCTACTTTGTTGTGCAGCATGTCTACGTAATTTTGAGTCAAGCAGGATCTCAGTCCTCTTCCACACATGGCAGTTGGCATGACAAACATGATCATTCTTTTCACAAATTACTTCATTTATAGCTCTTACACCACTTAATCAGTGCTTGACTGACTTAAAATAGGAGGGGGGAAGTATTAAAGGGTTTATTAAATGGATTATTATTGACACACCCAAGAAAATGTCAAACAAACATGGATAAACAATGCCTCCCTTGCAAGACTGGAAAATCTAGAAAAGCATGAAAAATGACTGATTGCCATCAGGGAAGCAAATGTGTGGACAAATATGGTAATTGGTTGTAATAAAAGCGATTAAACACTGATTTTGAAGTTTTATGATCTGTACTCACCCTACTTGTATCTCTTTCTTTTTTAGGATTAAACACCTTGATGTACAATGGTTCCACTAATATTGTTGAACAAAATGAGCTCTGGATTTTTGTGCACTGAAGTAATGTGTAATAACTGTCACTCCACCATGTTGCTGTGGGTGTTTTGTGGAGGTCATTGCTGTTTGTTCAGCTCCACTGCAACGAGAAAGAGCCTTGTGATGTACCAGTGACTTGAGACACATGGACATCTTATCAGCGACGAGCCCTTTAATTGTAACGGCAGAGTGCCCAGAGCTCTGTTGGGGCTCCCTTAGCATTTGCAAAATACGTGCAGCCTATACCCACCACTCCATGCTCTGACGTGCATCTTTGCTTTTTCAATAATGACCTCTAAACAGACCTAAGAGCATACACAACTGAATATAAAAAACAAAAATCTTTTTTTTTTCTTTTTTTTTTTTACCATATCCTAAATGCAATACAGTAAGAAATAAATTAGGAATTAATACATGAATTCACTCTGATAGCTCCCCTGAGTGCACCCTGACACACATGCACAGCAGCATTCTTGAAATGTGATCCACTTGCAAACATAATACAGACACCCACGCTGTTACATATGCATGCATGTGGACTTCTCTGCAGACACACATACATTAAGAGACATGTTTAACATGCAGCACAGCTGCGAAAGTATCCAAATCCTTCTAATAAACACACACACTCTGTCTTTAATGATGTCCATCATTACATGTGAGGGAAAAAAAATCCTACTCCCACCAATGTGTAAAACAAAGACACACACAGATGGGTGATGTGTACTGTAGTTACATACAGAACAGAACCTCAACACTCTCTCCCAGTAGTGAGTGAGTCACTGTTCAGATACTTCCTGTTATAAGAGAGCAGTCTTTAAAACAGTCCCCCTTTCTCTCCGTTCTCCAACTCGGAGGGAATGTCAAGCAAAAAACACACCAAGGTGTCCTCTCGCTCTCCCGTCTGTCTCTGTTTTCTCTTTGAGCCAGTCGACGTTTTCTGAACGCCCTTCAGTCTGCACCCACTCAGCAATTTAAAACACACCTCAGTGAACCTATACTCTTTAAGAAAAAAAAAGGGGAGAGGTCTGAAAATCTTCAGCACGCTATTCTAGTAGTGGTGCATGCAGATGCACACATGCATGCACCTCAGGCAGCTCTTATAATAGCTACCCCCGGTGTCAAGACGAAGATGTGCAGTGTTCCAGACAGCGCTATGTGGAGTCACACAAACTGCACTTCTGTTGCCCAACTTCATGTTGAAATGCACTTTTACAGCAAAAAAAGATAATTAAATGTGTGTATTCCGATTTACTTAAATCCCTAGTAGAATAAGTAGCAAACATAAATGAGAGAAACATTTTTTCACCTGCAATCTATATAACTTTTCTCACTAAAGTTGATCCCTACTTATCTCAAAATGGCAGTCCTGTTCAGCACACAGATACGCTGCCATCGTGAGCCTTCTCCGGTGACTGACACCCTCAGCCCCCTTGTGCTCAATTAGGTTGTAGTGCATTAGCGACCGCATGCTAATTGTCAGCTGGCAGAGGAGTGCAAGGGGAACCCGCAAGGAGATGCCTCAGGGAGTGCTGGGGTGGTGGTGGTGGTGGTGGTGGTGGGGGCTGGTGGTGGGGTGGGGTGGGGGGTGGTGGGGGGCAGCATTGCCATACAACGTGAAATTTTGATGGGGTACATCCTATTCTTGTCTTTTGACAAATACTCTGAAGCTGCCCCAAATCAAATGCAATAAACACATCCTCTTTTCTGTCCTTTGCACTGTAAGTTTTGTCACATGTTTGCAGCTTTTCACACACCTTTTTTCCCCTCTTAAAGGACAAATGTTTCCACAAAGGCTGCATGTTGAAATTCTGTTGAGATTCTGTTTTCTTCCTTCTTCGTTACTGTACAGGAGGAAGTGCTGCTCCCTCCTCTCTCACCCATTTTTCTCTTGCTTGCTCTATCTTGCTCTATCTTGTTGACTCGATCTCACAGCTTTTGGATCTCATTTATTTCCTGGTTACACTCCTCCCCTCCTTTCCTCTCCTTATTAACAAAATTTCACATCTCTCTAATTTCAACCCCCCCACCCCTTGTCTTTGGGTCGGCCACCTTCTCTTTTCCCACTTATCAAATTCCAAAGGGTGGGGAGGGGAAGCGAGGGTGCATCCACCCACACGAGTGATCATTCAAAGCTACATTAGCAGAGCTGCCTTCAGCTGGGACCGCAGTGTAAGCCTGCAAAAAAATCTCCCCCAAAACACTGATCTAAATGTAGGAGCATAAAGAGGGACATTCATGGCCACACAAACACTGTTAAACTACACTTGCAATAGCTAAATTGCCAGCAGCAGCAGTGAAGACAAAGATAAAGGTAAACGGCTGACTGTTGTTGTTAGTTCAGGGTGTGTGTGTGTGTGTTGGGCAGGGAGTTGTTGTTGAAAAGTCCTCTCATTATAAAGGGAAGGTGACTGATTGAGAAGTCCCAGGTTGTGTTCTGTTGCTAACATTGTTATGTGCTGTAATCGCACAATAATAACATCATAATCCCATCTGGAATGAGAAACTGTGGACGTTGTGCTACAGTGATTGAGGCCATTTCCTGTGTGTGTGTGAGTGTGTGTGTGTGTGTGTGTGTGTGTCAGTGCATTTTAAGCTGCAGGAGGCAGCCTGATGGATACAGGATCATACTGCAGCGCTGACATTGTCTTCAGTCCTCTTCCTCCTCCTCCTCCTCCTCCTTTCGCTCTTGTGGGTCTGCCCACCTCTCAGCAGAATTATTACTCAAAAAAAAAAAAGAGAACTACACACACACACACATATGCATTAGTCCTAACACACAAACAGCTGCAGATGCAGGAGCAAGTGCAACTACACAAATAAACCTCACACAGTCTACAAGCTAATTATGAGAGAGCCGTTGACCAAAACGTATGACTTAACATGCACCCAAAAGTTATCTACATATTCCCTATAGCTAAACTAATGCTCACCCTCCCAGCATACAGTACACACACTCCCTGCCTCATTCAAAGGCAGTCATGCATGTTCAGAGCCGAGGTGCCAGGAGAACAAACAATAAGACAAAAACAGCCATCAGGGACATGCTGAGAATATTACAGCCTGGGATTTCATCATTAAATCTTTTGTCACTCTGTGAGTGTGTTGCAGAGCCCACACGAGGATCCCATGTCAGACTTAACAGAAGGCAAACAGGAAGTCGGGCAGGGAGCCGCTGTTGCCATCAACATGCTCGCATGGTTTGTTTTACTGGTGACAGCGACCCTGTCACGTACAGCCTGACACAGAGGAGGGGAAGTGTCCGCTCCTGTCGAAGCCCTTTAATCCGAGCACAGAGCCGGCTCTGTTTATCTTCAGGTTCAAAAGAAGAAGGGAGGGAAGAGAGGGTGTTAGCAGAATGTATGTGTGACGGGGGGCAGGAAAGGGTGAATAAAGCCATGTTGTGTGTACGCTTGCATGTGCTACACCAGCATATCTGAGTCTCATCCTACACACGGGCTCAAGCTGCAATTTGAAGCTACTACTACTGTGCTGTACCTTCTGCTCAAGTATATGGTGTCCAGTAGCAGCATGAATACACAACTGACGACTAACATCTTTTTCAGTGAATTCTCATGTTATTGCTTCCACATTTCTCCGTAGGTTAAGAAAAAAAAAAAAAGCTGGATGTCTTCATCATCATCATCAAGTGCTGTTTAACATATCTAATCTCTTCTTTTTTAATCTTCCTTGGCTGCTGCTGTCAGAGTTGAAGGCTGTCAGATTATCATTGTGTTTATTTGTAAGATGATGTTGTAATTAACAGGCGGCCCTGGACATGTTGCCTGTTTGACATTGCGTCTGACATTGAATCGGGTAGTAGACAACCGCTTGGAGCAATGTGATGAGTATGCCAGTGAGAGGCAAGAGTCTAGACTCCAGGCGACAAAGCATATGATATTGATTATCTTTTGTTTGGCTATCTCTGCAGCTCCTTGCCCTAAAGGACTTCACTAACATTATTGTCTGGCATGAGGCTCTCTTATTCCATTTTTTCTCTTCAAGCTGCAATAAATGCACCACAGTTAAAATGTGTCCAGGAGATGCCATAATGAGGAAATGAAACGCGTCACTTCAGTTTTGATAAAGCAAAAACTCTTCTTGAAGCACAGTTTTCATCAGCTGAGCTAAAACCTCATACATTTTATTTTACCGTATCAGATGCCTGCCAAACAGCTGCACGTTTGTAATAATTTATTTAGCATCTTTCACAAACTGCATGTAAAAAGAAAAATCTAGACAGTACAAACTAATAAGGACATTTACATAAACCGGACAGAATCTCCATCTCTGCCTGTACCATGTTTTCTTGCAGTATTTTCTTTCCTCATGGCCAATTTTTCTGTTTGACAATCAGAGTTTGGGACAGTGTGTGTCTGCATTTAAATCTGAAGCGTTAGAGTGAGACGGAAGCATCTCTCAGTGGTTTCTGGTGACCCAATTTCTATGAAATACACCATGGTGGTGACTGAAGTCATGTTTCCACTCCGCTTCCACTACTCGAAATTTGTATGCGAAAGAACGGAAATGATTGCAGTCCATTCACCTGTTAATCCAGACCATCTCGTTCCTATTCAGGGTCACTTCTGGAGCCCATCACACCTCTCTTTGGGCAAAAGGCAGTTGTCCACCCTGGGCAGGTCGCGGCTGTAGCTCATCGGTGTGAACCATGGAGGAATGGAGGTCATTCCCATGTTGGGGAAAAAGAGAGAGTTGTTCCTACAAATATGGTGTAAAAAGGATTATTTCATTGTACACAACTGAATAAAATGTACTTAAAGTATCTGTTTTAATTATAAATGTGCTGGAAAGTTTGAAACATGGTTTACTAGAAAGGTTAAGGGTGCATGACACAGAGAACCAGAGCCATTCAGATTTCGCCCAACAGAGGTGTGCTGGATGGAACATAACGTGTTTGCCAGTGGGGGGAAAAATAAATGAAAAGCAATCGCAGAGTCGATGCAAAAGGAAGCAGTTTATAATTCTCTCCACTGTTTAACATCTAAAATGAACTGAGGCAGTACCACAGCTGAATATCCACATGCCCAAAATAAAAACTGGAGATTTAACTAGTGAATGAATATCCAGATATCCAAGTATTCAGGTCCAGCACTGCTAAAATCATGATTTATTTAAACACGAGTGCTGCAAAATAAAAAAGAAAACTAAATATTAAATGCCACTTAAGAAGCTGTGGACATGTTTGGTTTTATTTCACCTTATCAGAAACCGCCTTTGCTCATCATTTCTTTCATTACTTTCGTAATTAATCTCTGCTAATAAAATATGCAATACTGTAATTTCCAATACAATAAATTAATAAAGATGGTTTAATACCTTACCAAAAGCCTGGCCAAAAGCTGCCTTTTTTCTAGTTTTCTTTAAGTATATTTTGAAATAAAGTCTTGTAATTTCATATCATGTAATCATGAAAAACTTTACATTAAAACATTAGTTATGTTTCTGGTGTCAAAAACACTGAAGAACAAAAGTGTCTGTTAGATCAGGAAAACTAAACCTAATTGAACTGCTTCAGCTCGGTTAGAGTGTCTCTTCTGCTACTTCACATGATGTGTTCATATGTTCTTTCAGGCATTCGTCTCACTTTCTTAGGCGTAGAAAATAAAATGGGATGTCTGGACATTTTCAGCACACCTAAACACAGATTAAGTGGAATGTCCTCGTTACTATAAAAGGAATAAGAAAGTTTCATGAGAAAAGAGAGAAAAGCTGATTAAAATGTTTGCAGTGTCTCCACGACACATCAACACAAAGAGCAGAGCTGAGAGATGGAACGAGCCAGAAAGAGGCATGGGGTCTCAGGTAAGTTTTATGATGTCATTACCAACTAAAGTACAGCCTTTCACCTTCAGAACTGTAACGATTTTAGTCTGTAATAGTGTGCAGTTCTGGACAGATCTTTGTTTCGAATACACACTGTTTTACGTTTGAAGGAGAGATGGAAGGATCAGTCGGAGAGAAAGACTGAGAGTTAAGAAATAATGGAAGAGAAGCTACAGAAGGACCAAGCAAACAACAGCACATCTTGGACAGTGTCATGAAAGGGACTTGTCCTCCATGTCTCTCAGGATTCCTAGCGTGAAGGCAGATTGTCATAAAAATGTTCAGTTAAATTAATTCAAATAAACAAAATCAAAACAGAAATATTATCTCAGTGATAAAAATTATAGAGTTGAAACCAGACACGTAACCTTATATTTCTCACTGTCTGATATTAAATCAGACTAAGCTGTCTCCTTAGTATTTGGTAGCATTGCCTTTAAGCTGTTTGACTTGCGGTTTCCTTCCAGAAGCTTCTCTCAAGCTTCTCGGCTGGAATTTTGGTCCAATCCTCCTGAACTGGTGGAACAAATTTGCTCGTAAGGCTCACAAATCTTCTGTAGGACTGACATCAGAGCTTTGTGGTGACCCCTCCAAAACAGTACCTTTGTTTACCTTTGTTGTCTTTAAGCTGCTTTGTAACTAGTTTGGGGCTGTGCTCGGGATCATTCACCACCTGGAAGACTCGTTTGCATCCAAACAATATTTCTACATGATATTCGTTCCTCATGATGCGAACCAGTGAACCAGTCTCTCCTGCAGCAAAACACCACCACAACATGATGCTGCCACCCCCGTGCTTCACAGCTGGGATGGTGTTGTCAGGCTTACAAGCTTCCCCCTTTTTCCATCAAATGTAGCGATGGTCATTATGACCATACTGGTCACTGATAAGCACATTTCACCAAAAAAGCATCTCTGGGACACAGAACCGTCTCCTTCCTGAACGCTCTGATGGCTCCACATTCCCATACTGTTTATATTTGAATATAATTGTTTGAGCAGATGAATGTGGCATCTTCAGGCATCCAGAAATTGTCCCCAAGGGTGAACCAGAATGGAGGTCCACAATTTTCTTCCTGATATCTTGGCTGCTTTCTTTTCTCTGCAGTGTGTTTGATGTGAGCCTTAAAACACACCCACAGATGTTCCTCCAATCAACTCAAATGTTGGCAATTAACCTGTCAGAAGCTTCGAAAGCCATGACATTGTCTAGGCTTTCCAAGAACGATTTAAAAGCATCGTAATCTTAGTGTATGTAAACTCATTGCTTTGAAGAAAGTAATATAAAAATTCTCTAAAAAAATTTTCTCTCTTTATTCTGGCATGTGTCAAATAGAAATCATTTAGGTTATCATAACTGACGCAAAACACGAAAAAGTTTAGTCTCATCTAAAGTCAGACAGTGAAAAAAGAAAAAAAAAGGTTGTGTGTCTATTTATACCTGGAACACACTGAAGACTGAAACACACTCATACTGTGGTGTTGGTCCTGTATATCAGGATCATGGATCAGTTTGAATACATCAGAATACCTGAAGAGGTTGTGTTGCCTTATGTCGAATAGGAAATGCTTTTGCAAAGGCTGTTTCAACAAAACAACACCCCAAACACACCAGTTGGCAGCAGCATCTTGTTTCCAGACCAACAAGATTAATGTCATGGAGTGGCCAGTCTAATCCCTGGACCCTCTGTGGGGTGACACCAAACATGCTTCTGAGGCAAAACCTTTATTTTATTCAATGAGTTGCTGTATATTTCATTTTGATAATATTTGCAACAACTGAACTGCACATCTGAATGTGTAAACTAGAGAGACCTGCACTGATTTCTTCATCCTGCTCTCTCGCTCCTGGTGAATAAATAATCATCAAGGTCTGTTCCTCCAGCAGGCGTGTTCTTCTCATGCTTGCTCATGCTGGAATTACATGCAGCGACAAGTGACTTGCAATTACAGAGCAAGCTTGTCTTTCAGCTTACGCACTTCAGCATACGATCTGTAGACGTTGGGGCTCAATCCACCAACCAAATACTGCCCATGATGGCTCCACTGACTTTGTGGTTTCTCCCATCAACAATGTTGGTAACAAATGCTAAGTTTCTTTGCTCATCCACCTTTTCCATTGCTGTGGTTACAACTAAGTAAAAATAAATAAGGAAAGACCAACCTAACTTTCTTGGCCGTCTATGGACTTTTTAAATGGAACATAAATAATAATATTAAACGTAATATTCAAGACAGATTTCCCTTCAGCATCAATGTGAGGCAAAATCACTGAAAGCACCACTGGGAGCTCCACTTTTTACTGGTTAGATTTGAAAACTGCACTCCTCTAAAAACAAATCAGCAATCAGGAGATTTCAACAACCTATTTCTTGTAGAAACATAGGTTGCGTCAGCGTCATCATGATTGTTTATTTATGTAAAACAATTGAGATACACTCTTTGACTCAGATCCAATAAGGCTGATTCTTTGAGAATTTTATTTATTACAACACTACAAAATAAAATGTCGTCAAACTATATTGACACATTTTATTGCTGTTTTATTGTTCACAATTGGACAACACACATACATTAGGACAAGTCAGTAATGCCTAACGTATAGCTAAATGACAAACCAACAAACTCTTAACAACCTACGAACAACAACATGTTATAAGAGTCTGCTGATCATTTTACGTGTGAACAGTTAGAATTCCAGAAAATTAATAAATGCAAAAACAAGACGTGCTGGTGTATCGCAGCCTTGTTGCCATTTATAATCCTCTGCACTGGGTTGAGATCTCATTTACAGAGTCATTTAAACTTAGATACGCTTAAGAACTAAAATAAACAACAACAAAACACAAAATGCTGCAAGGAAAAAAAAATTGTTCATGCAGTAGTTATTGCATTACTGTAAATACTGTAAATTAAGAATATTGTTTATTAGTAATCAATATGCTAGTGTAACAAATGAATGTACAGGCACTGAAAATCTCCTACAAGTATTTAGCAACATCTGTGCACCCTTGCAACAACTGTCTACCTGCATCAGGTGCTGCGTTTATAATGTGCTGCTGTCAGCAGCTAAACTGTAACATTAAATATCAACAGTCATTTCTCAGTTTGCACATCCAAGGAGGCAAAGTTAGACTAAAAAGAAGTTCAAACAGACAAGGAAACGCAGGGAAGCATAAAAATAAAGCAGGTTAAACAGATTACCTCACGGAATTACATTGAGGACTTAAAAGTTGATGATGTGGGAAGGGAATCTACGGGAAAACTTGCCTGGACAGCAACGTTTAAGTCTGGACATGAAATGACCGTCATTATTGGGTTTTATTTCAGATTTTTGATTTTCAGTTGTTGTTTGGTTGGGTTTAGGCAATAAAGCTACTTGTGTTGATATAAAAAATCAAATCAGGGTTCGGTTAAAATTTATCTTTTTGACTTTTAGCCACATGTTAGATGGAAAACTCACTTTCAGTAATAAAAGTGCCCATTTTCTGCACTGTTACTGGGTCACAACAGGGAGCATCAAGCAACTTCTGACTCCCTGCATGTTGACAAATTATGCTAAAAATTAAGTCCAAAGCATACAGACCATGTGTCTAAAAGTTACAAGTAACAGTCGCCTTGTGAGGTCCATGTGCATGAACAGGAATGTGACTGATGTCATGGAAAACTCGGGTCAATAACAGCCGAGCGTTGAATTCATGATGGAACCCTGTTTGCTTCTGAGGGATCAAAACTGATCTTGTGCTCGCTTTTTCAAAGATGAGTTTGTTTTTGTTTAGCGAAGTTGTGTTTGTTTAGTCGAAACTTCTTTTAACAAATATGATGGCTTAAGAACATATAAATGACTGGTTTGTTTTTCACCCGAGGTTCGTCCAGCTCCGCTCATGATGCACAAAACATCGACTCCAGCTGCACAACCAGAAGGTTGAGCCTCCACATTACCTGCTTTGCAGACACTTCCTAAGTCTGAAATAGTCCTAGTTAAATCTAAAAACCTGTTTAGATGCCCACTCACCTGACCCTCATCCACTCTCACTCACAAACCATCACTCCCACCCCCACACACACTCCCTCCGTTATCAGAGCAGAAACGTATGTGGTTCATGTGGCATCACTTTTAAAGGGTGTGAGAGTTTATAACTGCGTTGGCAGCAGTTGTTAATGGTTTTAATGGTGGTTTTTATGTTAAGAAAAATAACTTTTGCAATTTAAAATTATGTAGATCACAATTTATCTTCCAACAGTTGTACACTTGATAAGAAAGAGCATCATTGGATAATTTAACTACGACCTTTATTTCGTTGTCATCAGTATTTCTTTTACATGTCATCCAGGGCCATGTGTCTGCAAAGACTAGACCAAGAGCTACAGTTACTTAGCTTAGTTGTTGATTGGCTTCAAAGTAGACTCGATTTCCATCTACATGTGTGTAAAAAAGTCCAACTTTACAACATCGTGACAAATCAGTTGCTACAACAGCTACGCCTTGTTTCTTTTAATCACAAGGTTGTTGTGCACAAGGGAACTCTGTAAACTGGAGACACACTGCTAATCTACCAATGGCATTGTCATCTCTGAAGACCTCATGTAAATAAGGTAAATAGGGACGGATGTAGCGTGTGTTGGTTTACATGTTTACATTTACATGTGCCACAAAAGTGAAAGGTTGAAAGGTTATTCCATTATTGGCTCTTTTTGTTATTTGAAGTATGTCTGCACTTAGTCACACAAAAGCATCTCATCATAATTATATATTCAATTTATACAACAAAATACAAATAGAAGAAGAAAGTTAAAGCTGCTACCGAACGATGGGAATTCAAAGAGCGCATCGGGGTGTGACATCATGAGTCTGAGGCCCATATTAAGACATTACATAGTTATAAACCCAACTGGTCTCTACACCCAGCAGCAGTTTCTTTTCAACTCTGCCTTCATTTGAATCTCATCAGTGCACTTGTAAAGCTGCCATTATCTGTGCACGGACAAACACATTAACCCCTGCCAAAATTATAAAATGTCTCTTTGTGGTGGTTCTGCTACATGATGTCTCCACATAATGTTGGACATTTTTCCGTGACTGCACACAGCTCTGCAGACTGACAAACAGCTAGAGAGCCAGTCTATCTACAGAACAATTACATTTACTTTTGATACTTTCTGTGCATTTGGTTGACTATAAACCTACTTTTATATAATTTTTTTTTCACAGTCTTGAATTTGCCTGATTGGGAAAATATTTTCGTTTCTGTTTTGCTCTCTTTACATTATTCATTCTGTTCGTTTACAGCTTTGTGGTAAAAGTTCACATTTTCAAGTCAGCACAAAGTAGGTGCAAATTCCTCTTCTGAAGCGTAACAAATGCTTGTTTTTCAGTACACAGAACACACATAGCAGACATTTTGTGTTGCCCTCCACTTATCCTGATCTAGTTAATTATATCTGCGTATGTGTAGATGCGTGTCTGTGCACACAACTGTGTGTTTGACTTTCCTTCTTCTGCCACAGACAGCTGTTGTTTGTATTGTCCCAAATAGCTGCAACTGACTTTGTAATTAGGCCTTTCTAGTTTTACCTTGCTGAAGCGATGTGTGTGAACGGAGCAGAAGGAGACAGAAACCCCCTTCCTTCCCCACCACACAACAGCAACACCATCGGCAGCATCCCAGTTAGAAATCACCCACCCCCATCCCCGATCCTCTCTGCACACTATAGCCTGGATCAGCCGCGCACAGTCCCAGCCAGTGACAATAGCGCCAACACAGAAACCCTGTTCAAAACAGCTGACACTCACTCTGTCAGGCTCAACTTGTCAGTGTTTGTGGTTCCATAGGAACAGGAAATTACACCGAGAATAAATTTATATCTGTTATATCAGCAAAATACATCTGAAGTACTCTTTTGGCACATGTACTCCGCAGAAACCTGTTGCATTAAGTGGCAGATTAGCAGCAACTTCCCACAAACCAACGCTACTCTGTTATGACACTCAAAGGAAGGTACGACTGAGTGTTGTGTGTCGTCTTCAAGGCTAGCATATGGAAAGTGAAAGTTGAAAAACAACACAGGCCTCATATAGGAAGGTGAGGGAGGAAATCATGGCAAGGCATGCAATTTTTTTTAACTGAGAGGGGGGATGGGTGGCTTTTCGATTGTCCCTCCTCCCTCTTCCTCTGTCTTTTTTTTTTCCTCTTCCCTCTCATCTTTGTTCAAGTGCTGCCTGGCTCAAACAAGCCACCTCTGAACACTAACTAAAAGAAAAACAGTGACATGAAAAATAAAGGCCATGCACTTAAGATATTGTATATTGTTATTGTGTGGTGCTGCGACTGTGTGTGTGTGTGTGTGTGTGTGTGTGCGTGTGAAACACAGAGAGAAATTGAGAGCATGTGTGTGTGTATGGGAAAGAGTGGGTGTGGTGTCAGGGGAGTTGAAGTAAAGTGCACATAAATGGATGAGAAAAAAAACACTTTTTTCACTCAGATATCACATATTTGTAATATTCATACTTCAGATCATTTGCTGCTCTATTGTGCCACTCCATCATTTTCTATTCAACTTATATACTACATTTCTTTTGCCAAATCCCTTCTTGATGCATTAAATAATAAATGAAAGTCTCAAGAAAACATTTATCATCCGCTTCATCATCTCCCGTTTTCCTTTTCCCCTTCATCACCATCGCTGCTCTGGTGTGTGTCTAGTTTTAATGACCACTGATGACGCACAAACACAATTTCCAAGTCCATCTATATGCTGTGGGTAGGCAGCGACGCACAAAGCTCCTCTCTGAAAAACTCTCTCTCAGTGTCTCCCTCACAAAGCCCTCATGCCTCTCATTTGTAAATCACTTTAAAAGCATGACAAATGTGCATTGGAAGTTTCAGAGCGTCCCTCTTGAAAGCATTTGTAAGTCTCTCATTCACACCCACTTCTCTGCTACACAACTGCATTGTGCTACCTAGACATATAGCTTGGTGCTACACTCATGCTTATTGTGGCTTAATTGTCATCAGCTTGGAAATGTAGCAGAATTATTTACAGAAATGAAAAGGCCATTTGCGGTGTGTGTGAGTCTTATCTTTGTAGAAAGTAATGAGATAAGCACAAAATGATGGAGGCAGGTCAGTGCCATTTGGCTGATTACGTTCGGTGCTGCTGGTGGCTGAACAGAAAGCTGTTTTGTAGTTGCGAAATGATTTGAGTGCAGAGAGAATGTAACGCTGAAATCTAAAACAAAGGAGTCTTGTCCCACAACAATAATCCCAGAGGAGCATTTCCACCATAGACTGAGAATTACTGTGTGTTTCGATCATGTGATGGGCCATCAAGCACGGGGCTTACAGCATTTTCTTGAGTGTGCGCGGGTATGAGTGTAATCTAAGCTGATGTGCAGTGGTTAGGGTTTATATTGCCACAACTGTTTTTTTTTTCAGTTTAAGCTCTGAATAAAACATGCTGTATTACAGGAGGTTACCACATCATCTATTTCATACAAACAGAGGGGAAAGGAGGATCATAATCTGGATCATAAGCCATTAGTGGGAAGAAGATATCTGTCAGAGGTGTCAATGAAAGAAAAAAACTCCTTACTCGACATTAAATGGATTCAGTGGATTGCAATCAACAGAAAAAACAATTTCAGTGTTTTTATACATCATAGCTGTTAAAAACAGAACAGTGTTGTAGCACAGTCACATGGTTGTTTTGAAATTTAAAACATGTGGATAGAAACCATACACATGTGACTATAATGCAGCGGTGGCCAACATTTTTAGCTCGTAGGCCTAAATTCTCACAGTTTAACTAAACAAAGGAGCAAACAGATCAGACCGCAGCATTACTGATCTGAGCCTGGTCCAGGTCCAGTCTGCACCTAGGCAGCACTCCTTCACCTGCTGCCCAAAACACATTGCACGTGACTCTTATGGCCCCTCCCACGGGTGGTGAACCTAAAGTTGTGCTGTAGAGCCTCTCTGGACCCCATGGCTCCCCAACATCCCCTACCCTAGGTCTGGCTCCTGCGTGGTTCCAAGTCAGTCAAACTGCACTTAGTCTGGCCTGTCCCCATAGGACCAGTTCACCACAACAAGGAGGTGACCTGAGTGAGACCATGATTCTCAGTCAGAAAATAGTGGATTGCAGACTACCATCAGGAGTCAGATATTGCCTCAAGTGGAAGAGTTCAAGTATCTCTGAGGGAAGAATGGAACAGGTGATTGACAGGTGCATTAATACAGACCACCACCAGACTGTTGTGGTTAAGAAAGTTGAGTCAAACGGTGGTTAGGAAGCGGGTGGTGATGCATCACAAATGGAGATCACAAATACTAGTAGAAGACACAAGTTTCCTTCATATGGTTGCTGGAGTCTCTGAGACATAGGGTGAGAAGTTCAGTCATCTGAAAGATTCAGAACAGAGCCACTGCTTTTAGACAAAAGGAGTCACTTGAGGTGGTCTGGGTACCTGGTGAGGATGCCTTCTGGATGAGCATGTCCAGGGAGAGGAGGCCCAAAGGCAGGCCCAGGTCCTCAGAGAAGAGCTGGAAGTTGCTGGCTGGAAAGATGGAGGTCTGGTGCTCTCTGTTTAGGCTGCTACCCCCATGACCCGAGAAGCAGAAGTTAATGGATGAATGGATTTGTTTCTCCTTTCAAGAACTGTTTCCAAAATGCTTTAAAAACAATATTTGTGTTGTATCATTTACATTTCAGAAGGACTGGACTGAGATGGTCTCTGGGTCATATGTCATCCATGTGTGAATTCAATTCAATTCAATTTATTTATATACGCCTATTTATGACAAGTCATCTCAAGGCACTAGATGAATTTGTGCTATCAAATTATTTCATATGTCAACATACATTTCACTAATGGAAAACCATTGACTTAATAAATATGTAAGATGGATTTTGGGATGCAGGATAGCTCACCTAGTTGAGCAGGAGCCCAAAGTACAGAAGCTAAAGTCTTCATTGTTCGGTCCATATTTGAGTCCTGATCTGGGCTCCTGATCCCTCCCTCTCTTACCCTGTTTCCTATAATACAATCAATAAAGGTCACTGCTGCCTCAGCACCCCCCTCCCACAATTTTAACTTGAAAATAAAAATCGTACACTTAAATCGTCTTATTCTCTTCAGCAAACTCATTGTGTTTGCACACAAAGTCAGAGTAGAGCTGAAGAATCAAATCTAAACATATATCTGTTTCACTTATTTGTGCAGCACAAGATTATTTAAATCCGGAAATTTGCTGTGCTCCAATTACATTATTGTTAATGTTGTTCTCTTTACTGCATTACTTTTATCTGAAAACAATGATAAGAAGTTACAAAAATGATCTAATCCAATAATGAAACCATTAGTTGATTATAACCCTTTTGGAGCCTGTTAAATCTTTTCAGTGACATTCAAAGATGAAAATGATCTAATTTGATTTAAGAAGCAAAAAGACTATAAAACTGATAATACTCGCTCATCAGGTTGTAACGCTGTATATGTTGCTGTGTCAGTATTAATAATGAAGTGATATATGATAATGTAGTGAAATACGACCTATATACATTTCTTGGATACAAAGCTCACCTGTACGTTTTATAACTCTATAATGTGAATGCAGTTGCACTACGTGTGGATTTTACATCGCTCTTTTTCTTCTTATTTTTTACCACTGGCTGATAGAAGAAACTTGACAAATCTAATCATGTTGCGGCATATGATTAAATCTAACTTACCATGCACTTTGAGAACAATGT
Source organism: Arrhamphus sclerolepis (assembly GCA_037176975.1). Taxonomy (NCBI): domain Eukaryota; kingdom Metazoa; phylum Chordata; class Actinopteri; order Beloniformes; family Hemiramphidae; genus Arrhamphus; species Arrhamphus sclerolepis. The sequence continues at coordinate 877,792 of JBAMYA010000008.1, forward strand.
CAACTGTCAACAGCCTGGATGTATGACTGTTCGCTCACAGGCTAGACTGTTATTACAGGCACAAGATGAGATTTTGGTGCCAGAACTTGCGTCATAGGCAATACGCTGGCCATGCTGACTCCCAAACAGCCAAACTTACCCTGTAGGGATTCACTCACAGGTGGTGGATCATCTCTGCTGAGCAGCTTACAGGAATCAAAACATACAGGCGTACCACATCTCTATTGTTTGAGGTTTTTGCTGCTCTTTCTCTAAACTACTATAAATAAAATATTGTTTTAGAGCCTGTCTGCCATTTTCAGTAGACTACAAGCTTGTGGTTTGTACATACTTGTGCGTTTGTTAATATCATTCTCCCCATATGTAAGTAAAATGAGACTGTTAGCGTAGCATTAAGAGGGTCTAAAAACAGCAGAAAAGTAATGAGAAACATGGGTTACCTAACAAACCTGCTGCCAAGCAATTGTTGCTATCCTAACATAGAAACCTTGACAAAAGTACAACACGTTGCCCATAGAGGACTCTGTATAGCCACGAGCAGCTCTATGCAACTCCCCCAGCACATCTGTTGCTCATGAAGTATGTGCTTTATTTTTATGAGCCATCAGAGCATGCAGTTTCTTTCATGTCACATTTTTCACCGTTATCTGTGCTGGTTTGCAACATTAAATGCAAGATAATAATAAACTGTGTTCAGCATTTGTTATGTTCACTTTGGCATTGGTTTAGTTGGCATGAGAGAAGAGGATGCAGAGGATAGGGAGAGAGTGGATGATTCGCTGTGGCAACCCCTGAAGGGAAGAGCTGAAAGGAAAGGAAGAAGGAGACTTGTGAATTGGTTTGAAAATTGATGGAAAGAGAAGATAATTTGGTCAGAATTGTGCATTGATTGAAAGGGAGGTGCAGCTCTTTTCCTACCCGCCTGACAATTTAAATGGATACAGCCATCACATCTTCATGATTCTCTCGTAAATATGCTGTAATGAAAAATTTATGAGGTATACTTTGTCAAAGACTAAATTATTTATCCATGCACAGGGATTCAACACCTCCATTAAGCCTCTGGTCACTCCCTGCAGCGCTGTGTAAGACTGTTATCAATCCCACTTCACGGCTGCAGACGTAGCATTTCACAACACATCAAAGTTTTTCAGCTCTCTTCTTCAGCTCCCTTTATTTCTGCACTTTGGTGGTTTTGTCCCCTCAAACACGGTGCACGCAATACACATACGTGCACCTCTGCTCCCACACTCCCGCAGCAGCTCTGTCTTTGTGTGAGACCCCTGCCTCATCCCCATTGTCATGTTAATTACCTGTTTGCTCTGTTCTGCAGGAGCTCGCCATCCATCAAAGCGTCTCGCCACTTTTCATCTCACACAGTGCATCTCTACCTGTAATTAGGTTTGGGTAAGAGAGAAGATGGATTTTGTTAGCAGCATGCAGGGGGGAAAGAAGACATTAGGTAGCCTCAGTGGCTGTTCTGGGACCAGTCTTTAATGGTGTCTAATTGATCTGAGCTGTCACGGGGCCCTAGCACCATGTGGTGGGAGGCTGATCATCTTTATGAGCCATCCTGAGTGCGTGAGCATCAACCCAGCGTTCTGGGTTTTACTGTATGACGAGGTAGCTGCACACATGTGGGCGTACACGTGGACACATCTGTGTCTGTTGAGGCCAGTGCAACTGCAAACTGGTTTTATTATCCAAGAAATTAGGGAATGGGATTTAGTTTGTGCATATGTTGACATTAAAATTAAGACTGAATTCCAAATATCTAACATGTAAAAGTTTTTAAAAGAATCTTCAAAAGTGGGCGTTAAGTCCGTTTGAATTCTATGGGAATGTATGAGAATTTACTGTAAAATAATCTGCAGTTCTTAGCTATCTGCAGATAGATTCTTAGTCTAAAGATGATATGGCTTGTTGTCTGTTACCTGTAATAAGTGACCACTGTGACTGATATTATATATATCTGCAGGTGAAGCTTTGCAGTCCAACTGCCTCTCGCTCATTAGCTTCTATCTATTACAACAGCTGCTTCCTCTGGTCATGTAAACTTTGTCTTGGACCATTTTAGGAGCCTTCAAAGTTGACTGAAGTACTGTCAGACCTGAATCATATACTCACATACTGACTCGTATACATGCATCCTCTACTTATCCAGTTGAACCACCAGAAGATGGGATATTCCAGTTGTTTAGCTGACTGTACCTAGTTATATACAGTCATTGATCTGCACATAGGATACCATTGGTATTTCCCCTCTGCAGCTCTAATCATGTGTGTATGTGTTTCAGGAGTGAAAGCACTTCTGAGTTAGAATAACTGAATGTCCAAACGCAGAGAAGCCAGGAAATTGATACAGACTATGAGTCCTGCGGAGGTGATGAACATTCCGTCATTATGTAAAACGGATGGAGATGGATTAATATTTAAGTGTTATCTAGCCTGAGTAGCTGGCTGTTGATAAAAGAAAAGTGTTTAGGGGTGTCACTGAGTTTATATTAAAGACAAATCACAGAAGGAGGTGTTACATCAATTAAAGAAACTTCATAAATCATAAGAAAAATCATAAGAAAGTGGTGAGAACAACAACATGGACGCTTAACAGGAGAAGAGTTTTGTGTGTAACGGGGTCTCAGTTGAAAGTGACCCAGCAGCAAACTACTGTGTGACGATAAGTAAGAGCTACAATTTACAGCTTATTTCATAATTACAGGGTTTGTTCAGAAAGGTAATCATTTTAACACGCAAGCATATGTTTTGTTTTGGTTTTCTTTTTTCAAATGAGAATTTCTGAATTCATAAATGAAAACATACACATGCGGGCACACACACACACACACACACACACACACATGGAAACATAAGAAACATCAACAGCCAACAAACAGTTGAAATATTTATTCATTAATTATTCAACAATTGATCCAACTGAGGTGAGGTTAAACCCCCAACAGAAAAATATTATCTTTTATTTTTACTTTAACCAGACAAGTTTTTAAAACTGCTCTAGTTATAACGTAGTTTATTGCTTTATATCTTATATTTCTGAGTAGCGTTTTCCAATAAAGGACACGGGAGGTAACACAAAGAGAGTGAGGAACAAACCAGGAAGTTAATACTGGTTGTTCTTCCTTATCATCTTCTGTTCTAGACCTCAATCGTAGATAATGATTATTTGATTAAGAAGAAGCAGGGAAAAAGTATTTTGGCTAGTCATTAGTTAATAAATAGTCCTATTCCTATATTGATTATACCCCTACGTTCTTCGTGCATCGTTCCTGATTAACTCTGATCCACGTGACACCAGACAGCAACTACTCATCCTTTAGTGACAACTCCAACATGAGGTGCTCTTTCTGTGTTTCCCCAAATACTGAGAAGCTGCTCTGCAGTTCCAACAAGTTATTACTAGTGATATAAAAAAAAAAAAAAAATCAAAAAACGTTGACACTCCACTGTCACCCCGTGACCGTGCATTTAACTCTCTTCTGCTGTGGCGATCTATACACTTCTGGGACCTGAGACGACCATAAAACACTAAGAAAAATGCTGGATCATTCAGCTGACAACAAAAGGACTTTGCTGAGGTCTTACTTTTCTCTGTCCATTTCCTCTGTTGTGTAGAAGTGTCGCGTTACAATTGCAATCAACACAAATTACATCTATTGTGACACTGGTTTGGTCAAGGTAAATTCTGATGTCATGAATGTGATTATTTACTCTTTCACAACAGATTGGCTTATTTTCAGGCAATCGTGTTAATACTAAGTTGTTTTGCACATATATCAACAATATATATGAGGCTTTTAAAAGTATGGACAGGCATGTTTATTGTGAGTTGAAATTACATGTGCTGTGACTCTTGTCATGTTGTTATAAGCAACATGTGACTCATAATATATTCTGTTGTAAGTAGTCATCAGTGTTTGGTGATTAGAAACGACTGGAAACACAGCAATGCTATGCTATAGGATGTAATGTATCCATCTTAAAACATTGTTTTATTTCAAGCTTGTGGTTTAAATGAAGACCAACATCGTTACAGTGAGAGAGTTTCACATATGGAAGCAGCATATGCAAAACCGGCTTTCTGCGTGTGATTGCTGCCTGTGCTCTGTGGGAACGTCCGTCCTGCCTCGCTGACCTTCAGCATGAAATGAAACGTGCGTGATGCCTCTGGTGTGTTTGGAGGGGTTTTCTCTTTTCCGAAGATGGACAGCCATGCATTATTGATTACAAAAACGCTCCTGCAAAGCCATTTCATCTTTCAGGCACAGCTGACCGTGAACTGAGCTTTGCTTAAAAGTAGCCAAGATTTACTTTGCGTCCGCGCGTGCATCTTTTTGACTGACTACTTGGTTTTGTTTGTGTAATGCCAGCCTCCCTCCAACCCTTCCCACCCCCTCTCATAACACCAAGTTGGAGGCTAAATAGTGGATGAGCAGGAACTACCTCCTTATCTCCTCTACTTCCCTTTTCACAATGCTGCACACATACGGCACAAAACAAAGGCAAAGGTAGGCAGAGACAAGTCAGTATGGTGCAGTATGACACATCTAACAGCCTGTGTTGAATATATTTAGAGCTCTCACGGTCTTTGTAGACTCCTTGCATATTTTACGTACATATGCATATCTAACATACCAGCAAAATATATGTTTATAGGTTGTATTCTACAATTTCCTTTTCAGCAAGTGCTTTCCACAACTTTGCTGCTAATGATGATATATTAAATACGTATTTTTCAACACAATGTTTTTCTTCTGCTTTTGATTGAACAAGACATTTCTATGCATGCAAGCTACTTGCTTTTTTTTTTTCTTTTGCTAAAATTGTGCACCAGTCACCCAGAGAACGTTGCTGAGTGATGGGCCCACCTCCCCTGTCCCTTGTTGAGGACAGTCACGGGGGAGAACGCCCATGGCGACCATGGCTGTCAGCTGCTGTTTCTGTGATGCCAAAGAATGATTGGTTTCATGGATCCGTGCAGCGCTCTCTGACAGCACAGGGGACACTTGGCCACACCTGGGACAAGACACACTGGCAGGATGTGAAATGTCTCTGAACAAGGTTGTTCTAAGGGTCATAGCAAGACCTGCCACCCTTCTCCCCTCGTCATCAAGGAATGTACAGCCAGACCTCGTGCTACACATGAAGAATATTGGGTGTGAATTTCTCTTTTGTTTCACTCTGACTTAGTCTTTGTCTGCCTCACTGTGAGATTGTGGTGAATTTGCAGACAACAATGTCCCGGTTTGAAGAGGGAAACAGCAAGGACACCATTTAAACAGTTCATGTTTGGCTGAATAGTCTGATGTCATTAAAGTGCACATACCAACAGCTCAGAAATCAAGGAATAAATCTTTAATTACGCAGGAGTTTTTTTTTTTCCACAAGATACCACATCTGCAAAGTGCTGCAGACAAGTACTGCATTTCCAAGTCTGACTCATGTCTAGCCTCTTCGGTGGGAAAAAAAGCAGCCACTATCATTGATGTCAGTGTTGCAACAACAGCAGCTCACTCACTCGCTTTCTCTCTCAGCATGTTCTCCCCAACCTGAGTTTATCACGTCTCCTGGAGGAGGCGGGCTTCCTGACAATCCCACTCCCAGAGCTCATGACAATTTTAATGATTGATCTCTCTCCTCCTGAGTGTGTTGAGAGGGAGCAAAGCACACCGCAGTTGCAAGGAAAAGGGGATATGGACCATCCCACAAGGTCAGAATCATGTCCAGCTTTTTGTTTTCAGTGGTGAGATCAGAGGCCTGTTCAGCCGCAAAGAAATGTGCTAAATAGATGACGGCCTGCCAGAGAACAGATGCTTTTGCAAAGTCAACATGCGCTCAGTTGCTTATTCACTAAAACTGAAGTGGCTGAAGTGACTCCCTTTGTTTGAAAACAAAGAAAAGATACAAGCAAGAGCCATGGTTTTCCACTGGTATATTTCTGATGAAACTAGGATGCACTTATCTCATGACTTTATATTTCTAAAAAAAATCAGAAAGTGATATAACAATGATGGACTCTTACAAAAACAATGATTAATATTTGGGCAAAATATTCAAGGAGTCAGTTAACCTCTATTCTTAGCATCAACCTACGATTCAGTCACACCAAACAATTATCCTCTTGCGGTTTTCCATAATTTTTAATGCAAAGCTGGGGTGCTTGATTTTCTCTAAAAGTCTATTCATGTCCGTCCTAAAATTAATCTCTCAACTTCCTGTCATTGTGAATGAATGATAAAGGAGCTGCAACATTGTGATACCAGCATAAAGTCATCAATAGCAATGATAAGCAAATTACATTTCTTTAACATGAGCCTGTGCCCACATGTCATTTAATATGAAATGTGTTTCATTCAGGAATACTGTGTTGAGAGTAGCATAGTGTTGCCAGTATTAAGCACTGTTCCCTCACAACAACAAGGTTTGTGGTACAAACCTCAGCTGTGGCCATTCCCTAGGGATATGGCATGTATTCCTCAGCCTGCATGTTTTTTTTTTTCCTCTGTGCGCATGGTTATCTATCCCTCTGTGAATCACTGTGATGGACTGGCTGCATATCAAGGGTGTACCCTTCCTCTGCGTACATGGCACCTGTGATAGGCATTTGCAACTCTGAATTGGACAAAGAAAAATGCATGGATGGAAGCACAGTTTAAATGTCAGACAGTATATTGACCACATGCCAGTACCAAATCATTCACATCTGAGTGACATTCTGCGAGTTTTGATAAGTAACACAGTACTGTTTCATAAAAAAACATGAGCTTATAGGCATGTCCAGGTTCATTTGCATTAAAATGACCAAATCCATTTACAACTCTATGCTTCCCTCTTCTGGTGGTAAAGAATAATGACACTGATAAGTTTATTGACCTTATCAGACATTACTAATCCTTAATGATCGCGCTAAGCGTTTAAAACTTAATTTGTCGATGGCAGTCACTGTCAAGTTTCATATAGGCCTCTTTGTGGCACCTTTTTAGTCAATATTGTTGTTTTCCTCTGTTTTTATTCTTTTACTTTGTTCTATTAGAAACATTTAATTTTGTTGTTGATTTAGTTTTTATTATTCTTATTATCATTATTCTTTTAGCTTGTATAGAAGTTTGGTCAACTGAGGTTGTTTAAAATGTGCTATAGAAATAAACCTGTCTTGACCTTCCCTCGTATATTAGCCTACAAGACATTTCAACAAAGTGTCCCATATTGTCTTATTGTTTTAATGAGAAATGTTTATCCATTTCCAACAGTTTATTATTTGTCACTTCATTTTTTGGGTTACTGTAGTGAATGGGGGTCACTTTCCTTTACTAATGCAAAGTTTAAACTTGAGTGTACACCTGAAGCTACCAATGAAGTAAACCGAACGGTAGATGTCTCCCTCGTCCGTGCAGCTGTGCGTCTTCACGGCGTCGCTGCTGTCTAGATGACCGAATCGCCATTTTGAAAAACCAATCGTTCACAGCACACCCGCCTTGAGTACTGGAACTATGCCGCGGGGCCGGCCTCGTAAACTGAGAGTTAAAAGCAACGACGGAACAGGTAACAAGTACCAAAATACAACAAATAAAAAATACAATATATGGGCTACCCAATTAGCCAGCTATTATTTTGTGAAGCATCTCCATAGCTCATATATTACCACTTCAATGTAGTGTATATAGTCCCCGGATATAGTATTGCGGGTAGGCTTTGCTTTGTACGGCGAAGGAGTGTTTGAGGCGGAATGATATTAATAACGTTTCGGTGGCTCTTCTTATTGGCTTCCAGTCTAAATTGGTGTCCGCCAGGAGAGGATCTGGAGTGTCGCTCAGCGTTCGTTAACGGTCGCGATTTTACCGATAATAATAAATTATGTTTAATTCGTTTGTGTTTGCTAACTAGCTCGCCCCGCTACTATTAGCTCTGCGGCTAACACGCTACAGTGTTTGCCATTGTTGTTTTGGTGCCAAGAAAGCTCCGTAGCGAGCATGTGAAGGCGGCGATCTGTGAGACGTTAACAAGTCGACAAGTTTCTGATTGCATTCATTTCGGATTTCGTGATTACCAGATTACGCTATTTTGCACAGTTACAGCACATTCAGTTTCATGACTAAAATGTTTAATTATCACGTGACTCCATCGGTGGTTTACGCTTGTTGACAACCGAATCACTGAACCTTACGTTACGAAAAAAATAAACGAGATTTTCCTTTTTCCCCGTACAAGTGCAGCTGATAGCCGAGCAGGGTATGTGTTACTCAGCTGTTGAATACCTAAAGTTGCAACAGTGCCAACATTTCTGTGCATGAAACTATTGAATAAATTTCCACACAATTAACTTGTATACACAGTTGAAACAAGATCTACACACACTGTAGGAAAAAAAGTGAAATATCAGACTGAGATTTTTTATTACTACTTTCATCAAAGTCAGAAGCTTACATTAATTTCCTTATTATTTGGCAGCATTGCTTTTGAACTATATGACTTGGGTCAGATGTTTTTGTTTCCATAAGCTTTACTGGAGTTTTCGCTCATTCCTCCTCACAGAACTGGTGTAACAGTAAATTGTGTGGGATTGAGATCAAGACTTTGTGATGGACACTAAAATGTGTCTCCCTCCTGATAGCTGAACATTCTCAAGGTGCTTATATCTGTGTATAATTGAGATGGAAGTGGCTCCTTCAGCCATATAGGACCAGACTTCTGGAGATCAACTGTTCTCTTCCTGCTATTTTGGCTGATTTCTTTTGATTGGTTTTTCTTCCCACACAAAGAACAGTGTGTTTGAGGTGTGCCTCCAATTAACTCAGATGTAGTCAATGAACCTATCAGAAGCTTCCATTGCCATGACATCATCATCATTTGGACTTTCCCAAATTGTTTAAAGGTGTATTAATCTTAGTCTATGTAAACTTCTTACTTTGGAGGAAGTAATACCAATTAAAAAAAATCTTTGTCACTATTTTTCCATTTAGCAAATATAAATGACTTTGATAATGCTAAGTGACCTAAAACAGGAAAATATTAGTTTGATTTGGTATCAGTGAGTTAAAAAAAAAAAAAGGATCATAACTTGTAAACAATTGGTTTCAACTGTACATAAAAAAGGAAAGAAAAAAAAACGGAGTTAAAAGTCTTTGAATGAAAGAATAATTTTAAGGGTGAAGTACTGTGATATTTTTAAGGTTATTTTCTGTGTTTGAGACACACATTTGAGTATTTTCAGGTGTCTACCAAATCAGAAACTTGATGTAAGGCAAGCATGAGAACTAGTTTTGGGCAAAAAGTTCTCATATAGTGAGAAGTTCAGATTTGCAGGGTTCTGTGACATCACACGCCCACATCAGTTATAATGAAAACTGCAGTTCCTCCACTGGCCACTGGGTCCTGCGTTCAAAAGCGAGTCAGTCTGCACTGACTCCCGTGTTAAAATACAGAAATTGCATTACAGCCTGATTCAAAAAGCTGTTTTAGTTCCCTCAGCGAGATTTCATGTCCATGAGAACTGCAGAATCTTTGAATTATTTTTCACCAGGTTAGGTAAAAGTTTATAAAGCAATATATTTATGCATAATTAGAGGCGTGGCCTTTTGCCTAACAGCGTAATAGTTTTGTTTTTTTGAATAAAGCATATTCAGTTGTGCTGTTAATTCTACAGACTGCTTCAACTTGTCATAAATTGCCCTGGAAGGGTCCAGAGACAAAACTTAGCTAAGCAGCAGGCAGTATGTGCTAACCGTGTGTCACCTAAATGATCGCAGCCTTACGACTCCCAGGGGTCTCATCACAGCTGGGTCCTGGCTCTTCCAGCCGGGCCACCCCTCCAGGTAGCCTACCCTTTTGGATTGATTAAATTTACCCGGATCCAGCTGTGATGAAGCCATGGGAATTGCAAGCCCGTTTCTGATGTTGGAGTAGGCGGCCCTGGTGCAGACCTCTGTGGGGAGCCACGCAGCCCCTCCACTGAGGCTCGGCTGAAGGAGCCGGCTGCAACACTTTCAAATGTCAGTGTTACCATTAGAGGATGAGGATGAATTCATAAGATTTGATCAGAACAAACATCAGGTCATTTTAGTTAACGTCGTAGGTTAACGTGAGCTAAGTCAAACTAAAGTTGCTGACTTGCAGTTACCAAACTAAGATGGGCATGTTCTAGAGGCCTCCAGGTTCCATCATTTACAACCACTCAGTAAAGAGGAAAAGAAGGTTCCAGAAGCACTCCCAGAAAACGCATGGTTTGTCCAGTTCTTCTTATACAGTCTATGACTCTACCTCTTAAACACAACTGTGAAGACATGGATGAAAAGAAAGCTGCATCTCTGTCATATTCTGGTCAAAGCATGCTACAGACATTTAAGACCTCAAGAAATTTTATCAACTTTTAAAAAGTGCATAGGATGTCTCCATTATTTATTTTTTCTGCATCCTAATAAATGCAGACCTCAGAGAACCTGGGCATATGGTCTTGTGTTTGAACGAAGATACTGTTTGCATGTTATTTATTACTTTTTTTTTTTTTTTAAACAAAACATTATGCACTTCCTCTGTGTCACTAAGAAGCCTGATGTACGAGGGACCACGTACCTACGTGAATTCTTTGTAGCAGAGAGACTCTTGAATCACATTAAGACACTTTATGTCTCTTCTGTCTCCTCTTCAGATGCAGATCTCAGTGAAACTAAGGTGGAAAGCGATGGAGAGCTCAAAGACAAGAAGTGTACAATATGCACTCAGATATTCACCACAGAGAGCCAGCTACAGAAGCATCTCCGTGAACACGAGATCAATGACAAGGTAGGAACTTCACGGAAATGCCAGCAGAGCATCCTCATCCTCTGTCAGTACATTTGGAAAAAGCTCCACTGAAGCTCCTTGATGGTAGTTCTCAGTGTGATTCATTTTTAAACATGATATGCTAAACTTAATATTTAGTTAGCAATGAATAATTGTCCTGGATTTAAAGGGCCATATCTTGAATTTAGCCGAGCTCGCTTGAACTTATATGCCCTCGAGGGCCACTCTCCTGCACGTCTTAGATGTTTCGTTGGTTTAGATTCTCCAGCCCAGTCCTGGTCATTTAAACTTCCCAGCACCGCGTCTGTGGCTGAATTCCCTCCAGGCTGAAGCTCAGTAGCCTTGGGGTTTGCAACTCAGGAGTCAGCTTTGCTCTCAGCCTTCACTCGATCCAGAGACTACTCTGAAATGAAGTCAGCCGCCCCCTCTGACAGAAATAGAAATTCATTTTGAAGCCATTTCTGCCTCATGGGAAGTATTGTTTTATGTTACCTGTAAATATTTCATACTTTGGGGCTTTTCCTCAGTCTGTTTTATCCTCTTTATGCCCTCATCTCATCTAAGTTCACCATAAAAATGACAGTCAAGGCACTGATTGGAATGCGATTGGGACTTCTAGTCAGTCTGTCTTCTCTGTCTGTCTTCACCAAGGACACGGCTGCTTTCTCTCCAGCTACGTTGGTCTGTGGCTTGCACGACTTCAGTGTTGCAGCTACGTGTGTCTGTCCACATCCTGGATTTTTCTGACGATATATTTTCATAGCGATGCCTCTGGTGATGGCCCTAAATACAGAGTTTTGTTTAATCATGAGCATGTGACCCAAAAGTGAATATTTGAGTTACCTGGTTGTGAGAGCATTCACATGCAACAGCCATAATCATAATAACAAAAATAATGAATAGTAAAGTGTTTTGAATGGAATTAAAAGACAGTAGTGTATGTCTATCCTATTATCTATAAACAGCTCAAAACGTAGGCATGTTTATTCCTAAAATAAAGATGATTTCCTCTGAACCATAGTCAGTAATGCTATACAAAGAGGTATGAAGTTGAACCTTTCTGAACATGTCTCACACACTGCAGGTCCCAGCCGTTCTCTCTCCCTGCTACGCGCAATGTTGATATTCATTCACAGATAAAAGAAACTTTTCTCTCACTAAGTCATAAGAACTGTTTTTCTTCAAATCAAACAATAATTTGTCTATTTTAAAGACAAACACAAGTCCATAGTACTGTCTTCAGGGACAAAAATGTGACACATGACCAATCTGAGAGCAGAAAATAGTTCCTAACGATGATAAACTGTCAGTATTGTATGTCTATATAACAACAGACGAACTTCAGTGTCTTTACAGGTCAGTATTACAGGTGGAACCAGAAACATTCAACTCTCATTCAACTCAACACTTTCAGGCCAAATTAAATGTATCAGTGCTGATTTTCAGAATACATTGGTCAGGTCTGAAGAAAATAAACTAGAACTGCCCAGGCTTCAACTCAACAGATGTTCTCTTCACCTGCCTGGCCATGAATGCTGCAATCTGTCCATCACAGTTCGGGTCCTCGTGAATCCTTGACGCTGGTCAGCTGTAGGAACCTGTCACAGCTCTGGTACCATCCTTACAAACGCCACGCAATTGATCCAGTCCAGTCCATTCTCTGGTACAAAGGTGTTCAGTAGCTGGTCCAGATGTTCAGCTGTAGTTCTGGTCTCCAGTAGCTGGTCCAGATGTTCAGCTGGATTTCTGATCTCCAGAAGCTAATCTAGATTTTCAGCTGGATTTCTGATTTCCAGTAGCTGGTCCAGATGTTCAGTTAGAGATCTGGTCTCCAGTAGCTGGTCCAGATGTGCAGCAATACATCTGGTCTCCAGTTGCTGGTCTAGATATGCAGCTGTGGTTCTGGTCTCCAGTTGTGGGCCTAGATATGCAGCGATAGTTCTGGTGTCTAGTAGCTGATCCAGATGTTCAGCTGTAGTTCTGGTTTCCAGTAGCTGATCCAGATGTTCAGCTATAGTTCTGGTTTCCAATAGCTGGTCCAAATGTTCAGCTATAGTTCCGGTCTCCAGTAGCTGGTCCAGATTTTCAGCTGGATTTCTGATTTCCAGTAGCTGGTCCAGATGTTCAGCTAGAGATCCGGTCTCCAGTAGCTGGTCCAGATGTGCAGCAATACGTCTGGTCTCCAGTAGCTGGTCCAGATGTGCAGCTATAGTTCTGGTCTTCAGTAGCTGGTCCAGATGTTCAGCTGGAGTTGCTGCTCCTTCATATTCATATCTGATGTCCACATCTGCCACATCTGTGTCTCATCCAGCTGGAGGGAATAATAACAGCTACTTTTTACCCGCTCTGTCAGCGGGTTTTTGACATCATCTTTCATGACTGTTTTACGGCGGCACTAAGTTGAAGCTTTTGTAGCTGTTTTCTCTCCCCACATGATGTGTATTATTTCTTTGCCAGTAGACACAGTTGTTTGATTATTGTGTGCAATTTACCAGCTTTCACTATGTGAAGTCTTGCAGTTAACTGGCTGACATTTGGTACTTGTAGGTGTTGTGGTCTTTCTGGCCTCCTGAGTATCTGCTGGTACTTGGTCCACTGTCCTCCTCCACTTCACTTCTAACAGAGCTGCTGGAAATCTGCTGCTGGTCAACTGAAGTTATCTTTGTAATAGTTCCAGTTTGGAGCAAGTATTTAAGTGCTGTTGAACTGCTCACTTTAAGTCTCTAAAATTCATTTTCGATCATCCCACATCTACGTTTACTCGTAGTTATAACCAATCACAGCTGATGTAAGCAGGTTCATGAACGTGCGACTAGCATCTGAATTAGGCTAGTGGTTAAATAAAGTAAAAATAAAAATATATTTATAACATTTTATATTTGATGTATTGTGTTTAGCTTTTCAGTGTCCTGTCATAATACATTTTTAAAAATCCATTTACGTTTTAAAAAAAACGTTTCCAAATTCCTCCATGTACCACTAGAGGGAGCTCCAAAGTTTAAGAATAAGTGAGCCGTTTACTTGGGAGCAAAAATGAAATTGTGTTTTAATGCACACACTGTCCACATTCCATAAATTGCATTGCAGGAGGAAGGTTCTCTCAAAATGGCATCATTTGTTCCTGTATTTGTTTTTTCTTCTTTGCAGCCTCACCGCTGTGACCAGTGCTCACAGTCATTTAACGTGGAGTTCAACCTCACACTACACAGGTCCACACACACCACGTCAGACTTCATCTGCCCTGTTTGCAATAAAAGGTTCTCCCGCATCGCCAGCCTCAAGTCCCATATCATGCTGCATGAGAAGGAGGAGGTAAGTCGTGTCGACAAGCTGACGCATATCAGAGAAGTTTACCTCACTTTTTTTTTTTTTTTTTTACTTCTTTTTTTGTTTACTTTTCTTTCTTTTTTTTTTTTTGTTTTTTTTTTTACAGAATCTTATCTGCACAGAGTGTGGAGATGAGTTTGTTCTTCAGAGCCAGCTCACTCTGCACTTGGAGGAGCACCGGAAGGAGCTCTCAGGCATCAGAGTCTACACCTGTAAAAGCTGCGAAAAGGAGTTCAAGACATCAGTTCAAATTAAGGAGCACATGAAGAGCCACATGAAGATGAGGTCAGATGCAGCTTCAGACACTAGTTGGTTGGTGTTGGTCTCTGTGCAGTGCACTGAACATTTTAAACCTGGGCACAAACCACACCTTGATGCATCCACTTGCAGATAACCTGACCAACCACAGATGATGAAGGGAAGCTAATATTGGTGATGTCATGCAGTGTGGGACGTAAAAAGGAAAGCTTTGGTGTAAAAAAAGTCTCTCAGTGCCTTGGACTTTTGAAAGGAGTAACAAAAAACAACAAACAAAAAAATCAGTAGAAGCTACAAGATGAAATTGCATATATACATTGAATGGTTTTGCCCGATGATGGCATTAACCATCAATGTACATGCAGACAAGAAAAAAAAAAAGTTAAAGTACATGTGAAAACTGTCAGCATACTATGTTTGAGGATATCATGGACCTTTGTCGCCTTTGTCTTCTCTGCTTCAGTTCATCTCCTTCACCTCATCAGCATGAGCCAGAGCTTTGGTGGAAGGATACAGCCTGCATCCAAGTCTGACACAAAAAAAAACAAAGCAAAACAACAAAACCAGCTAGTTAATATCCGCTAACTTCTTCCTGGAAAGCTTTTTGTTCACCTTGCATCTGACTGGCATTTACATTACTTCAGCCTTCACACTGCTTATGCAAGTGCACATGCACATTAAAAAAGTAAATAAATAAAGATGAATAAATAATGAGCTGTCCCGGGTGTAGTTCTCCACAGGAAGTTACTAGAGTTTGGTCTCAAAGTGCTTGCTGCCTGCATGTGGACATAAACATCCTCCGAGGTTGCTCAAGGAAACAGGAATTGGATTTTCTACAATCTGGCTCATTCTCAGGTGGTTTCCCACTGACATTAAACATGTCAGTGATTGAGGAATCCAATATGAGGGCAGCCTGTCATTGAACCCCCCCCCAAAATACCTTCTC
>JBAMYA010000008.1:900524-920662 GCA_037176975.1 Arrhamphus sclerolepis
TTCTTAGCTGACAGGAGTGGTACCTGGTGTGGTCTTCTGCTGCTGTAGCCCATCTTCTTCAAGGTTCAACGTGTTGTGCGTTCAGAGATGATATTCTGGAACCAGTGGTTATTTGAATTACTGTTGCCTTCCCATCATCTCCAGCCAGTCTGCCCATTCTCCTCTGACCTCTCAAGTCAACAAGACATTTTCATCCACACAAATGCTGCTTGCTGGATATTTTCTCTATTTCTGACCATTCTCTGTAAATCCTAGAGATGGTTGTAGGTGAAAATCCCAGTAGATCAGCAGTTTCTGAAATACTCAGACCAGTCTGTCTGGTACCAAAAACCATGTCACCTTCAAAGTCACTTAAACCCTCTTTCTTCCTCATTCTGATGCTCAGTTTGAACTTCTGCAAGTTTTCTTGACGACCTCTACATGCCTGAATGCATCAAGTTGCGGCCATGTGATTGGCGTGCCTAATAAAGTGGACGGTGACTGTATATATATCAAATGCTATATGTCGAGAAAACTTCAACTGGAACATCTTGTTCCAGTTGAAGTTTTCTCGGGACATGAAAAGCTAATCATCTTTGGTAGAGTTTCCATATTTACACTTCCATATTTCCTCCTATAAAAAGTAAACTTCTGGGACGGTTAATAAATCACTTGGACGCTCCTTATACAGAGACGACAGTCTTTGTACAGCTGGCCCAGGATCAACTCCCAATTCTGACCCCATTTCCTGTCACATTAAACTCAATAAAGGCCACGAGAGCCCTAAGAAACACCCAAAAGGGTAAGAACTCCTTGAGCTGAAGCTCACATTCTAAATGACCAAAATTGATCAGTTAAACATGAATATTGATGATGAACTGGTTTTCACCAGCGTCAATAGGTGGCCATTTGAGAGTGCAGTTGGTGTCCGCTGGAAAAGTCCAGACTCAACAATTCCTGCATTAATCCTCAGGGGGCACACTAAACAAACTGAAAGCTATTATGCACAACTGCAGACACCCTCTCCACAGTCTAGAGGAGCAACAAAGAAGCACCTGCAGCAGTCGGCTCCTCTTACTGCAGAACAGAAAGATTTAGGAGATCCTTCTTTCTTCCTTTAGGGTCCTTTTGGGTGAATTTGCTCATGTAACATGTCTCATCTGTCAAGTGTCATATCTTTCCAGCTTCATTCTTTCCTCTCCCTTCCACTGCTTTTAAGCCACTGTAGTGCTCTTGAACATATGGCACTGACTATGCCTACTGACTCTTGTCGTGTCTTGTGTGTCTAATCAGTATGGAGGGATTTGGGCGGCATAACAAATGAACATTAAACATCTGGAAGGAAGATCTTTTCCATTCTCCCAGGAGATGAACTAACCTTTATATCTAACTGGAGCAGACCGGTGTTTAACAGTTTCAGGGAGGGAGCCATATGGCCTTGATTTTCATCAAATTTTGAAGGGCGCACGTTTCATGTATCTCAACCAGAGGGCTCTTGAAAATCAAAACATGTTTAAATCCCTGGTGGCGTTCTGTCAGAGCTGAAGCATTACTAAGTACTGTGATTGAAGTGCTACAGCTGATGACACTGGTCTCCGGGTGCCTCTCATGGAAACCAATTCATGTTTACTTCACATGTCGCATGTCAGGAACATCTCTGCTAAGCTGACTGACCCTTGAACTGAAGGGGCTTCATGCTGTGCTGCATTTGAGGTTAACACACGCTTTATGTTTCAAGATAAGTAGCTCTTTAAAACCCTCAGACTGTCAAATATTCTATGGGTTACATGCCTTTATGGGTTGTGGTGAGGCAAATAAATAATCAGAAGTAGGCAGCCTGTTAATTAGATTTTGACTGAAAATGGAAACGTTGGGTTAATAGGTCAATTATGCTCAGTAAATATGTAAAATAAATAGAGAGTAAAATCTCTTTGTGAGCAGGTGACTTTCAGACACTGTCAGTGAGTGATATCATTATACTGGTTTAAAAATCTTTAAGAATCTTCCTCATTGGCGGCTATGTAGATGGCTCAGGTTTGTCTTTGCAGAGTTCTTTGGCCAAAACAACAGTAATTATAATTTTGATAACAATGTTGACAGTAAAAATAATGAGAACCCTTCAGCATTTCCATTAAAAGTCTTTGCTCTCTAAAGTCTGTATTAGCCTCATTCAGTGGTAGCAGCTGGTTATTCTCCATTTGCTCCCTCCAGGCTTCAGCATCCCTGAGTCCAGCTACAACCAGTCCCAGTTCTCCACAGTCCAGCAGCTGCAGGATTCCAGCACTCTGGAGTCTCAGGCCCTGTCCTCCAGCTATCATCCCCCAAATCTGCTACATGTTTCCAGTGCTGAAGTGGTGAGTTCTGGGTCCATTTGCCTGAAATATATGTTGTTGTTTTTTCCCAATCAATACATTCACTATAACAATTGGAATTAAATAACAGGTGGAGAAAGCAAATGTGTAGATTTGCATAAGATTTTTCCACAGTAAAAACACAATACAGTTGTACACAGATGGTTAATTTTGTAACTTCAGCAATGATTTGTTGGATGAATTACCTTAATTGTTTGTAGTTGTTTTTTCTTTCTTATTTTCATTAATCTGTTAGTTTGTGTATGTGAATTCCTTAAATCATTTTGCACATTTTGCCTTTAAGCAAGATTACATTTTATGTGTGTGTGTGTATATGTGTATATATATACACACACACACACACACACACACATATATGAACTCGTGATCCAAGGCGTGAGGCTGTGCCTCATATGTGTTCTGATAGTTTAACCACTCAACTGTGCTCGATTACAATATATTTAACAGTAAAAACCTTTTACTTTCTTGGTAGTGCATAACGAGAAACTGTTTCTCACCTGGCATTAGCATCCATCCATACAGACTGGACAGCTCTGAGCACGTGTCTTTATTCCTGGTCCACATGAACCTCACATGGTGGTCTGACCAGACCAGTAATCCTGTCACGTTCAAAGCTAGAAGCATGCTTTTTTGCTTCTGCCATCAAGAGTTCATAACAGTGTGAATGAAAGTCATGAAAGCAAGATTTTTACACAGATTTTGACTTTTTAAGGTCGTGGTCTTAAACTTTCCGTCAGCTGATGATCAGTCTGTTTGAGTTTAAATACACTTTTCAGTAAACTGCCTTGTGCACTTTTTTTTCCTTCTTGCTCCTGTTCCCTCTTTTTGCATTTTGAAGGTCGTCTTACAACACGGTTACAATCCATCATCATGAAAAGATGATGGATTGTAATGAACTGCATTGACCTGAAAATACTTAGTGGAGACTGCAGGAGTGTGTGATTGGAAAAAGAAATAATGGACTGCTCATCACATGAGCCGCTTCTCAGATGAAGCTGAGAGTCGAACTAGGGCTGGGCGATTATTTGATCGCGATTAGTGATCGTGATAACATTCAGGTCGATTACGATGATCAGCTCTGGAGGTATTTTCTTGATCATACTCAGCAGAAACCCGCGTGATATCTGCCAATCAGAGTCTAGCTCTTCCTGCGCCACTTCTGGCAGTGAGTCTGGGGTTTGTAAAGCTAGTAAAGAGCAGAATGATGGGAAGTGGAGCTTTCTACACACTTTATATAATAATATTATTAATAATAAAAAAAGGCATATATAGTACACTTCTTACTAATTTTACAACTATTTTTACTATTCATAGATAATATACTTTTTCTCACTCAGTGGTTTCCCTCAGACTTTGGAGAGAAGCTCCTCTTTATGTCATTAACTTTTGAAAAGCACACATACCTGGATCAAAAAAGGAAAAAAAAGTCTTTATGAATATAAGACAAAATCTGATGTTTTCATCCCCCCAAAAATGTGTCCTGAGGAAGGATGTGTTGTCCTACCAGCAGGCTTGTCATATATTAGTAGTACTTGAAGGTTGCTGAACACCATCCATCCTGAAGACACTTGAACAGTTTCATCTTGCAGAAAGGCCACACATCTCAGTGTACCAAACTGAAAAAGATGCGGTTTTGCAGCCATAAATTATTACGAAATTGTTACTGCTATACGTGGAAATTTTCAGGGTCTCTTTTGTGAGTTAGTCATGTTGTGTTGATTAAATGAAACAACTCCTGCAAAATCCATTTAAACTTGAAGCTGTACAGCAGCAACATCAGAAGAATGTGAAAGTGTTCTTTAAATACACTTTTTTTAAATTATTTCTCATCTCATACTAGCCTCTCCTCCCTCTTTTAAGTCTAGCACCATGTATGCAAAGTAATATTGGTAATACTGGTGTCCAATAAATCGGTGTGCAGCAGCTGTAACGTTTTTCTTGTTTGTTTGTTTGTTTGTTTTTGTATGTTTCTTCTAGACAAACGGACTTCTTCAGCAGAACAGTCAAAATGATCTCCAGCTGCCCACAGAAACGCCAGAGTACCAGGACGGCAGTGAAGACAGTGCCAAGAGAGCCTATAGGTTTGTCTCTCAGTTTTTCTGTGTGTGTGTCAGAACCTGTATATGCAGAAAGGATTTCCAGCTTCAAACATCGTTCAAATTTGAAGTCCAGATGGTTATCATAGTCCCCGCTCTGCTGGGTTTTCTCAGGGGCGTATAGAGGCCTCAGGGTGTTTGTTTTCTGTATTTTATTTAGTCTGTTTAAAGCCCAGTGAGGTTTTCTTTTCTCAGCTCCTGAACAACCTCACCTTTGCTTGAAGCTACCTAGTGAAGAGCAGATCCCAGCTTCCATAAGTACTTGGCATTCAGGTGCATAAGTCCAACTTTATCCGTATTTAGCCCAAAAGTCTGCTGTCTGAATTCTCGATTAGCAATTCTGTAAACTCCAACCGACCTCTGTGTGTTCATTCCACCAGTGGGTTGTTTTTATTTTTTAACTTCTTCAAGTCTCTTCCTATTTTGAAGGGATAAGTTTTTTTTGTTTTGGGGGGGTTGAGTTGAGTTGTGGAGAGCACTTAAGGAGTGCAGCTGTCCTACTTGCACTCTCAGTTTGGGGCAGTTCCACTGTTGACGAATGCAACATTCAGACATGACTGACCATGTTCAGACCTCACTTTCTCCTGAGCAGTTGGACTTCATTCAAAATGTTTTTGTTTTGTTTTTTTGTAAGGCATGGTAGACATATGCAGGATGACATATGTTTCTTGCTTCATCCAATGCAGAACTAGGCAACAACATCACAAACTTCAGAATAAAATTCATTCTCTTTTTGGAAAAGTAAATATGATTTTGGTGAACCACAGATTTCCTCCCTTTCTCAGAGCACGTGGCAGAAGTTCAAAATGGCCACCAGAAGTCACATGATCTACTGATCAGCAGCAAATACTGGATGACATGTGATTTACTGACATTACGTGATTGAAAAACTATGAAAAAAATCTAGAAAGTAAAGTGAAAAATTGCCTCCTCGGTACCAGTTTTCATGGAATGGCCCTTTATTTTTGAGGGAGATTCCAGCTGCTACTTAAGTTGAGGCCAGCAGATCTTCACCGTCTAAAACCGTCTAAGTAAACTTTGTATGTGGAATTTAACAACAACCAAATCAGATATCCGACGCCCCATTTTACTCATTTTACATTTATTCTCCAGTCCTCTTTCGTAGCCCTACCCTTTTCACTTCACCCACCCCTTCCTCCTCTCCTCCCCTTTTCCCTTCTCAGGAACTGCGTAGGTACTGGTACGGAGCACTGGTAGAGAAGTGAAATGAAGCGCGTCCTCAGGAAGGCTGTATGGCACCAGTGGTCTCCAGTGGCCGCTACATTAAGGGCTGCGACATGGTTTTATCACAGATCAGAATGTTCCCCTGGGAGGGTTAACCATCAGCATGTAAAGGATGTATGCTGAAGGATTCACTCACACCAGGCAGTCTCTGTACTATGCCCAAACAAGGTTGACCCCTTAAAGTCTGATTCTTTTACTAATGTGCGTGCTCCGTACTGTCCTCAAGCAGGACACAATTCCTGCTTACTGGTTGGACAGTTAGAAGAGGTGTGCTTAGGCATGGTGTGGTTGCACACGCACTTGGAGGAGGGCATGGGGGCAGTGCATACACGATGTGAATATGCAACAGTTCCTTTTGACAAAAACAACATAAAGGCAAAGTGTGGACCTGAAGAAGACTGTACTTGGCTGTACTTGAGCACCACAGGCGAGGTGACAGGGCCGTATCTGTCAGTAGAGTCGTCACCACAGTTTTGTTTCTTAGATGTTCTTCATTATGCTGGTGCTCTGAGAATGTTCACACTTCAGGTGCAAACAATTATGTCATGACTTATGTGCATGTGGCAGTTTTGCTGAAACACGACAGAAATTGAAATAACGTGACTGCGGACCAGCTGACGGATCAGGAGGGAGGGGCCATGGCATGATTGCACCCAAAGACAGAAGACAGGAATAAGCATCCATCTGGGTGTTCCTAGATGGAGCTATTAGTCTTTGGAGTCGAGACAGAGTCACTTATTGTCTGCTCAGTGCTTTAACTTTATCTTCTGTAAGAGGGTGTGTCGCCTCATCATGATTGGATGGTATTTGACATTGTTGTAGTTTCCAGTTTGACTGTAGGTTTTCCTTTACAAAGAAAATTATATAGCTATTCCAATGTTTTTTTTATTTTCCATCACTATTTTTATTTTTGTGATACCAAAAAGTGTAGTTGCCTTTCACTGAAAGTGACCATCAGTAGCTTTGTGGTACAGTTGCTTCTACACAAAATGCTTCACAGATGAACCTAGAATAAAATTTAATCTCAAAGTAGAATATATAAATATGAGTAGTATATGATATACACATACATGTTATGTGTGGGAATGTGTGGATTAAAGCACTGGAGTATTGGACTTTTTTCAGCATGAAAAGAATACATATGCTTAGGAACATCACATTGTACCAACTGCTGGGTTTTTCAAAGACGCCTGTGTAACAAAATAAAGAAGAAATAAACCCTTTTTCTTCCCCCCTGCCAGCTGCACTGGGGACATGAGACACTTATTTTTGCCCAGTGGTACTTAAGTAGTTGCTTTGCTTAACACTGAAGCCTCTCACACACGGCACACACCAGAGCAGCTCTCTTTTCACATGAAGAGTGAGCTCATAATCAGCCTAGTCAGATGTATTGTGATAAAATTAAGTGATGGGTTTGTTTTACAAATCAACGCATGTAACGTCTCAGAGTGGTAAACAAGCTTCTTTCTTTTTTTTCCTCCCTTCAGGTGCAGCTGGTGCAGCAAAGGCTTTAAAAAGTCGAGCCATTTGAAGCAGCACATTCGATCCCACACTGGGGAGAAACCATTCACGTGTCAGGTCTGCGGACGAGCCTTCGTGTCAGCGGGAGTGCTGAAGTCCCATCACAACACTCATACAGGTGAACTTGCTTCACGTTGGCGAAGAGGAAGCTCGGCAGTATCTGTCATGTTTTATTTAAACCGTCGCTGTGACCGCTGTATGTCATGTACTGCAGATTATTTGAAAATTGAAATCATTAGTTTTTTAGTTGTTCAGGTTTCTACCAAACACAGACTTTTATTCCCATAATTAACAATTTAAAAAGAAAAGCTCACTATTTGATCAATTGCTGTGTGCTCATTAACTGAAAATCTTCATTACACAAGGAAAATATTAATAACAATTGTTTATAGTCAGTTGTTGAAAATTCTGGCTACAGGAATTGCAATATTAAAAATGTATTTTTGGGTTCTCTCATTAGCAGCATCAGAGCAGAAAGTTGTCCACTTTTAATTTCTTAAATTTATTGCAGTGAAAGTATCATGCTCTGATGTAGTGGACTCAAAAGCATGACTCAGACAGAACAGTTAATCCAAAACGTTTAATCGGTCAGGGACTGGAAGGCAAACATGGACACATTGACAGTACAAAAAACGTCAGACAAAAATCTCTGGTCGAAGAACAGAAATGTGAATCAACGTGATGACGAGATGTGAATAGGAGGCTTGGACTGACAAAACGACAAGACGAACACACAACAAACTGGACAAAGACTGGGGTATAAATACACTACACAGCGGGGAGGACAGTGATGCACAGGTGAAAACAATTACAACAAAGACAGGAAAGTAAAACTGACCACAAGACAGTGACAGAAGGCGACGACAAAAATAAAACAGGGAACAAAGACCACACACACACAGACCAGGCCTGACAGAAAGATTCTTAAAGGCTGTTAACACCAACTTCCTGAGATACTGTCCCTCACCGACAGGAGCGAAGCCATTCAAGTGTGACGTTTGCGACGCCTCATTCACCACCAACGGAAGTCTGAGCCGCCACATGATTATCCACATGAAGTCTTTCAAATGCTCCGTGTGTGATGAGCGCTTCAGGACCAGCTTGCTGTGCAAAAGGCACATGAAGAAGGAGCACACTGTTGACGATCAAAGTAAGGCAACAGCTGGAGTTTTTTTCAACTAATACTTGTCATTCATTATGTGACATCTATTTTAGCATTAAAAAGAGAAAAAAAAGTATATTAGATTGGTTTTTGATCCTTCACTCAACATAAAAGTAGCTTCATGTTGCCAGACCTTCGGTGCCAGCAGATCGCTGCCTCATCACAGCATTTGACAGATACCTGCTTCTGTTGCTCAGATGGTGACGGTTTATATTTAATTCAGGAGTCAGACAAGTCTCTTTCCCAGCGTATAAGGTTTAAAAAGTCTCCTCTTTCCCCTTATTATTAAACTGTCAACAATGGATGCAAGTCATTTCATTGTAATATATGTTTATTCTTTTTTTTTTTTTAGTTTATTTCATAATCTCAGTCAGTCTTGGAAAGTGAAGAGAAACTCACATTTCCACCTCAGGGCTTTTATTGGTCCACTTTATTAAAAGTATATTTTAATACTGAAAGGAAGAAAACATATTTATTTTGGGCCCAAACAGTCATGAGAGAGCATCTTTGCCACCGTCCACTCTGGCATTTATTTAGGATACTTACACAGTAGCTACCAAGTGTAGCAGACTGAGAGCCAGTAAGCAGCCAGATGTGTGGGGTTAAAACCTGCACAAGTCAGACAGCAGCACTCAAACCGAGCAACAATTAGCTTCCTTCCTGATTAAATCCACCTCCGTGACAAAAGGAGAGATACAGCATCCCCAAAACACACAACGCCACTGACTCAACAACGTGATCGTGACACAGTTGAGTGATGACAAATCCTCCGGATTGACTCTTGCCACTGCAGCTGGCTGGGAGTGTTTCTGGAGGCTCGCTTGAACCGTTGTCACATTTGATTGGAATCAGAGTGACTTCACCGAGTGTTAAACGCTGTCAAACGAGAGGTTGTGCTTAAGGTTGTTTATACAGCGACACCACCGTTTGTGTTTTTGATGTGGTCCATGCTGTTTCACATTTAGAAAATAGTAAAAAAAAAAAAAAAAAAAAAAAAGATAAGACCCTTGGCAAAAACCCTGAGTAAGGACACGTCTGCAGATTTTTTATTTGCACTATGTTTTCAGTTTTGTTGACCTTTCGTTAAGTTTAATCAATCGAGACACAGAATTGTGCACAGTAACAGCACCTCACCATCACAGTTATAGGTCTGGACAGTCAAGACGGAGAAGACGAGAACAACGAGGAGGAGCCTGAACAGAAAACATCAAAAAGGAGGGGTTTGGAAATCATCACTTTCACAGAGGAGCAGGCGGCCGAGCTGGCCAAAGATCCCGGCGAGGAGGCCTCGGTGTCCGAGCGAATCCTCGCCCAGTCGGCGGCAGAGAGGGATCGAATCAGTGAGATCAAAGACAAAGCTGTCGAGCTGGAAACGGAGCCCAAGTTTGCCAACTGCTGCAATTACTGCACCAAGAGCTTCAAGAAGCCCAGTGACCTCGTCAGGTAAACGGCACACTTGTTTATTCATGAGGTTCATGACGAGTGTAAGCTTTGATTGGTTCGCTGTTCGCTGCTGGTAGTTGTCCCTCTGACAGATGAGCCGGATCTTTTTAAGTCTCAGAGCTTCAGTTTGAAATGACGGATTTGGCTGCACTAAGTTTGACATACTCACACCTCAATCACAGCATGTGAAAGTAATAAGAACTCACTAAACCCTGTGTCATCATATTCCATTTTGTCTTGGTTGCTTATCAGATGAAATGTGTCAAGTAATACAAATTGTAGGCTAACGACACTGAATTAATGAGCAAGAAAAGAACCCAATCCTAGCAAGAAATGTAAAAAGATTTGCAGTTTATCATCAGCTCCACGCTCAAAATCAGAGACGTAATGTTTCAGAAATTTCATCTTTTGATACTGTGACCCAGGGTTGGTTTAAGCCAGTGACATTATACAGGGCTGCTATAAATAGTAGGTGGCAACATGGAAATCAAACCTTGTCCCCAACACCTCAGGGTGTGAGGACATGTCTGCTGATTGTAGGAAGAAAAACTCATTTCAGCCTTTAATCAGTGAAGAGTTGATGATTTCACTGACTAAATAAAAGTATCCTGGTTTTATGCTTTTAAAATAAATGAAGATGGGACTCCTGGACTGTCTCCCTCAGCACAGGTACAACAAATAAATGTACTTTTTGGACAAAACAAACATGGACCCCAGAGTTTTGCATGTTTTACTGTGCCTTTACTGAAGGGGTCCTCACTTTACATTATTTACTTCACCACCAGTAAACTACTGTATTTATAGGCAGATTATGAACATGGCGAACCCTATTATTAAACAGCTGCCCAGTTTTGTTGCCGTCTGCACAGCGCCGTTACTCCCTTCTGTTTTTAAAGAATGTTTCTAAACTATTCTTTTTTTATTCCACAAATATGGAACATAAGAAAATAAGTTGCCAGATGTTTTGGCAAAAATGTTCCTTTTAATTGTGTTTTTGTTCTTATTTTATGTCGGTTTGTGGAAATGTCGAGTGGCATCTGCTGCAAACCAAATATCCCCACGGGGACAAATTCATCACCTGTCGCATTGTAAACTAATGCATCCCATCTTAAATTTAGCGTAAAATGATCAGAGCAATTTCACAAAGCTAAAACAGCTTCTTAATATGTTTCAGTGATGAGCGACCCTGTTAATGAGGTTCAAGCTGTTTGAATGTTTTATGTTTACCCAGCAAACGCTGATGAGTTAGTCTGCTGATGTGTGTGACACAATTTTGAGTAACTACATGAGGCTCCGAATGTCATTACTGGTTTGTTAAACTAAAGTGTTCCACTTGAGTTTGTCTTCCCAGCCAAGAAAGATGAAATTAATAATCAACCACTAAGTACCGAGCTGAGTGAGTCTGCATTCAGATGCAGCATCAGCATCTGCTGCTTCCTTACAGTCAATGCTAAGATTGCTAATGCTAATTAAAGAGATAGAAAGTAACATATTTGGAAGACTACACGAGGTAGCAGAACAATCAAATTGCTGGCATCTCTCACAGTTGCTGCATCCTGAGAGATGTCTCCTCATCTGTTATAATGTTCATGTGAAGTGATAAAACCTTAATAAATAAAATGTTTTGCTCCCCAGTTATTACTGCACAGTTCTTAATTATCTGAGTTAGAATTCACGGTTTCTTAGAAGCTCTGCGTAAGACAGTACTGGAGGATGAAACTAGTAAAAACTGGGGGGTAAATATTTTCATGCTCTTACACAAAGGTTTTGAGTTGTACTCACCCTCTTTTGTCCTTGTTGTCTTTCGTATTTGACCAACTTTTACATTTTTCAGGCATATCAGGATCCACACAGGTGAAAGGCCCTACAAGTGTGAGGAATGTGGGAAGAGTTTTACAGTGAAGTCGACGCTGGACTGCCACGTGAAAACACATACAGGTGCCTTTTAGATGATTTTTGAGTTGAGCTTGCATTGTTGTCTTATCTGTGCTTTTTATTCCGTCCCTTCACACGTCCTTGTCTCCCCACTCTGCATATCTGCTTGGTTCTGCTGCTCTGAAATTTAGTGCTTGGCCTAATGAGTATTATGTAAGTGAATCAATAGAAGGTCTTCCTTGTCTCTGTGGGCAGGAGGGAGGAGCAGCATCAGATACTGTCCCATTTGAGAATTAACAGTCATATTCAGTTGATGACCCATAATGCTCTTTTTGTGCTTGCAGGACAAAAACTGTTCAGCTGTCACATGTGCAACACCTCCTTCTCTACAAAGGGCAGCCTGAAGGTGCACATGCGCCTCCATACGGGCTCCAAGCCCTTCAAATGTCCCTACTGTGAACTGCGATTCAGAACCTCAGGCCATCGAAAAACCCACATCCAGTGTCACTTCCGTCCAAACCACGACAGCCGCAAATCCAAGCGCTCATCCTCGTCTGCTCCTCATGCCAGACAGAATCAGGATCCAGGCAGTGGGCACGCTGTGGCCTCAGGTCATGGACAACAGCCAGCGGCTTCAGACGCTCTTCAGCCTGTGGGTCTGCTACAGCCAGCCAATTCGGACCCCAGCATTTACCTCCCAACAAATCAAGTCCTGACAGGGCAGTACGACCAGAATTTACTGCAGCAAGGACTCATAGGTCAAGCCATCCTTCCTGCCTCCATGTCAGGTAGGGATCATGAATGACACATACTCTCAAATATCAAAAACGCTAGATTTCAGGTCAGAAGAGATGAGCATTGTAGTGCAAAGACAATCACAAGTCTG
This sequence comes from Arrhamphus sclerolepis, assembly GCA_037176975.1. Lineage (NCBI taxonomy): Eukaryota > Metazoa > Chordata > Actinopteri > Beloniformes > Hemiramphidae > Arrhamphus > Arrhamphus sclerolepis. Next base: position 913,104 of record JBAMYA010000008.1, read on the forward strand.
TATGTTTCAGGGCTTTGAGTTTACCAGCTTGTAAATTTTAACTTTGACAGCCACCGTGTATTACCACTGTGCTCCTGAATCAGGCAAGTGGATCAAGTGCACTGAGGTTTGTGTGTGCAGCTAAAATCCCACAGGGATCATAAAAATTTGAATTAGTATCTTGTCAGTTGGCACCAATTGGCATCATCAGCACTGATGCTCAGAACACTGTGATTAACATCAGAGCCAGTGGCAAGAGGATGAAAATGCTTTATCTCCATCAGCCACCTTCTGTGTAGCCTTTTTCCTCCAATCACACCACCCCCTTTGATCATTTTCAGGACAATTCTGCCTTTACGTGGAACCAAAAATAAATCACAGCACCTCTAAACATTCCTTATGATGTTGGCACTTAGCTTAGATCCATTTCAGTGGGAAATAAAGCTCTGGGGTGTCAAAGAAGGGCTTTTAAGTTTCACAGGCTTTCATACTTTTCACATTTGTGAATGGACATGACACAAAGCCTTCCCATTAAAACAGGATTTTTATATTGCTACAATTACAAGAATTAACCCTTGAATTGTATCATTTACTTATAACTTACAGGGAAAAATCACAGAAGTGAGGATAGTCTCACTTTCAATTTGATTTCCTTGCTTCTGACCCAGGAACTGCTTTTTGCTCGCTGCAAGATTGTAATGATGAATACATTTGTCTTTTATTCTGAAACAAAAATATCAAGACAGATCAAGATTAATTTGTACGAAGTATTTAAAGTGAAGGTAATAAATGCCTGCGCATGAAAGCAGCACTACTCCTTAAAAATTTACCAAAAATGTCGATATTCAGTTAAGATAAAGATATTGAATCCCGTCAACCTGCTACGTGTAGATTCTTCCTGCTTGGAGTGTAAGAAGATACAGTAACAGGAAGTATTTGAACCCCTTGACATTTTCTGGTTTTCTCCTTTGATTTGATATAAGAAGTCTGGATAATAAAACTAACATAATGGGCCGGATTTACTAAGATCCCAATTTGTGGAACCACAGTTTGCAGGTGATTTACTCAGAGTGATTGCACAGAGGTGTTGGAGACGCCCCATTTAAATGAGGGTTTTGCATGTTTTTTCTGGCCTGTACAGCAGTGCTCCACCAGTGCTCCACCAGTGCAATCAAAACAACGGAACCTGATCTTCAGGATTCCAAAGGTTCACTTCTCAATACTCCATGTGCGGATATGGGCCTCATTGTATCTTATTTCTCCGGCAGTGGATTGGGTTGAGAACTGGTATCAGGAGGAGGGGGTGTAGGGAGTATGCAGCCTCACCTTAAAAAACTTATATGACTGCATATGACACATGCTCTTGTTTTTAATGTAATAAATTATTTCACGAAGGATTTCACAAATTGACCCACCTTCTCCAATCTCGTCATCTCGCAACTTGATGAACCCTTAGAGTTAATAGGTGTTCAAATCACCTCATGGTCCATATAAACAGCATGAGTTTGGGCCGTCACAGATGAAAGATCACCCTGAAAGAATTGTGGTGATGTCTTTTGTCCAAATCAGTGGTCCAAAGTCCCAAATTTTGGTCTTCAATCTATCAGGGAATATGAGTTTCATGTCATGCCTTTGGTCTTTTAGTATGGGGTGTAAGATTGTCTGTTCAGGGTTAATCCTTCTGTTACCATACCGTATATGGATCTCTGTAAGCTGCTTAACCTTTCCTCCCATTTGTGTGTCCAGATGTGCAACCTGACATGAATTGGTGAATAAATTTAGCATTATGTTGTTCATAAAGCAACACATAGGCAGACATAGGGAATACAGTACTTGTTGTCCCTCTTATGTAATAGAAAGGTTAATTAACATTTAGATATTAATGCTGAGCAACCCGCTGCAACTGTTTTATCGCTGAAATGTTTGTGTTGCAGCAGCAGGAGACCTGACCGTGTCTCTCCCAGACAGCCTGACAACACTGGATGGCATCCAGTTGCAGCTGACGCCGGCCAACATGGTGTGCCCCAACGTCCAGATCTCTGGCATCGATACAAGCAACATCAATAACATCACACTACAGGTTACACACACCTCCTTTGTTTTAATTCCCATGCGTGGCATCATGCTGCCCTTTATCTGATAATAATGAGACTGACGTCCTATTCCTTTATATACAAGCAGAAACTGTGACTGACTCAGAAATATGTGTAGATGGTCCGAACCATTACCATTAACTGACATGTTCACCATTTCGCCCGAAGTGAGCTGGGATAGGCTCCAGCAGACCCTCGTGACCCTGCACAGGAAATAGCGGTATAGATAATGGATGGACGGATGGACATGTTCACCAGAATCTGAGTCTCTTATGTAGTGAAGTGTATAATGCAGTGTCTCACAGTAGGGTAACAGTCACATAGCAGGTCACATACTTTGTACTCCTAGCCATATATTTCCAGAAACGCATGCCCTCTGAATATAAAAACATTCCAGTTTCTTTTCCAAGTTCCTAAATGAGTCCTCTGTGATATGTCAGAAATCAATTGCGCAGCGACTGTTACCAGTTAACACCTTCCCATCACAACATGCTGAACACCAAGCATACCAAGAGCTGTGGCTGCTTTAGAGATGATCCATTCAGATGGATCACCGCAGTGCTAAATTAGCAGTTTTCAGCACCTGTTAGAGATATTTTTGTGGCACAGAGGTTTGTGTGAAACGTGCCTGAGTTAATGAAAATATTTAAACTCAGTTTATTAACAGTTTTGCACACCACTAAAATGGATCAGAAAAACAAAAACATACAGGATGTCATGGAAGTGTGGATTTTAATCAGCTTTAATGTAAAGTTTTAACAAACAGGTTAAATGTGTTGTGGACAATTTAGTGTTTAGAAGTTTCTGAAGTTGATTTGAGTGTTCTTCGTGTTGCACTTGGAAGTGCTTAAATGGAGCAGACGTTTCAAAAGATGTGTGCAGTAAGTCTAGGAGGGTCAAAGTCAGCTGTTTGGTGCATGTTTGAAAATGAAGAATGCAAGAATAATGAGTCAAGAGAAGCCTTGAGCAAGGACACACATTGTCAGAGGTGAGATACCTTCGTAAATGTACATCCAGGAGATAAAGCACCTTTTTACGCTGAAGAACAGAGAGGCCACAGTCATAGATCTCCACACATCACATGCAGCCCCCTGTACAGGGAGCTCTCATGATGGAGAGCTTAATCATGCCTCAGTGCTGTAATTCAAATCCAGCAGCTTAACTTCAGTCATGTGAGTGCGTCTAAGTCCAACTATGAGAAGTCTAATTCCATTTTAGTCAGAATAAGATATTTAAATACATTTCACAGCTATAATTTCAGCCAAACTAATGCCAAAATTGGATTCTGTCTACCATCACATTAATGTATTTAATGATTCGCCACCGCACGTCACTATATTCAGATTTATTTGGACATTGACAACTGCTATTAGCCAGCGATTTATTAATCAATGTTCTACTTGCCAAAGTCAGACAGATGTGGTAGTGTTAGTAGTGTTAGTATGGTTCGTACTCTGTTATTCTCTCCATTCATATTGAAATGGAGGAACCGTTGTAGAACAAAAATAAAAAATGTGTTTTTCAAAGAAATCAACCATCTTCGCTGTAGCTCTTGCAGCTTTCATCGCCTCACTTTTCACTCTGTTCCTTTCATCTTTCATCTTTCAGATCGACCACGCCCTCCTCCAGCAGACGCTACAGCAGGGTGGTCTCCTCTCTCAGTCTTTGAGCGTCGACACTGGCCTGGTCTCCCATTCTGGCAACCAGCTGATGTCGACAGCTGACCCCTCAGTGTCTGCCAACGTTGTCATCCACCCTCTGACCAGTCTGGCCCTGCAGCCGTCCACCATCACACCTCCACAGGTTTCTATGGCTGGGCTGTCGGAGCAGGACGCTGCAGGTACGTGACACAGCCTTTGGTGAAATAAATAAATCTGTCACAAGCTTAATAACTATCTGAACCTGATCTTGTGTTGTCCAGCCTCTCAGAATCTAAACCATGTCATGAGTGGTTCTGGGTTAGTGACTGGTGGAAACAGCAGCCAGGAGATTACTCTGACCATCAACAATTCCAGCCTGAGCCAGGCCCTCGCCCAGGTCCAGGCCCAGGCTTCAGCAGCTGGCTCCAGCACCGCTGCAGGGAACCCTCAGGAGATCACTCTCACCATATCAGGTGTGCACAGCTTGAGGTCACTCGACCCACGTTTTCAAACGCACTAACAGAAAACAAACATGAGAAAGGAAATTGCCTCATGGAGTAGTGAGTTCATTGATTTCTCACACAGACAAACATGCTGGAGGGCAGAGAAAGAGAGCAAACATCAAACTGACACCATTCCAACTTTCTGTTTGGAGATAATTCTCAGATCCAGATTAAAAGCCACATAATTAAGGTGATGAATGGTTGAGTCCATTACTGAACTGACTGTTAGAAGACTTGGTGTCCACTCCTCCAGGCATAACTCAGCCTTTCTCTCTTCTCTCAGAATTATGATTTATTTCAGTTTTAATCCTTAAAACAAAAGCTTCAAGAAACAGTTTTTGATTTCATGCCCTTGTATAATTGTTGTTGTCTTTTTTTTTCAAAAGTAGAAAGGCAGGGCCATCTTTGCTGCGACCACATAATGAATATAATTATAGGCCATATTCACGAATTTTAATCTTAATGGTTTTAAGAAATAATCTTAAGTAAAGAAAAAAAACACCCAAAAGTGTTGAGAAGATAAAATGCTTCATTAATAGTGTTTCATTTTTCAGGGCATAATAACAAAACAAAAAAAAAAACAGAAAAAAAAGCTTCTGTTCCTTACAGAGTCTTACAAAATCAAGGTTAAATAAAAATACAGATAAGGAAAAAGTAGTAACACCCGTACTGTTTCCATGGGAACGGAAAGGGTAAGTAGAAGCCAGGTGCTGCTAATGAATTCCACTTCATAAGTCTTGATAATTTGTTGGTTTGGAGCATTCAGGTGTGTGTCAGCACAAACAAGAAACAACTGTTCCTGTCCATAATCTGAGGAGGGTCATAATCTTCTGGGATTAAGGTCATTCACAAATGGAAAACAGTCGAGACCGTTACCAGTCTCCCAGGAGTGGACGACCCAGCAATTTCACTCCAAAGTCAGAGTGTAGAGTTGAAGGAAACCATAAATAAAACCACCAAATTACAGCTCAGACCCTGTAGGCCTCAGTTATTGTCTTAAATGCTAAGGTCCAGGACAGTAATGATTAGAAAAAAAGTTTGAACAAGTATGGATAATTTGTAAGGTTTGACAGGAGAAAACATATTGTCACTAAATAAAAAGAACTTGGTTTCAGTCTGTGAATATAAAGAGTCTGGAAAGTTCCATCTGAAAGAAACTACATGACTTCTGGGGACATGAGACCAAAGTGGAGTCTGACAAAATCCAGGCACATTATGTCAGTATAAAGTTCTGATACCAACTCGCCAGTTTGATGTTGGAAGGGTGATGATTGGTATTTGATTGAAGGCAGCCACAGCCAGTAACACTGGTTAATGGGTAAAGGTTAACACTGGTTTCTTTGGTGGACATAAGTGCATATACAGCAAATGGCAGTTTCTTAAATTCTGCCCAGGAAGCAAAATTCAGTTGTTAAAATATTTTCTTGAATACCTCTGCAGGTCAAGACCTACTCCCCCAGCATAACAATCCAAATAGTGCAGAAATGAACGGCGGCATCAGACTGGCATCACCACTAACTAGCCAGCCCTCCAACGCAACCCTGACCATCACCAGTGACCACCTCCTACCTCAGAGCCCCACCAACACTGGAATGGCAGGTTAGTGCTTTCACTGTTCTGCCTTTCTGTGGTCCACTTCTGCATAAAGAAGTCATTTATTAGCAGTGTCCCGACAGCCAGTGCCAATGTTTCCTTTATGTTTCTTATTTAAACAATAGCAACAGCATTCTACAGGCTCCCAGTTACAATCTATGTATGGTTCCAAAGAAGAAACAAAACCCAGCCCTGTCTTATAGAAAGTCTTAACCTCGGTGTCCCACTGGGACCTAAAATGTCTGTCTTCACTATGATTGGCTCTGTCCTCAGCAGGACACCAGGTCCAGCCAGGCACATTTCAAAAGTGGAGCACTTCTGATCGTTGCCTGTTCGGCTACGTTCATAGCATTACAAATTTACTCAAACATTAAGAGATCTTGTGAGGATCATGTGGCATTGTGTTCATCTAAATGCACGTGTCTCGCCATGTCTTGTCCTTCCTGCTATTATAACAGATGAAGATTCAGCAGCTGGTGGGATCCAGTTGTTATAAGTACAAAAAAACCCAAAACCTTTGAATGTCAGTCCTTAAGCCAAAGCAAGCAAGATTATAATTTCCAAATAACAAGAACACGAGCAACCTCCTTTCAAACAACACAAATGATAATAATTTAACTGGAAACAGAAGAATAACCATTCATATGATGGGTTTCACCTCTTAACCGCTTTAATCAGCACGCTGAGGTCTTCACAGTGAGGTAACTTACTACAGATCCTTTTCCTGCTCATGGCAGATTGTAAGTGAAAGGTTTTCATTCATCATCACAACAGCTAATTGCTTCAAACAGTAAAGATACAAACTGGGCAATTCATGTCCATCCTGTCCCTGCTAGACAGAGCATGAGCTATGGCAGATATGGAAGCACCTTTAGACATTTTCTTTTCATGGTTCAGATGACCTTATTCTCCCTCCAGTGACATGATAAATCCCAGGATAAAACTTAAGTATTGATGGAGAGGCTTCGAGTCTCCATCAGTACCCTTTTCTTGAAATGCCGTACAAAGGTGTGTGCCCCCGCTATTGAGTCATCAGAGACTATGTGGGAGGCTAAAATAACAGTTAGATAAGGCTTTTAACGCTGAGAAAGTCTCAAATAAATGAAAAGAAAAGATGTCAGTCCATATTGTAATCAGGGCAGTCACGACTGTGACATTTTGCCAAACAAGCATAACTCTGATTTCTTTATGTCATCTTTATTACAGTATTATTGTATACTCCTGCTAGAAATGAACAAATACACTAATATCTTGGAAAGACAGACACCCAACATTGGCAATAATTTAGTAGATAAAAATATGGATCTTTGACGGATCATTTCTATTTAACCATATAATTATATTCTAAAAAAAAAAAAAAGGTTCTTGCTCAGTGATTCTCAGACTGATGGCATGACAGGGATGCAGTGTGAGTCCTCCCGTTTAACGGAGCTTTCAGGAGTTAAAAGAAAGGGTGTAGCTGTCTGTGTTGCAGCAGATCTGAAGGGGTGTGTATAATTCCTGTGTAATTTCTATTCAGACAGTACTTTCTTTACACTTTTTGTTCACATACAAACAAAACGTGTAAATTCAAGCTTGTCTGTGGGGGAACCCTATCCTCACTATCATGCAGGTAGAACCACAGAAGCTTACAATTTCATTCATTTCACTTATTTTATTTTAAACAGGGACAATGTGCAAAAAAAACATTAATCAAGGATTTTTTACACCAGATTTAGCTTACGATAAGCATCTGTAATCCCTGAGCAGGT
>JBAMYA010000008.1:935363-950263 GCA_037176975.1 Arrhamphus sclerolepis
AGCCTCCCCAAACCCCTGAAAGTTTGGGTTCGGTTTCACGTTGGAAGGGGTTTGGGAAAAAACGACCGAGGGGGGAAGGTGGATTCTTTTTTTTTTTTTTTTTTTTTTTTTTTATGAAAAAACAAATCAGCTTAAAGCAACTTTTTTTCCATAATTTGGAAAGCCAAGCAGTTATGAACACAGCGGTCTGAAGAAAGTGCTGATGAGGCTGTGAAAAGCTGTCTGAATAACAAAGAGTCCAAAAACTTTCAATGTGCGAGTTTGAAAACTAAGAATCATTCTGGGATTTCAGGAGCACAGAGCTCTGAATTTCTGGGTTATTTTTGTCTTAAATAGTGAGAAAAATGTTCTCGTCAGGTGCAACTTCAAATTCATGAAGGTCATTTTCTGATGGAAGAAAAACTTTTTTTTTACACTAAAACTCATTTATTAAACTTACTGACATATATATATATATACACATATATATTTTGACACACATCTAGCTATCTGAGTTGTGTGCCATCTAGCTAAATGTAGCGTTGTTGGAGAATTTGAACAGTTTTCTACCCAGTTGTTTGTGTAGCACCACGTTTTTAGGCTAAACATCCTGTCATGCTAGCAAGTGCTAACAAAGCTACATATTAGCAGGTTGAACTGATACTGACTTGTATCAGAATAGATTTAAAGTCGCCTGCTGTGGTCATACTCTTCTGTAGTTTATGGTTTTTGTAAACCACCCACTCTGAAGTTATATTTTACCCTTTTAGGCTGTCAACATTCACCAGTTTCTAACTAAGCCAACAGCTAACGCTGCTGTTTGGCCTCTGACCGTGTGAAATGCATGTGTACACGCGCGGTTAATGTACACGTGCTCGAAGACGTGTACCCTATTGGATCATTTAAATGAGGACCATCTTCCCTCCATAATAGATATAAAGTGTACTGTGAGTGGAAATTGATGACTGCTAGTGGAAGAAGCAGAATAAATGAGTCAAATTCAGCTGGTGAAATTTATGACAGAAGGGTCCAGCTAAGTAGACAGTAAAGCCAGTTTAGGGTGCTTTAGTGTGGGTCTTGGTTGTGATTTACAGGTCTCCACCGTAAGCTGGCATGCATTTTACATTATCCCAGCATTTTTGTGAGCCAGGTCCTTCGCAGCACATGAAGAGCATGTGACTGATATTACAGCAAAAGCAGCCGCTCTAACTTGGTAAAGCAGGTACGATGTGTTAGCTTCAGGCCCGATGGACCCTCATCTGAACTGGGTTTGTCATCTTTAGCGTGATTACATCAGCAATGCCATAAAGCCTGAGCATGTGCGATGGTCAATCTTGTGCCTAAAAGCTGTTGGCTGCTGCAGCAATGAGATTATGATGTTTTCCAAACGTATCAATGCTGAACAAACGCACATCTGTCACATATCGGTTACTCACTCTGCTGCTGATATCATCACTGAGACAGAAAAGGAAACAGGGGCACAGCCTTGATTAGAGAGGATATCAGTTTTCTGTAAGATTTCATTTCCAGGAAAGAGAAGCAGTACAAAGAAACCACAGGGAGCTACATGGCATTCGTGGAGAAATGCGGTTAGAAAAAGACCATTTTACCATTTTGAAGATCCTAGTCAGGGTCCCTTTGCCATCCCCGGCACCGGCCTTCTTGCTGGACTTCTGAGGACCCTGGCAGAGGCAGAGAAATGTTAAAGTGTGTTAAAAGGGTGTTTGACATTCTTCCTTGGACTTTCAGACGTGACTGACCCTTTCAGTGAGAGCCATGGATTCATTTTTACTTTAACCCACAATGGTTAAAAAAAAAGAAAGAAAGTTGCTTCACTAGAAAAAAACAACATATATGCCATCCTCCTCCAGAAAGTAATCAGGAGCGATGGATCCGAGTGCTCTTTAATCATTATGATTTTGAAAAACTGTAGTTACTGATGGCAGAGAAATCCAATTATTTATAATATAATTGTTTCCTTTACCTGCAGGTTTCTGAATTTGGCACAACTTAGAGAAGCTATGATGGAGCAGATAATTAAAGGAGAAGCTCTCTGGAGTCAGGGCCTGTCCACAACATCATAACTGTTGCACAAAAGTGTTTATATTGTTTGGTTGAAATTATTTAACCTTTCAAGTGGAGAAAAGCAGAGTGATGGTCATGTAGGCACAGAAAGAGTCCTCATGAACCAGTTTTCAGGGTTTGTTCTTGCAGTGAAGTAACTGGGGACTGTGTGAAAATTACTGGGAGTAATGTCAGCAGGAAAGATTTTATTTCTTTGAAAATAAAAACTCACCCACAACACGATGCAATAGAGCAGTCTTAACATGCTACGAGGCATTTCTGTGAAATGATGGGCGCCAGAAAAAAAGGTCCCAATAAATGAAAAGTGAACTTTTCTGAGCCGTAATGCAAATGAAAGCTGCCTTCTTGAAATTATCGCGAACATTTGAAATCCAGTCTTTCTTCCACGGCGGTTCATTTCGTGCGGTCTCTTAGTGAAGTCTCATTTCTCCCTTTTATCCACAGCCACCCTTCTGCTGCCTTTCACACTTGCATGAGTGCATTAAATTCAGCGCTGATAACGCTGCCAAGTGAAGCAGGAGGCGGCGGCGCTTCAGGCTGCCACAAAAGAACTTCTGAGATTAAACAAGTATGATGGCGACGAGAATAAGGTCAGTGTTATCATGAAAGTACAATATGCACATGATATGGATAAGTCAAAATGTGGACATGATGTGCTTGAGAATGGACCCAAGTCAGAAATGAGGGCTTTAATCACTGATGTATGGACAGATTATGGAGCCTTGAGTGGTCGATGGAGAGTAAATGGAAGGAGAGCCTCAAGTGTCACGCTCAGAGGAAGTCTGAAATGGTGACATCACTTGCTCCTCCAAGTGTAATTAGGCATGATCTTTTCTTTTTTCAGACAACCTACCAGGCCTATCTTGGCTGCTAGTCCTCTCCACTGGGAGTGCAGAGAAACAAGAGACAGGGACAAGAGATAAAGGGCAGGGGGGGACAAACAGAATAAAACACGTGTCTTACTCAATGCAAAGGCAGGATGGGAGGGAGAAGAGGCAGGTGGGAGAGTCCATCCAGAGGGAAGGGAGGAGTCACGGGGGTCACAGGAGGAGGAGTTCAGGTGGGGGAGGAGGAAGAAGAGAGCAGAGCAAAGCACATGCTCACATTGGAAAGAGCACAAGTTTAAAGACAGACAAACACCTGCAAACATTTTAGGGCTGTTTTTTTTCTATGTAGCATAGTCCACATCTTATATGAGTGTTTGTCATGTAAATGTTCAAATGTAAAGATTCAGTGAGCCAGCCTGGAAGCTCGAGCTATGATGAAATATACTCTCTCAGTATCAAAAATAACGATAAATAAATCCTGGATTAAGTGGAAACTGGGAGGATTGATTAATAAAACAGACTCACCCTAGACTTGGGAGGGGCGGGGGACACCTGAAGAGGAGTTAATGACAGAGAGTGAGCAGGGTTTGACAGAGGGAGTAAGAGCCAAAGACATAAGCCATAACAGCAAAGAGACAAGCACAGAACAGTAACAGAGACGAGCACAGCGCTGTGAAACGTCTGACCCGAGGGCCTGTGAGTGTCAGAGAGGTGTCGCTCGTGATGAGCACTACTCACGATCGTGCGAAAGAAGTGGACCACAGCGTTCTCAGCTCCGCGCTTACGTGGGGAGGTCGCAGAGGCTTTCTGAGGGCCAGGGGAGAGAGCACCTCGGAAAGAGCCCTGGGAAGAGGAGGAAAGGAGCACCTGACCTACGTGTTACATATGAAACGAGGCCTTGAACTGTTGAGGCTGACACGCCTGCCCGGGCTCTCAGGAGAAACATTTATGAATGCGTCAAAGTAAGCTTGGGATGACATAAATCATGTATGCGGGACTACCTACCTGAAATATTGGAATGTTTTGGATTTTTTCTTCTAATTGACTAGGGAACAGGGCTTTTCAGCCATGCTGTTTGCCTGGTGAGTTAGTGGCCTCCTTGAAAGTAAGAATCTGCACAGGAACTGGGATGTTAGTGTCACCGTCTTCAAAAGCACTTTCAGAAACTACTAGTACTCAGCTGGATCACTGAGGGAACTTTGTTGAAGCAAAATGTTCTCGGGTCTCTGAAAGGTTGTTATTCTGGTTGTCAGCTTTGGCAGGAAGATGTCCTCAGTCTCCAAGAGACTGTGTTGCCTTTAATTACCAGATATAACTATTTTGCTCGACATTCTACTTAGATTTCTTTTTCTTTGCATTTGGTCACACTCATTTCATGAGTTTTCATGAGACCTTGTATGGCTCATGGTTAAAATCCACTAAAAGGTAATCACACCATTGGACAGTCTGAAGTGCCTACAAACAGCTGGTCAGCGTGTCCACGTGGACCCTATCTGGATGAAAAGTGGGCTACCAGGGTACAGAGTGTATTTGAGGAGATGACACTGGTTTCATGTGGATTATGGTTCTGAATTGGGGAGTCGTTGGGTCCTACCTAAAGACCAGGTAGCTCCCACACAGATGGAAGGTTAAAGTGCTTCATAATTTTGATATTCTCCAAGTAACTGGTCTGAGTAAAAACCAATGCAGCCAGGAAAACGAAGATCCTCTGCAAACCTTTACGAACGTCATAAAAAGACGTGGTGAAAATATGAAATCTGTTATCTACAGCTGAACAAGGGGACAACTCATTTCCACCCCCGAGCACGTTCAGTCTTTTCATTCATTCCTTTGTCCGAACCTATTAATGGAACGGGAATGTGTGTTTGCTGCAGGTATTTCTTGTCATCTGTTTACTCAGAGACATTATGGGAGGTCTCATTTTCTGTGCGGAGACCAAAAGCAACTCTGTTACAAATTAGATGAGTTTCAGTCTCGGGGTGAGGCTTGATTTAGCCTTGTGCAGAATAAGAGTGAGTATCCCGGGGAAAAATGTCCTCTGAAGCCAGAGATGAATGTATGTTTGTGTGCGCGGGGTTTAGCATTCTCATCCATTACAGCTCATTTCCTCACATCAAAGACCTTTGAGATAACTAAAAGCTTTCTCTACCACCACCATTACAAGATATGACATATGTGTGATGTCACCTTATCCACCTTTCATGGATATTTTGAATATAGGCCCACAGCCAACAGAACGCAAAATAAAAGAGGACAAAGAAAAAAAAAAATCAATTCTCAGAGGAGGTTTTCTGCTGTTGACATCAGCAAATGTTCTCCAGCTCCTTGTTGGTTCAGCAGAGACCCCTTAATGATGTCCTCTTCAGTTGTGTGTATTTGCATGACTACCTCTGCAGATGTAGAGGAACATGGAGGCGCTGAAATAAAATGAAAATAATTTGAGAAAATAGAGCACCTACTGCGATTGCTGCACCTTTGTCTTGAGGGAAATTAGAGCGGAAAGGAAGATGTGGGAGAAGTCGGAGGAAATCTAAATCATCTCAAAATGTAGTCTCAATTTCAGACAGTTGTAGCTTTGATGTGAATGAGCCTGAGCCACTGCTTTTATTCCCTCCTTTACTTTTCCACCTGAGGACAGAAACTCCAAGAGGATGTGAAATAACTGAGGTTTCTGGTGGTCCTGATGCGGTGTTAATGAAGATGGAGCCATGGCAGTGCATGCTAACATTAGCGCTCAATTTACAGTCAACTCAAATTTTATTGCAAATTAAGCTGCATAACATCAAAACCCCTCTTATATTCTTTCATGAACCCCAAACTTTCTGCCATGTGAGCTAAAGTTTGACATTGTAAGAAATCTGTTTCTTTGCTTACTGTTTCCATTGGGCTATCTGCTAAACATGCTTAAAGCTTAGCTATACAGCATGCTAATAAGGGTATATTCCAGTCTTTCTAACTTGAGCACAGGCTTTAAATTTGAATTTAAAGCAAATTTTATAAGCAAATCTGGTAGAACTGTATCAGGAATCTTTTATAAAGAATACAATCAGATGGTATTTTTTCTCAGTAGCCTACTGGACGTTAACTGTTGGATCACGTGTAGCCCCACCCATTTCTGCAAATAAAGATGTCCTCTTGAGATGATGCAGATAAAAACTGCTTTTTCTGAATTTTCACTATTCACATCCTTTAAAAGTAATGCAGAAATTAAACTTGTTGTTGTGGCTAAACATAGCATTTTTTTTGTAACTGGGGGATGATCATCCAAACTTCATATCAGGATGCAGGACGAACCTTATATTGGAGGTTTGACCCATAACACATTGCTGCATACTGATTTCAGTCAGCCCTTCCTGACACAACCCCCCCTACTTATCCAGGCGTGCTTCCAGCACCATGAGTGGCTGGGGCACTCTGGGGGTCCGTGTCCTGATCAGAGACACTTTGGACCATCTGGTCAATCCGCTCTACTACCCACTACACATGGCCACCCCGTCATAAACTGCTGCTTTATATTGGTTAAACGCATTCGCTAAGGTTAGGGTCACAACCTTCAGTATGGATGATGCTTAATAATTCATTTTAAGAGAAGAAGGCGTCATGATTGTAAATGTTTTATAGTAAGATAGAGTGGAACTCTGGACTTCTAACCAGCATCCAAGAATATTTAGCAAAAAGATGATTATTTAGACAGCCACTATTAGAAAATTATTATTATATTTGATATGAGTTTCAATATAGAAACAAATAGCAGAGTATTTGGAGTCCATTTTTCCCTTCTTCCACTTGTGTCGTCAGAACATTCTCCATATTGGAGTGTTGATAAATGAAGACACCATTCCTAGCTTTTTACTTTCCTTTTGCTCTGTTTTAGCAATACTGTGATATTGTCATAACATTTGTGATAAATTGTGCAGCCTAAACATTTTATATTCCTGAAAACGGTATGTCACCCAGCAGTGTTAAAAAGGCAACACCACGGTTTCCTTCACCTTCATTCATTATTTTACTCACGCGTTTGCTCATATGTCCATCAGAGCGAACCCCTTCTCAAGCAAAAAGAAAGAAAAGAAAAGAAAAAACAGCAATATTCAACACAAGGAGTCTAGTTGAAGGCTTCACCTGAAAGAATATTCGTCTCTGGGCCAGTAGAAACACTAACGAAGGGCTGGGTAATTGGATTAGGTGTTAATAGTTCTGCAGGTGGCCAGGTCAACTCTTTAAGAGGACCGGTACTTATGCTAATCTGGAAATGACATGAATCTGATCAAAATCCAAATACTGTCAATCAATTTGAGTCTCGTGTGTCTCCAAAGAAAAAAGAAAAGAAAAACCTCATAACTCATTTGGCAGACACATGGCAAGTGTTTTAATCTCTTCTGGTAATTTAATCTTTGCGCTCACACAGACAAGCTGAGGCAGTCATCCATCACTCCGCTCTGTCAGAGTAAAGATAAACAGTAGCCTGACTTTCCAATTGGCCACCTCGGATAACTCCTCCTGGCTCACAGTTTCCTGCTTTCTCAGCAGCGTTGGCTGCTTTTACTTTGATGCAGCTAAAAGGTTGAAGTTAAGAAAAACACAACAAAAAACATGACTTCAGAATTGGGGCGGAAACAAGTTAGTTGTTAAGCGCTAAAATGCTTTGTCGTACATTTACAGCGAGAGGAAAACTAGAGACATCAAGCTGAATGCAAATTAAAACAAGGACAGAGCTGGGGGTGATGTTAAAGAGTTTTAATTAAGCAATAATCCAAAAAGCTTTGAACAGGATCAGATCAGGAGAAGATCACAAACAGTTACAATTATCCATTGCACAGTTGAAAGTGTTACAAAACAGCAAATCGGCACCAGCGCGCTGCTGGTCCACATAAAGTCTCAGACTGTGGACACATGAACCTGAGGTGAGCAAACTGATGGGAGAGTGGGTGTCAGCATCCCCTCCCCCATCCAAGACACTGGGGTTAAACCGTCACAAAGTTTTGGGTTTGACAGTGAGCTGTTGTGTTAAGAGCCTTAAACATATACATTACTCATTCCTGTACTGCACTGTAGGACTTTAATTTTAACAAATGTGAATTTAGAGAAAAAAACAACTCATTTCCAAGTCTTCATTTCTGCTTGAAGATGCCAACTTAACTGTTCTCCCACTTAGCAAATCAGGATCCGCGTGACAAGCCATTAGCATTTAAATGCAGATCTTCTGCGGTTTTTTCGTCCTCAACACAGCATTCTTTTGTGGCGTCATCACACGTTTTATGAAACATCTAAATCAGGCTCAAATGAAAACTTTTGTAAATCCGTAAGACCAAAGACACGACGAGTGTAAATGCCTCCGCACATGCCAAGTATGCAAACAGCACTGCTGAAATACGCATGCATATTCATAATTAAAAAAACAAAACAAATACTAATACTGAAGCCTACGTCAAAGTATGTGTGAAAAAATTCTCTCTTCTTAATGAAATCTTATTTGCAGCAAAAAGTTAGTGCAGTTTTTTTTTTTCTTTTTTTGTAGAGGCAACAGAGGTGGGGTGAACCTGTCGTTTACTTGAGCACTCGTCATTTGAAGGCAAATCCTTGGTGATTGATATATATTTATACATGTCTGTTTTTAGCAAACTCATCATCAATAAACTATTTATGAAAAAAAAAACAACAACAACAAAAGATCCCCAGAAACTCAAAAAAACACTACAACAAATTCATGATTTGTTCTGTTGACCTTTTTTCCCTGAATAGTCTGATCAGCAGAACAGGCTAAAGCACAGAACTGTCACATAAATATACACTTATTTATCCTGAATCTGGCTCTGAACACCTTTTTAAGGTTGGCATAAGGCGCAGGAGAAATGCATATCTTTATAATGTTCAGTGACTTCTCTGCGGTGACCATGAAAATGCACCCTGATAAGAGAATTTGAGAATTTGATGTAGCGTGCTGAACTATGACTGGTGATGGAACGTATACAACCTGAAGTTAAAAAACAAAAAACAAAAACAAAAAGAAAACAAGAACAAAAGACTAACGTATGCTTTGCTATCTGCAGTTGCGTTGCCAAGACGAAATTTGGTTCTATCCTCAAAGGCTTGAATCAAAGGATTATTTTTTTTCTTGGTTCTTGAAGACGTTGCGCCTGAAGACAAACCCTTTTAGATGGAAGGTGAAACGTCTCCAAGAACCAAGAAAAAGAAGTCCAGCTGCAACCTGGAATGACAAGAGAATCTGCACTGGTACTACCAGTTTGGTGCTGGAGCTGAAATGGCCGTGGTAACACCTCCAGGGGGCACTACTGAGCGCTCAGCCCACCAGCTGCAAGGCGGAGGCTACATCAGGGCTGCGCAGACTGGTTCTTAATAGCTGCGGCAGCGCTGCCAAGCAGTCCATCACGTCTGGAAGTGGATCCCAGTCTGTCTCAACTGGTGGACTGAATGGTGCCGTGAGTACCAATGGAACCAAAGGCGAAAGCAAACTTAATATCAACAAAAAAGAGGTCTCCTTTTGGTTTTGGCAAAATAAAACAATGATTGGCGTTTATGCACTAAATGGCATCTTGACAACACTATCGTCATAATGATTATTAGAGATCAATACATGATTCAATGCCTCTAAATCACTTGTTGGCAACATAAGCTTGTTTTCATATTTATAGGGTGTACCCTTGATGATCAGCTTCTACTGTAACCAACGTAAATGTACGACTAATATAAATATATTTCTTTGATCATTTATAGCATAATGTGAAAGGTAACAATGAAAGTGACTGTTGTACCACAAACAGCAGCGGGAGGAGCTCAGCACGGATGACTTATGAGAGATGTTTAAAACTCAGACACAGAAGCTGCTTGAACTCTGCAGAGGAACTAGTGGCAACAAGAAGATTCAACAACATGCCACATCGTCACGTCTTAAGACGAGCACGGGAATTTCCAGGCGTTTTAACATCATCATCATCATCATCATCATTAGTCGAGGTACCTCGAGGGAAACACAGCTGTTCTCCAGTTTGACAAGTGTTCCAATGAACTAACGGCAGCAACATTGCAAACGTTAAACATTAAACGTCACATCTACTGATATATTAGATTTAACTGAAGAAATACTACTTATGTCAGTACCATTCAAATAAAAGACAGAAATTTAATCATTCAAAATCACAGCCTCTTTATAATAAAAATAATTAAACAAACCCCACCCAAAGTCATGAGCCAGTGTCAACCATCACATATCCGCACGTTTATGTGGGTCACAGGGCAATGTCAGACTTTGGATTACCACGGAAACAACAGTAAAACCAATCCAACGCGACCAAATATTCGTAGCAACAAATATTACAAATGTGACAAGGAAACTGGCATTAAAAGTGGTTCTGGGAGTGAATCAGAAAAATAAACTGAGATACACAAGACATCCTTGACTGTCCCCACTTTCTCACCTTGCCCTTCCTTTTCTTGTCCCCTCCAAAGAACTTTCCAATCTGATCCAAGAGCCCGGGGTTCTTCTTCCTGCGGCCCAGCCCGAAGGCGGCCTGTGCGGAGCTGCTTGCAGATGCCATGCTTGTAGGAGCTGCTGTTGGTATACTTGTATTTGATAAATGTGGTTGTTTTTTTGTTTTTTTTGCCTCTCTCTTAAATGAGAGAATGAAGAGCAGAGGAGGAAAAAGAGAAAAGAAAAGCGAGGGGAGAAAAAAAAAAAGCTAGCCTAATCTAGGTCCTGTTCGGGGCTCTCTGACCCGCACTCTGAAGCCGCTCCGCTGTGCTCCTGGATGGTCTGCAGCTCGTCCGATTCAGAGGGTCGGTCTTTGAAGGTGTTGTCCTCTCGGCCCGGGGCATCTCGGGAGAAGAGGCGGACCAGGTGGGGGCGTGGCGTGGCGGCGTCAGGGTCAGCTGTGCTGGCGGGGGTCCAGGGCTGGTGGGGGCCCTCAGCGCCCGTGGAGTCAGTCACCGCCGGTGAGCCATTGTTCTGGTTTGCATCTGCCTCACTCTGGCCTGCGCAGAAACAACAAGGGTCATCTATAGACTCGGGCCTGCATGGCACACAACAAACCAGAGCAGCACAATGGACTCTTTTGACAGAACCGGGCCCTTCCTGCTGCACTGGGGACAAGCAGAGCTAATATTTCACATTTGAGCTGGAAAGAAGCTCACCTGCAGAGACAGAGAAATGTGGAAACGTGAGATTAAAGACATGCCAAGTCAAGTCACTTTTATCATGTTTCTGTACACTTACATTTAAACGGAAGGTATGCCTGCTCATCCCAGATTTCTTACTCTTGAACTTTTTTTTTCAATACAGCAACAGAAACAGTAAAAGATAACTTTTTATTTAAAAATAAATAAATCTTGGCATATGAAAACAGACAGGAAGCAATCTATTTGACATGCTTTGGTTTATGTGACACAGCCTTCCTAGTGGAACACATCACATCTGCCTGTAATTTCACATTAAATGTTTTCCTTAAACGTGTGGAAATCTGGTCGTATTAGTGCTGCCGAAATGGAAATTCTCCTGTTCCACTTTGACAGCCATCCATTAATCTCGACAGCTCCCACAGCAGAGGACATCCAGCGCATTCCTCCCACCAAAACAATATACACACTGTACTAACAGAAATGGTGTAGAAGTACACCAGAGGAGCTGCGTGCTCAAACAGTGCTCTGTTGTCACAGCTGCATAGTTATTACAGGGAAACAATGGCCTCACTGTCACTAAAATAACTCCTATAAGTATGGATTTTCAACCCGGTGCACGGTGAAACTTATCCGATTTGGGAGCTGAGAGCTCAGAGGCTGCTGTCTGTGGCGGCGGAGCGTCTTCCAGCTCTGTTCAGTGCAGAAATGACTTGATGATTTACTATAATTTTACATGGAATCACTCCTAAAACAATGTCTCCATTGAGACATTTATATGCTTGTTTCTCTTCAGGCAGTCATTTGTCTGACGGGACAGCGGATTCAAATATGACAGATTATTGAAAAGTAGCCACCATCACAACATCCCAACTCCACCTCGATCAAAACACCGTTCATGGAAGTCTCTTCTATCTCACTTGTTTCTGTAGAAGAGAGTATGAGGGATGATGAGAGCAGCATTTATTTATAAGTCTTTTGTTTCTCCTTTTGGAGTGAAAAATGAATGCTCATTCATACACAGATGTCATAAAAACTCCAGCAAAACGTAGAGATATGTTGCAATCTGCTTTTAGTTTTGAATATCCAGTCTCTTTACAGAGGTCACCAGCACCAATTATTTTCTACATAAAAGGGCATGAAACCTTTTTCATCACTACTTCTTACAATATATCATAGAAAATCAGCATTATTGAAAAAAAGAAAGAATAACGCAGTGCATTTGCTGCAGGTACAACCTCATTTCTCTTCTGTTCAGATGTACAAAAAATCCCCAAAAAACTCCTTTGCATCTTAATACAGCAGGTCAGGATTCAGGGCGGATGACTCATCTGATTCAAACTAATTCTAAATATATCAACAAAACAAACACCAATAAATTAATAGCACATTTTCAGAGAATTTAAACCTGTGAATTCAAACATTCTTTTGAACCTTTATTTTGAAAATTACACAATGTGCTTTATCTAAGAAAAAAAGACTTCCAGAAGAAATTCCAGCACACAATTGATCAGTCGACCTCACATGAAACATCCCACAATGCAAAGCACCACTACGGTGGAAGCCAGTCACAGTGGCCACGTTTCTGAGTTTAGAGTGGCATGCAACGTATGAGTTATTTTTAAGAAAATGCTGGGTTTCTTTATAGACCTATGCTACATGAAATTCTCAAAGCCCCCGTCATTCCAAAATGGTGGAATGAACAAACCCGGCAGTCAGTTGGAAGTCGAACGTCTTACCTCTTTTACCACAAGATAGCAATTTCATCTCAGCTCATGCTGGACATCTGCTGAGCTTTGAGCTCGGCAGAGTTCCTGTAAACATCTGTTGGTAGCTGACAGGCTAATACTGGTCAAGGACCAGCACCAGCCTGTCAGCGGCCCACAGCCTTCCAGGTTGGCCAGTTTGTAATGGTCTGAAAGCATTGGAGGTTTTTGGTGGCCCTCTGGGCCAACCCAGAGCTGGTCCCAGCAGACTATCTGTACAATCAATCAGCACAAATAGAGTGAAGTGCACCATGGTGGGCTGATGTTACAAATAACATCAAAGACAGACTGGAGTTTTCCCCTTTGCCTTCCCCTCCTTCTTGGTTAAAGATAATAGATTTAACTTAAACTTTTACATTTCAGAGATACCTGCTGAAATAACTGAAGCAAAGAGACGTTAGACTAACTTCTTCAAAAGACATGTCAGTGAATCTTACTTTAATCTACAGTATGTTGTTTGCCAGTTTTGTGTATTGAATCCCATTTAAACCCCGTGACCTCAGCCCCCCCCAGTACTTCCTAAATCTTGATCTTGATCCAGCGCATTAGCATTAATCCAACAAACTGGGTTTAAACATCTGTGCAAGAACGGCTGCTTTGTTTTCTCGATCGTTCCTCATGTTTTGAGGGTTGAGGCATGCGATCAAAAATGTTGCTTTTCTCTTGGCAGCAGTGGCCTTAAAACTTAAAAGTGGTTTTAAATGCATGACAGAGAAAAAAAAAATCAAAACCAGACTTGTCTGCTTTCACCTTTCTGCCAGGAGTTCATTAGCATTAACGACCTTCCACTTGTAGAAGGAAAACATGACTAGCAATTTTAGTGGCTGGCAGCGAGGATCATTAAAATAAAAGATTATTGTTTGACACGCTATATAATTTTGTGCCATTGCCACTGGGATTACTGCAGAATAAACTGGTCCAACCAGTTCATTTAAGGTGCCGCTATGTATACAACTTTGCAAAGGCTTAAGGCAACTTTGATGTTCAGTTTTTGGTTTCTTCCTCATCAGAGACGCACCAAATTAGTTTCTCTGCTAACTGTTTATTACATGAAAACCTAATGTCAAACACTAAGGTTCAACCCATTAAAATGAGCAGCCTTTTGTCAAATTTGTTTGCTAGTACAAAGAATTTGAAACCTAATTCAAATCATCATTTCTTTTACCAGCAGTAAATATCTTATATCTATGTTACCAAGACTTACTGTTTCTTCTTTTTTCTTTTCTTTTTTTAACCCACGGACGAGGATAATAAAGAGAACTGCTGTTTTCCTACCCTTTTGTGGCCTGCCCATGAGGCCTCTTAAATTTCTATCATCCATCATTCGTTGTTCAACGTTGCACAACTAGAATACCAATAAAACACAAATTGCAGAGAGAAAAACATCCTGACAGGGATTAACTTTAAAAGGATGTTCATAACACTCCTGCACTGACTGTGTGGTGTGGACATAAAAAAAAAAAAAAAGGTTCTGTCAAGGCTTTGATGTCCAGAGCACAAACTGGACAAAATACAGAGCAGGCGGGACTGTAGAGCTGGCTCTGTGATTTCTGAACGAATGTGCTGACATGTTAGGCTAATCAGAAAACTCTTCCCAAAGCACTCGCTTGTGGAAAAAACAACAGCAAATAAATTAGAAATTTTCCCCTGACTAATCACTGAGATTAGTGGCATAAACTCAGCAGTTTTCATGCTCCAATCAATGCTGCTGTCACTGCGTGGCTTCTTGAAAAAATCATTGTGTTTATTATCTTTTAGTAATTTTAGTGGACCTTACCTAAGGTTAGACAACGTACAGATCTGCAGAGTGAAGATAAGACCAATACCACCCACCATGGACCAAATACCTCCTGGTGTTGCAGATAGGCCTTCATTGTCAATGACAATCTATTCCACTTGATAGAAAATTTACTGGATTTCTGCAACAATCTATTAAAGACACCTCAGTGAGGTCACAGACTACTGACTTTCATAAAAGTTGGACCCAGTAGTTTGCACACCTGGAGTCCAATTCATGAAATGAGTTTGGAGGTATAGTTTAAAGCCAGATTGATAAAAGATACTCAGGCATTTTAAGTTGACTGTTTATAAGAAGCATCTGTTGATGTGAAGC
>JBAMYA010000008.1:950363-961224 GCA_037176975.1 Arrhamphus sclerolepis
TGGATGGTGACATTTAGAGTGAAAACCTCCTTCCATCAGCAGGACATTGAAGATGAAACGTGGCTGGGTCTTTCAGCGTGACAATGATCCCAAACACAATGATCCTAAGTCTTACAGAAAATGTTTGACCTCTGTCATTGCCAACAAAGGCTTTATAACAAAGTACTGAGATGAACATTTGTTATTGACCAAATACTTATTTCCCACCATGATTTGCAAATAAATTATTTAAAAATCAGACAATGTGATTTTCTGGATTATCAGCTTTAAACCTCTGTAGTTGTTTCAATAAATAATCCACCTGCATCTCTCATGGACAATTTAACACTTACACAGGTATGCTGTCAGGACCAAATGCTTGTCATATGCCTTTTTACTGATTATGATCCAGCAAATTTGTTGGTCTCAAGGCTTTTAAATGTTAAATGAAGAGATACAGAATGTGAACAGGGAAGCAAGAACTCCTTTTTTGACAAAATGTGGGGCCAAAAGTAAAATTGGCAGAAATGCATTAATACATGAACTACAAGGACTAAAGTGTTTCATTTCAGGCCACTGAGCAGCACAGTTGGTCATATGCACCATAAATATAATATACACAAACACTTTTGTGCTTCCCTGTGCCCCCATGTCTATTTGCTGGTATTTCTCTGTTTGCTTTGTCTTTGTGAGCACATAATCCCATCAGAGGTTTGTGTGAAATAATGTGAAACCTGTGGCAAGAAACAAACTGAAACCCATTCATCAAGTGTTGCTTTGCTGTAGGAAACTGCCAAAAGCCACTGCAAGAAAAACTGATCTTTGTTTAAGGACTGGACCGTCAGCATGCGCCTTGCTTTGAGCTATAAAAGTTTACTTGAACTGACAAGGATTGACTGGCAAGAGGAGGCAGCCAAACAAGCTAAAGCTATAAGAAATATTTATGTATGACATTTAGACACAGGCGTACATGAGGAATTTCACTGACAAGGTCAATGGAGAAAAAGAAATACTGAAAAAAGATCAATATTGTACACAATACTGAATCATATTACAACAGATCATCTTTTTCATTTATGTGTTTTGTATTGGTCTAACCTTTAAAGAAAATGACAATGACCATTCAGGAGGTCACACACAATCTAATCAAGTCCAAATAGATGAAATGCTGCTGAGAATCGTGTTTTTTTCTCTTTTATACATATATACACTGCAATTTCTGGTGGTTCTGCTGGCTGTGAAGCACAACAAGCCCACAGATGTACGTCTGGGCTTTGATACTCTGACACGAGCAGAAAGCAATAAATTATTCCAGCCCGACCCATACTCACCTATGTCTTTCAGTTCTATTGCTGTCACTGCCGGTGGAGTTCAATGAAACTGCAACTGTTCCAGTTTCTACAATAGCCGAGTCTTTTGGGACCCAACCTGATACAATGGATGTCAGAACAGCAGAGAGGCAAGTAATTGAAGGGGAAAGGGATTGTGCTTTTTGGGATTAAAGCAAGGAAATGGTTTGAAAGTCGAGCCTCTTACCTCTACAAAGTACATATCCTTTAAATTGGTCTATTATGGTTTGAACTGACACATTTATTAATTTCCCTTTGGGGATTAATAATGTAGTATTTAATTGAATTGAATTCACATCAACAATCCCTTTTAGCCCAGTCCAAAGATTATTAAAATGCAGACTCCTAAGATTTTGATTCCTCTGAAACTTCCTTATGGTTCAGTCCTACAGACGATCATAAAATATATCTGCTCTGTCGAGCAAGAACTGGTAACATTTAATTGATTATGTGAATTTGAATGACTACAAGACATCCTCAGCCTCAGTTATCCACATTAGAGGACACAAACACGCATCTGTCCATTTTAGTATATCATCAATCTCGCCATTGCACAGTTTTTGTCTGAGTTCTTATATGAACAAGTTCTTGATGTTGAGAGTCACAGTCTAAGAACTAGTTTTGTCAAATGGTGAAAAAAAACTTAAACAGTTGCACATTTCTTTGATTTATCACATATAAATCAACTTGTGGTGTTTCCTTTTCACACTGTTTTTGCCAGATCCTTATTATTTCTGTGTATTTCAATTCATAAAACTTGAAATTACAATGAAGGCCTGTGCTGAATCTGGAACAACAGTCAATTTATTGCAGTCACCCACCTGACGATAATGGGACCAGATCCATAGAGATGCCATGAACGTTGTTCCCTCCATCTCCTTGTTTGGATACAAGAGAGATTATTTCCACACAAGGTAACCCAGTGAAGTTGCTTCAGTAAAGAAAAAAGTGACTTCAAGTAGGCATACTTCTTTGTACACTGCTGCACAACAATTTAAAAGGATTTCAAAGCAGGAAAGTGTAGCTTCATAATGAATTTTAACATCCTAAAGCAGCACAAATTATCTTTGTATTTTTAGTTCAGTTGGTCCTCCTATAGGCTGAGGTTAATTTACTTTTACAGTGCCGACATAACATTTGAATCATGATAAGGTTTTTTTGGATGTATGTCTCAGCCTGAACACATGACGTGGTGATCTTGGTTCAGCACATGGCAGTGTGGCCAGTGTATTTCTATAAATAAATGCAATTGCTTCAAAGTGTTTGCCGTTTTGTCAGTGAACAGATGCATGATGAGCCATCGCAACGGGCATTCTATCTCAGCGAACGAAAAGTCAAAAGTTCACCCATTAAATTTTCAGCAACTTTTAGAGTCTGCTGGGTAATATGCACTTCTTGAAGAAACACCGAACCTTTGGTCAAAGGATGCTGTAGTTTTTTTTTCCTGCTTTGTATTTTAATCTTTTCCACCATTTTTTAAATTGCTGATATGAAGCATGATTATTTATGGACTTGATAGACAGTAATGTCACAGTTTTACATGGTAAGTGTCCTAAAGAAAGAAAAATCACAGAGGAGGCTGTATAAAACACCTCTGGCCATCATTTGTTTATCTGAAAAAGATACAAAAGAAGATGGAATGACCTCATATGGTTATATATGAATCATGAATCCTTCCACTTTTTAAGAAATATTATTGTATTCCTTTTTTTTGTAAAATATGTGTTGAAAAAAAGGAAAGAGCGCCATGAAAAAGTAGTCCATAGGACATGTCTCCAAAAATGAAGGTCTTTGTCCTCGTGTGCATTTACAAACTGTAATTCATGCTTTTTTTATGCTGCTTTTGGAGTAATGTCTTCTCCCTGGCTGAGTGGCCTTTCGGCCCATGTTGGTACATGACTGGTTTCACTGTGGATAATGACTCTCTCACTAGCTTCAGCAGCATCTTCACAACACATTTTGCTTTTGTTCTGTGGTTGATATGCACAGTTTATCTGTGGGAAACAGAACCGTCTCCGTCCTGGGCACTATAATGGCTGGTCATTCCCATGGTGTCTATATTTGCATATAATTGTTTGAGCAGGTGAACATGGCACCTTCCAACATCTGGAAATTGTACCTCGGGATGAACCAGGCTTGTCGAGGTCCACAATTGACCCTTTATCAAGTCCCACCCCTCTTCTGTTGCTAGGTCAGACAAAATTATTATCTCTCTCATCCACTCCCATTGTAAACATGTGTTTTTACATTGCTTTATTGCTAATTAATGCACCAAAGAAAACCAATAGCACTTCGGGTATGTGTAGTGAGCTTGAAAAACAGAGTTTTTCCGTGAAAACGATTTGATTAGTTCGGTTAACATCATGGCAGAGAAAGCAGCTGATGCTAGCAGCCTCCCACCAACAGACCTACCTTTAATGACTATATGTGGCCATTTTTTGAGCCAGGACTCTCAAATGTCGTAGCAGGTGTCACTTTTACAAGTGCCCCAAGCACACTGTTCAACCATTTTAAGAAAAATAAAACGCTTTCGCAGTTGTAGCTATGGGCTGTAGCCTGCTGCCCAGGCTATTTTGTTTTGGTGGCACAGCTCGGATTTCTGCCCATTTTGGGATAAAAATGCGCTGCATCCTCACTACACTGTCTGCAGTGTGTTCCAGAGTGTTCCTTTTCATCAAGACAAAGTTCAACATAAAATAATCCAATGATTTAAATGGTGATACAACCAAATAAAAACCATTGCTGTGAATGAGAGAGACGGATATTTTGTCCAACCGGATTTTCCACCCCGGATGTAGCAACGGAGACTGATTGGTCCCTGACTGACCAACCAGAAGGCTCATAAAGAGTCAATTCTCTTCCTGATATCTTGACTTATTTCTTTCTCCCATGATGCCACACAAGAAAGCAATGTGTTTGAGGTGTTTCTTAAAATACATCCACAGGTGGGCCTCTAATTAATCAATGAGAAACTTCTAAAGGCTTAGCGTCATTATCCTAAAGACATTTTAATCTTAACGTACGTAAACCTCTGGGTTTGAAGAATTCAGAATTCTGAAGGGCTGCTTTTTTGTCACCAATTCTGTTCATAAACATTATGGACAGAATTAGGCGCTTCCCTGCTTAGGCTGCTGCCCCCGTGACCCGAAACCAGATAAGCAGGAGTTAATGGATGGAATTCTCTACAAGACTAACTAAATATTCTGGCTTTTAGCAAATTTGAGATAATTTTGGTAATCCTAACTGACCTAAAACAGGAAATATTTAGCCTGATCTGATGTCAGACAGTGAGGAAAAAGTGTCTTTTTAGAAAGTATATGTAAACTTCTGATTACAACTGTACAGAATATTCATTTATAATATGTCATAGACAAACACTTTTGAGTAATGACCACCTGACCTATGGAGCCTATGCACATCAACACAGCAGAGGTTGTCCAGGACGTTCTGATTGGCAGACATGACAACATTTTTCCCATTGTTCTTTATTTGTAGCACTTTTTGTGTTCATTTTGTTTGCAGAATGCGATACAGTATGTCTCAGTTGGGCTAATATCAGGTGATTTTCTTGACAACGTTCCACTTCTTTGGTTTCAGAAATCTGAAGTTTGCTTTTCAATTTTACCTTTCATTAAAAAAAAAAAAAAAAAAAAAGTCACCTTGAGCTCAGAAGCCTCTTGCCAGGGATGAGATGTCAGGTTTACTGTTTGTGACAGCCTCTCACTGCTTTTATTTATATTTCAACAGTGATAAAGGCCTTATCTGACAGATATGTGTAGTTCTGAATAGGAACTTAATTTAAAACTGCATGTTTAGACAGTCTAACTGTGTTGTTGTGTCCTTGGATGACCCAAAACTTTTAGAATGTGATTCTTTGAATGAGAGTTTATTTTTGTAAGTCTCAGAGGCTGGAAATGTAGTTGTTCAACCCTTGTGATTCCTTTTACCAGTAGGCTCTGCATCATCATTGGCAGCCTTCATTTTATCTGGATGCACTTTGATGGGCAGACTGCATCCATGCAAAAACTGGTAAACCATGTAAACTTCACTTGACTTTTGTATAAAAAGGCATGCACGGTACGACAGTTGAAATTGTTGTGGTTCTTCTTTTGACTTTTCACAAACAATAACAGGTGTTTGTTTATCAGGCTTCAACAACGGACTTGTACCGTACAGGGAACCCTTTGTGTTTGCGCTCAGTAAGTTTTCTCTTTACCATAGATGTGGATAACAGTTTGTCTACTTCCTGGAGGGTGTTCTTCTACTTTAGACACCACAAGCTAGTCATTTTTGCTTGGCTTAGCTCATGTGAAACTAAATAAAGTTACCATACAATAATTGTGAGAAAATTTGTTCATCCCTTCGTATTTCAGATGTCACCACAACAACAAGATCTGAAAAGAGGAGATTCAGCGACTGATACAAGGAGAGCGAAGACTCCAGCTGTAGCTCCAGTTGAGCCCGTGGCCAAGTGCACAGGCCGAGTCACCTTGGAACATTCAAGGTCAACATAGAGCTGGTCATGGTAGTCAGTTATCACAATTAGCAGCACAGCAAGTCGTTTACAAGTCAGTTGTTTATAGTTCAGACATCAAGTTCACTAAAAGATTGAAGTGACGACCCTTTGACGCTACAGACAGCAGTGCAGCTGTCATTCAAAGAAGGGGGCAGAACAAAGCAAGAATGCAAATTATGCATACATTTGTGGTTTAATCATTTTAATTAATGAGATACATAAGAATCAGACAGAGCAGAGCAGTCACAGATGTGAAATCTCATTATGGAAACCAAAACTATATTTTGTATCAGGCTGTAAATATGTTAATTTCTGCAGAAAGGTTGGACATTTTACTTTGGGAATAAATAAAAGGTGAATGACCTTTGAATTCTGTCCCTGATGGGTATTTGAGGAACTGCACTTTTCTGTTCTTCTGTGTTTGGCTCAGTTTTGAAAACCAGAGGTTGGATTCTGTTTCACTTGTACCAAGGTGCACATGGAACAAATTCAGAGCCTTGATTTGCTTATTTATTAAAGAAATAATAAACTTACAACCTGAAAATGTTTATGAAACAGGTTCCGAGTTGGCTATGTTCGACCCCTTCCATAAACTTATACTCCAGCTTGGATAATAACTTCAAAATGAAGGCAGATAAAAGGGCTTTTGAAAGGTAACCTCATCAATGCATAGAGAGATAGCAATGGTTGTTAGGGTTTCCACTCTGTTTTCAGTTTATGGAGCCAGGACTGTGTATGAGGACTATTTATTTTGTTTTATTTATTTATTTTTAATTTTACAAAGTACTCACAAGATAAGCAGGTGTTGGATAATGAAGAGATATTCAATGAATATGACAAATAGTGTTCTATACCCCATTGTCTGTATGACCAAAAAATGAAACATCTGGTCATGTAACCATCAGGTTTGTACAGAGGCTCTGAAATCTCATTTCACTCCTACTGTATGGCGCCAAGTTGCAAAGAGATGAAACCAGTTGTGCCGAGAAGCTGGTGGTAAAGCTCACCTGTCAGATGTTTTCAGCTTGGCTAACTTAGCTGCTTGCTGCTAGCCTACAGGTGATATTTCATTTTACTTTATATTCACCGGAAAATCAGTGTAAGAAAACTTCCTGGTTGAGCTTCAAACCGGAAGCAGGATGGTTGCCCCTATATGTACAACCACGTAATTGCACCTTTAACGCACAGCAGCAGTACTTTAAGTTATTTTTCAGTTTTTAACTTTGAAGCTTTACCAGCACATTTTGCATTAATGCACACATATTTGTCAGACATCACATAAAAATGATTCAATCCAGTGAAATTCAGAAAATTTAAATTCCAACATTTACATACTTGTCATCAGTCCACAACCTATCCAGCATTACTAGTTCCTCACAAGTCACTGAAATAGAGTTGCTGTCAGCACAAAGATGACACTGAAGCCCAGAGTTTTAAATAATTTAGGCCAGTATACTTATTAGGTATTATTTAGAAAGCTTAACTCATCTTTATGATGTCAAGAGACTGAATTTCAAATGAACAATTCACACCATGTCCGCAGAATGAAAGTGTTTGTGATGCACGGCAGTTTTGACACTCCAGCACCTCCGGAGTTACACCGAAGATCAACTGTGTCCAGCTGAGAGAATGACAGCTAATGCATTCAGAAAGATGTAGAATGAAATTAGTTCTTTTTTCTTTTTCTCTTTTTTTTCACCCCAGCATTTTTTGGGAGGTGGTATGTGTGCTGACGTGCGTGGCCCAGCCCCGTCCCTGCTGTAATGTGAGGGAAGAAGTCCAGACGCGCAGAGCCAGGCTGCAGAGTGGAGGAGCGCGCGCGGTGCGCAGACGCATCAGGTGCGCACAGCAATACAGACAGATCCTAGATGCAGAGCAACAAAGCTCAAGAAAACTGGACAGGTTTGGAGTATTTCCCGACTCGTTTTACAAACGTATAAAACTGAAGCAGAGGATTTTCCTAAAAAAAAAAAAAAAAAAAAATCTTGGTTCAAAACTAAAGGAGAGAAAACACTGCGAGGTTGCTTATGGATACCACTGATGCTCTGTAGGTAAAATATTCTGGAACAGTTCAAGTTCAAGTTCGTCTGAAGAGAAAAGAATAAATCATGAACTTTTCAGAGTCTGTTTGGCTCGTGGGAGAGCCGCGGAACCTGAGCGCGACGGAAAACGAGGAGCGCAAACTTTTATTCGGGATTGGCACGGATAATTTCATCACGCTGCTAGTCTTCGGGCTAATTTTCATGCTCGGTGTGGTGGGAAACTCCGTGGTGATCACCGTTCTGGCCCGGAGTAAGCCGGGCAAGCCTCGGAGCACCACTAACATCTTCATCCTAAACCTGAGCATCGCAGACCTCTCCTATCTGCTCTTCTGCGTGCCTTTCCAGTCCACCATCTACATGATGCAGACGTGGGTCCTGGGCGCCTTCATCTGCAAATTCACCCACTATTTCTTCACCGTGTCCATGCTGGTGAGCATCTTCACCCTGTCTGCCATGTCCGTGGACCGGTACGTTGCCATCGTGCACTCCAGAAAGTCGTCCTCCATTCGGGTGGCGAGGCATGCTCTGATCGGCGTTGTGGTCATCTGGATCCTCTCTCTGGCCATGGCTGCGCCTGTCATGCACTACCAGAACATTTTTCACCAGTGGGACAATGACACCTTTTGCTGGGAAGTTTGGCCAGATCACAACCAGAAGAAAATCTACGTGGTTTGCACGTTTGTTTTCGGTTATGTGCTGCCTCTGCTGCTGATTTCCTTTTGTTATGCAAAGGTAAAAAAGAAAAAAAAGAAACAGGGAATTGGTCAGTCAACGATCATAAAACAATTACTGATCAAACAAAACTACATATTGTGTACACTGTTTTTTTTTTTCATTTACAGGTGTTAAACCACTTGCACAAAAAACTCAGAAATATGTCCAAAAAATCTGAGGCATCCAAGAAAAAGGTATGTAAGGCATCATTTCTTTGGATTGCTGGGTGTTGGGGTTTATGTCATGGCCTGCAAGTAATATTTTTGAATATTTCGTCAATATTTATTTGCAACAAACACTTGAAAACTTTTAGGCAGATGGGGTGATGTATTACTTGCAGAACTGATGTATAAATAGAATGTCTGTAAAAGAAATCACCTCAAATACTCATTGTGTAATACAGATCCATTAAAAAAAGACAGCCTTTGAATCCCTATGATATCCCATGCTGCTGATGAGACCGTTACTAATAAAGATCATTATAATGGAAGCATGTAATTAAAAGCTAAAGTGTTATTGAAATATCCATAATTATCTGGATCAGTGTATTCATGATTCATTATGCCACATTATACTGCTCCTCTAGTGACACCAAACTGATTCAAAGCAGAAATTAGTGTTAATTGTCTTTAGAAAGCTGCATGCTATCTGTATGTTTCAGGGGGGCAGCATCTTCGCACCAGATGCTGCTCTCAGTCAGGCAGAGGAAATCTCCTCCAAGCTCAGACTTAGTGAAGAATCCTAAATGCAACATGCAATCAAACTGCCATCTAGCCTTCATTTTTCTTGGCATAGGTCTTTCATTGTGGCTGCACAAAGACAGATATTCGCCTGCTTGATTGCAGATCTGTCTGTCTTTCTCTCTGTCTGGCTGTTGCTCTCTACAGCTGGCCAGTTGAACAGCACGATCTGATGGCTTGTTGAAAAAAAGAAAAAAAAAAGAAACCAGTGTTGGAAACAGTTTTTTCTGAAAAAGGAGAAGTTGATGAGATTGTAAACAGGATTTAATGCTACTGTGCACTGTATAAAAATGTTTTATGGCATGAACCTTAAAATAACCACAGGAGAGAAAAGAGGACTGATATTCTTATGATTTAGTGTGCACACTAAATGTGTATTGTAAGGGACTTTGTGATGAATGGTTGGGAACGGTGCAGTAAACCTAAACAGCAGTGTTGGATTTGTTTCTAAAAGAAAGAGTAATTATCCCTCATTACTCTTGTATTAGTCTTATTGCTTTATTCTAGAGCCTGACTGATTTCTTTCAGAGCAGCAACTACCTATACTGGTAAAACATGTTTGAAATTCAACCAACTTTCTACAAACAGGAATTTTGATATTTAAAGTAACGTTTGTGGTGAAAAGCTTTCTTTTTTAAGGATTTACAATGTATTGTTCTGGCTTTGTAGGGATGACCATGGCTGAAGTGTTCCTGGGCAAGGCACTTAACCCCACATTGCCCCCATTACCTCAGCCACTCATGGTGCTGGTCCCAAAGCCAGATATAAGGGGAGGGGTGTATGAGGAAGGACATCTGTTGTAAAACCTATGTCAGATCAAATGCAGAACTGCTGTAATTATCCCTAAAATGGGAAAGAGCTGAGTGAAGAAAATAACAAGTGTTTTGGCTTGGTGACTGAAAAACACACTGACAAAGCTTATATAAATCATAAATATTGTAGTAATGATAAAGTTATGACTGAAAATGAAATCCTGTTTGTAATAAACTACATAACTCAGTACTGAAAAAATAAAAATAATTAGAGAAATGTGTTGTTAGTAACACACCAGGCTACTGTCCGGCACTGCTAAACTGTTTCAAAGCTAGGCTAGAGAGTAAAACAGTAGCTAACACTTTTGTTTTTCTCAATCCGTGTTAACACACATGTAAACCAGTGGCGTTAAAAGTACATAACCTAAGCAGAATACTGGGGTTCAAAATGACTCAATTAAAAGTTGAAGTATTAACTCAAGCTTTTTACCCAAGCAGAAGTGAAAAAGTAAAGGCTGATGCCCTGTTGGCACTTATTATCTGGGGACCTGCAGTCATTTTTAAATTACCCCCCAACATCAAAATACCATCAATTATGTTATCCATCACTGCTGCCATAAATTCACCGGTAAAGAAGGCAGAAAAGGCGGCAAGAGGAACGTAAAAAAACCCTCCCACAAATCACTGAATTACTGAGATGTGAGTTTGCACTGAATTCAAATTATCCCCTCCTTACTTTTTTCTGGTTATTCACTTCCTTATTTCTTTA
>JBAMYA010000008.1:969120-985881 GCA_037176975.1 Arrhamphus sclerolepis
CCCCCCCCCCCCCCCCCCCCCCCCCCCCCCCCCCCCCCCCCCCCCCCCTCCCCCCCCCCCCCCCCTCAACAGAACCAGCTTTAGACTAAAGGTGGTCATCTGTCTCAACTGGTTGGGGGTCTGAGACAACAGGAAAGAAACCAGTAGATTAGTTTCAGAGTTATCTGTGTATGAGACACAAAAGAAAGCAATGATAATTGCTTTTATAATGACCCAATACACATAAAAGTAAGAAGGGAGGAAGGAGCCCAGTGTATCATGGGAGCTCCTGAGGCCTGTAGCAGCAGAGCTGCATGGATAATTCAGGGCATTTATTCATGTCCTTTCAGGGAAGTATCATTGGACTGGACGGAACTGGACTAAACTGAACTGGACTCAACTGAACTGAACTGCACAGAACTGTACTGAACTGAACTGAACTGGACAGAACTGAAGTGAAGTGAAGTGAACTGAACTGAACTGGACTTAAGAGAACTGAACTGAACTGGACAGAACTGAAGTGAACTGGACTGAAGTGAACTGAACTGAACTGGACTTAAGAGAACTGAACTGAACTGGACAGAACTGAAGTGAACTGAACTGGACTTAACAGGACTGGACTGGACGGGACGGGACTGGACTGGACTGTACTAGACTGGAGTGGACTGGACTGGTCTACACTGGACTGGACTTCATGGGACTGGATTGGACTGGACTGGACTAGACGGGACTGGACTAGACTGAATGGATACAAATCGAACATGAGCAGGTCCGATGACAAACTTATTAACAGGGAAAACTTCTAATCTCAAAGATTGTCACTAACTGGGAGCCTGAAAACGGTTCACATACCCATGAATGTTTTGTTTTTGAAGCCTTGTAGAACATTTAAAACAGGAAATATCTGGATTTGTCTATAAATCTGGCCAGTGCAAATGAATTTGTCTCTTTTCACCTATTTGTATATTTGTCAATGAACTTTTGGTCATTTTTAAAGACATTATGCTCCATAGCAAAGAACTCGTAGCCAATACTGAATGATTTTAATGTTTGTGTTAGTTAAAAATATAATGCATATTTGTTGTTTACTGTTTTTCACTATTATGTAACATACAATAATTGACTTTTTAACCTATATGAAGGTGTAGAGGTGTGTTTGGATCTAGATTTGAGAGCTTGGACTCTGAATCAGGACATTTTATTGTTGGAGGTTGAAAACAGTTTATTACCAGTCTCCTTTCATATTTAGTCTGTTTTGTGCCAACAATAGCCAGTTGAACATACTTTATCTATAATTGTTTTTTCTTTTGACTCCAAGTTTTTTCCATTAGCCGGTGTTCCCAGGGTTCAGCAGAGATGCTGCGTCTGTGCTGCACACAGCGGACAGTCGTGGAGCCCCGGAGCAAACAAGCCCACATATATATCACTTGACTGTGTGTCAGGACGATTACTGGATAAAGATCACAATATGACACTTTTCCTTTTCTGTGCTGGCTCAGTGAACAGAGGGAAAGCTCCTGCAGCTCAGCAGGGCCCTGTCCAGGATATTGATCACAGATCTCAGACCTAAGACCTCTAAAGCTTGTCAGGGGAAAATCGTTGTGCTTTCTTTCACACTGAAGATACCACACTCATTCTCGCTGTAAGAAAACAATTATTCTGTTCTGATGATTAGATCTCTCAAATGCAATATCGTTATGTTCATACTGTGATATATTAGGCTGTAATATCTCACAAATACTGGGCCAGACTTCATTCAGTCATAGCATACCAGACTTATGTGCAGCAGCGCTGATTAAGCAGCATTTTACTTGGATTTTATTTCAGCAAATAACACCTTTGAAACTATAATGTTACTTCAAGTAAGGGGAAGAATAGAACAAAAATGTTAAAGATATTGCAACATTGTGAAGAGTTACAAGTTTTTCCATTCAAACTTCAATGCACTGTAACCCGGAGATACAGAGATTTTTTATTCATTGTGACATTTTTTATGTTGCTTTTTCCATATGGGCACAAATCTTTCATGATTTGGGGTTGTAGTGTATTTCAGTGTGTGTCTCAGGTGAAAGTAGGATGTTTTAAAGTGCTCGTAACCTGTGGAAATCCACATAAGGAAAGTATCACCTATATGACACTAACTAAGTTTACCAGTTTTGATCAAATGCATCCTTCCATTCTGATTTCAGATGTTGCAGCTCATATGATTCAATTCACTTCATTTTATTTATATAGCCATTTACGACAAGTCATCTCTGGAGTTTAAACAAACAAAATGTCAAATGAGAACAATCACGATCTGAAACCAGATAATCAGAAATGAGGACTCCCAGCTGAAGACGGCTCCTCTGGAGTTACAGCGGTGGATCCAGCCAGTGCTGTGGTCGAGCCCCCTTCACCCCTGAACCCTTCTAGACAAACCCAGAATAAATCAGGGAGGTTCTGGGAGCACAACAAGCCTTATAAGTTAAGAATGATTACACTGTGTTGGGTCTTTATTCACAGCTCTGCTGAGAGTTGGACCATAACCATTTCTCAATATGAAGTACGCTTGATTGTGGTAAGAACAACTTTGAAGAACATACTCATAAATAAAGTTGGTGGAGGGGAAAAGAAAATATCAGAAAAAGGCTCTATCTTGATAACTATACATTTGAAATTGGAAGAACTACATTCTTGCATCAAAACATCTTAAACCGTTTTAGAAGAACAAAGTTGTAAGTTTCTCTTTCACCCCTTTCTCACTGAACTTCCACTCGTTAACGTGAAATGCATTCTGGGACACTTTGCCATCTCAAATCTACACAAGTCTGCATCAGATGAGCAAGAACACATCCAGTGATTCAGACCGTTCTTGCTCTCCAGATGCGTGCTTTCACCTGGACCAGTGCCTCAGCGGACTGACAGTGTTCAGCTACCTGATGACATTTCACAAATCCACAAGAACACAACTAAAGTTACATATTGAGAAAGTGCCATGCCCCTAATGGTCATTTGAGGAAATACACATTTCTGTTCTTCCGCAATGGATTCTAAAAGGAAAAGCAGATGTTATCCCTTGGATGGGACTGGACCAGATGTGGAGACGGGATATCAACTAAAAAAAAAAATGTCTGTATTATCTCTATAAACCCTAATGTTGCTCTTCAAAAATATGCAAAGATGTACCCAATACCATTCTCACTAAAATGAATCTTCAAAAGTTATTTTTCCAGTTTGAAGACCAGTATTTTGCACGCAGGTGTGAGAAATGAGTCAACAGCCACATGTTCATGTTGGAAAACCTACCGTTGATCAAAATCTTTTATTAGGACTTTAATTCCAAGTACTCCCCCTCTGTACGATGTTTGCTTCCAGCATTGTGTATCTTTGAGCCATAGAAAACCGATAAGAACACACATTAACACAGATCATCACAAGTAAACCCTCAGAGGTACAACTGAATGCAGTTAAAGGAGAAATAACCAATCACAACTTTGGCTTCAGTGAAAACCTTAACATGATTTGCAGCTAAGTTAGAGCCCAGTGAGCATGTGTGTTATCCAATTTTCATTGTACTTTGGGATTGAAGTGATGTTCCAAATCATCTTATAGGCACGGCTAATGTAGTTTCAATTGATCACAAGTTTGAAGGAGGACCATTTTCTCATTGTCTGTCAGTTGCCCAAGGAAAGCATGAAGCAAATGTATATATATCAAACAGAAAACTGAATATGTGAGCATGAATTTACACATCTAGGGTTTTCTAACTTCACCCAGGTGATAACTGTTTCTCTCCACTTACAGCTACTCTTCCTCAGCCAAGTATACTCCATTAAAACCCCACTTTACCATAAGCCCCAGTGGATAAAATAAAATACTGCACTTCTCTGTATTGACTGAGTAAAATGAAATAATCTATGATGCATGAACAAGCTCTAAATGAAATAATAATGTCCTTAGCGGTGAAAAACGGATTGGTGGTACAGTAATTGAGCAGATTTACTTCCAGCCGTTGGAAAATGAGAGGAGAGGGAGGTAGCGGTAGTCTGCTGAAAACTGCACTGCTATTTCATTTAATCTCATATTGGAGGAATTATTGGCTGGTAATCTATTGTTAAACATCATTTAGTGTGATGGATTGAGAGCGTCAAGCTTTTCCCCACGTAATCAATTCATATCTCATTAGCGCGTATTATTTAT
Organism: Arrhamphus sclerolepis; assembly: GCA_037176975.1. Taxonomy (NCBI): domain Eukaryota; kingdom Metazoa; phylum Chordata; class Actinopteri; order Beloniformes; family Hemiramphidae; genus Arrhamphus; species Arrhamphus sclerolepis. The sequence continues at coordinate 973,282 of JBAMYA010000008.1, forward strand.
GATTCTCATAATGTCTCTGTGGGGACAGGGCTGGGGGAGAGCTGGCCCCACTGGATACCTCAGCTGTTGTAAAAATGAAATGAAATGTTACATACTGTATCTTATGACCTAATAACGTATATTAATAATATATAAAAGTGCTTTTACTCACACTATTGATTTGTTTGTGGCCATTCTAGAAAAGAAAAGAAATTGGCACAAAGCCCCTGTCGCCCCAGAGTTCTCAGAAGTGAAATAAAGTAAAACAATTTCACATGTGCTAGTCAGCCAGTCTTTTTCACCCTTGCAACAAATTCAAACTATATTCATGTTGATTTGCATATGCCCCCCAGTAAGTCACATTGTGAAACACACAATATGCCCTTTCATGTCCAAAGAAAGAAAGTGAAGTTCGAAATAGATGACTCGATACTTGAACACCAACTTGTGCTCAGCTCACATTTGTAGATTGTACCATCTCTCTACATAGTCCAACAGTTAAAAGAAGTAACCGCATTATTTCTCACTGATGCAATTTTTTCATACCTAAAGTATGAGGGTTTACCTGCATTAATGGGTAAAGAAAAATAGCTAAAATTGGTTACAACAATTTAAATAGTTTCTTAATAACAAAAGACTTGGATTTGGGCATCTATGCTCCATTCTAATCAATCCTCATTTATTAGGCCTACGTAGTGGGTGATGAACATTACATAAACCCCCTCCATAGAATCGAAGCCTACAGGTGGATGCCAGGGAGGAGGTGTGACAGTGTGTCAAAAAGAAAGAGGGACGAGCGCCTTAAACAGACCTACGAACAGGAAGGACTAATTGGAATAAACCATGAAAGAAAGCATAAAAATGTTACTTGAGATGTCTGCCTGAACAAGCTCCCGGGGTCGCCTCATCCTGAGGTACACGTGACCACCTTCCAGAAAACCTGAGACAAATTCTGATCTCCTAAATGACACTTTGTCTCTCAACTCAGCACATTTTACACATTTACTTTAAATGTTGCTTTTTTTAATCTTCTTCTTCTTTTAATCTTATTAAAACAGTTGGCAACTAAACTGCCAGTTTAGATTAACGATTTCAAAGCTTCAGGGTCAGGCCTAACAAAAAACAGTCATGACTTGTCTTAAAGCAAGAAACTGGCTCATGTCGATGCTTATTGAGGTTTTTCTACTTTATTATATTTTATTCTTTTATCTCACCCTAACTGGAGATCAATACTGAGCCTTTCCAAAATGTTTAGAAAAAGGAAAGCTGAGTAGTAGTTGTCACTTGATTGCAATCTACAACTTTGCCACTAGATGGCAATAAACACTACACACAGCTCCTCACACACTAAATCACTGGAGTTTCTTAGAGAAGTAAAGCGTAAAACATAAGCGATCCTCTTTAATCTTCTTGTACATGGATCAGAGTAGATATGCTTATACATCACTTATAGATCCGCTGATGACGATATTTACAACATAATGACATTTTTAAGTCCAGTAGCTTATGTCATGCATTTCTGAGTCCCTTCATCATATTTTAACTTTGAAGCATCTTCCCATCTTCTCTTTCCATCCTGTTTTCCCAGAATCTATCCAGTCCTCTTGTCCCTCTTTCTTTTTACTCCCAGCGTAAGCTCCTGTGGGTGAGGAGTTGACTGGGCTTGTCTTTTGGGTGAAGTCAGGGCTGGATTGGGAAGAGGTGGCTGTCACAATGTCTGATTAATGACCCGTCTGTTACGTGTCCAGCCACATTAGGTCTCCATGTATCTACCAGCGTCCACATGGGGCGAGGGGCTTTGTTCTGGGAGGAAATGGTGTCAGTGGCCCACAGACGTTTGCCTATAAAAAGATAAAGATTTACTGTCATCAAAGGGCAGACCAAAGCCTACAATGGTGACATTGATTTTTTTTTTCTTTTTTAATCCAAAAAATTCACATTTGGGGAAAAGCCATTCTAGGACTAGAGAGAGATATGATCAGCTTATTTGGAAAGGATAATATGGAATCTTCTCTCAGAATGAACTTTGAAAGAAGTAAATTGTAAATATTGATTTCTGAAATGAAGTGTCAATCCTGGTTGGACCAAGATTATTCCTATCATCTTGCTCAACCCCCAGCAACGATGAATTCAAAACTGCTGACAAAGTGGAGTGTATAGGATTTCTGTTAGGAGCAGTCGGCAGCGCTTTACCGCTTGGCCAGCTTGAGCCCCTGCCGGTAATGGCTGTTCAATTTTATCAGATAACAGAGGAGATCTCATCAGAGGCGAAAAATGAAATGAACTGTGACTCCGAATCAGGATCCCTGCTCTTATCCCAGCAAAAATCATCGGCTCGGGGCCCAGGGCTTTCCATTATTTCAGGTCACTTCATTACGGCCCTGCACACAGGACCCAATTGCTACAAACAAAGCAGGCCCTTCCTGTCTCACCCAGAGGTCGAATGTGAGGGGCAGTTTGATAGGCTCTTGACGTGTCCAGGGTTATCCTATTACCACTTAAGAGGGTTTCTGAAAGGCAGCAAATCTTGCCCACTTGTTTGTTATCCTTTCTCACCCTTTTGTATCATGAAAGGTTTTATTGCTCACCTTATTTCTCATGGTAGAAAATAATTCATCTTTTCCAGTTGAGGAATAAAATTGATTTTTTTCCCCCTTGGTTTTGCTCCATGACTCATTTATTCTCATATGGATGATGAAGATAAGCAAGAAAATTAGCAAGCCTATGAAATGCAGATGTACGACATTTATTTTTCCCCTCTGGCTTCAAGAGATATGAAGAGAAGTTTTTTGTCTTATACCTGACTCTAATAAGAAAAAGTTTCCTGTTTGGATAAGTAAACAGAGAAAATAACTACTGCAAAACTATCACTTGCTACTTTCTGTAGAGTGTGGGTTTATATCTGTGTGTGTCTATAATTCTTACTTGCAATAATGAATGAAATAAGCTGTTATCGCCTAGGAATTTGTAGCTTTGTGAGTAATTACAGTTTTTGTTCCAGCCTCTATAGGCTCAGTATTGATCTCCAGGAGGATGGTGGTCGATACACATGGGGTGCAGGGGCATTTGATAGCTACATGGGAGAAAAATGACATTGGTCTAAGCAGAGAGATTTGTAATGTGGTGATAAGATGAGCTAAAGGTGGGGAAACAAAGACTGGGAGTTCTCAGCATTCCTTTGATAACATTCTACATACAGAAATGTTATTTTTGAAGTTTTTATAAGCACTTAGTGGTTACTTGGTAGTAATTTTATACAAGTTTAAAAAAAGAAAAAAAAAAAAAGCTGGGTCAGCTAATAACAAATTAATAATTCAGTGATGTGGTGAGAATTTCAAACATGTTTTCCAAAACCTTCTTTCTCTTGAGGGTTCTCTGTGTCATCTGTTTTCATCTTTTTCAAAACAGCTTAAAGTGCTTAAACAATTGACAATTACCTGATCTGTTACTAGCTCCAAACCACTCGATCCATACATTGACCCATGCTGGCTTGAATTACATTTTCCCAGTGCAGGCTGCTTTTTAATGTCACTGATACGTTACGTCTTTGCTCACTGTTTCTCTGGTAACACATTCATTTTGTGTGCACAAGCCATCCATAGAAGTTCATGGAAACATGTTTAACTATAGGCTAAGAGTGTGTTTGTTGGGATAGAGAACAGTCTTAAAATATTCTGAATTCATGAGGCTGTAGCAAATAGCAAAGGATTCTTTCATGCAATCAAAGAAAAAAACAAAGTAACTTTTGCTATAGACATTAAAGGGTAGAATTACTATTCCATCCATCCAAGGCACAGAGCTGTGGCCCAGACTCAGACCTCACGGCCACCTCCTCTTGCTCTTCCAGGAGAATACTGAGGTGTTCCCAAGACAGCCAAGAGATGTAATCAAGTGTGCCCTGAGTCTGCACAAGGGCCTCTGCCCAGTTGGACATGCCCAATACACCTCTCTAGGGAGGCATCCAGGAGGTTATCTTCTAACTCAATCCCATGTCATGAGCATGCATGTGGTGACAGTGGAAAGAAAAAACTCCCTTTTGACAGGAAGATGCCCCCTACTCAACCAGGTTCAGGAAAGACAGCCATCTGCCTTGGACAGTCAGGGGGCAGAGGACTGCCAACTAATGAAAAGATACTGGGCAGTGATGGCACATGCATAGAGAGGAAAGTAAGCAGAGCCCCGTTGCAGCATAACCAAATGGATGGCTCAGGGTCACCCAAGCCTGTTCTAATTGTGCTTTTTAGTTGTAAGCCTATTCCTAAAGCTAGAAAAGAGTTTCAGTCTGTTCTGAACACAAAGTGGAAGATGGTTCCACAAGGGAGGAGCCTGACAACTGAAGACTCTGCTTCCTGTTCTACTTCTGGAACAGTGATGTGCAGTCAGGAGAGGCAGTGGAGGTAGAGTCTCACCTGTTATCATAGAAAGAATAAAATATATAATAAACAAATTAATTAAATGGTTATAGTTATCTAGTGGTTTGAACTGTATAATTTAAAATTTAGCTTAAACAATTTTGATTGTTTTTTTTTTTAAATCAAAAATTGCTGAATTTTTGCATTTACCAATCAAATATGGGGAAGAGATGCAAGGTGAGGCAGCAGCAAGCTGAGCCTCACCTTGGATTGTGCAATCCTTCACATACTGGTCTCTGTCATGCAATGAGAGAGTGTTACTGTCTCTTTGTATGTTGCCCATCAAATGTTTGTTAAAATGTTAAAACACTTTAAATATATGAACCCCTGACTTTCCCGAGTTTAGCTGATGTATATAATATGTGTGCAACCTGTTTTGTGTGCTTAGCGATCTTACGAAGACAAAAGTGAAAAGACACTAGGTGAGGCTGCAATTCTCTTACCTCATGGTAGGGGGCAGTCATGAGTCCAGAGATTCTACTCCTCAGCTGCAGAGCAAGAGTCAATGACCAATGAGACAGACAGACTTTTAAAACTGAAAGAAAACAATGAAAATTTCAACAAAAAAATAACAGATTTTCTTTGGTCCAGAAACATTAGCTCATGGACTAAATTTCAAGTAAGGGCAGGGTGAGAGGAAAGTACTGTGTACCACTTAAAGATTCAGTTGCGGTATGCAGTTCCAGGAAGAGTGGCTGCCTGCTATAAAGCCCTCATTCAGAACCCCAAATTGTTTTTGAACTGTCCGTGCTGTGTTTTAGTTCATACTGGATGGAGCCTTGGCCGGGCATCTCCCTCTCTTTCGCTTCTCTCCCTCTCTTCTCAGAGAAAGTCCGGTGGTCTCCACTGCGCTTAGCCATCGAAATGTGTACCACACATTTAACATCTTTACGTTGCAAAATGTCCCAATTAAAATCAGTAGGAGAGTAAGCAGCTGTGTTTTGTGCTATTTACGATACAGAACAGCTTGCAAAAGAAACTGGTTATGAGCTAACGACCGGAGATTTCACTTCAGCGGTGTTACATAGCTATGGGGGTCAACAATTAACAATAAATGACACCAACAAAATTCCACATATTCTTTGGTTGTCTGAAACACTTTCAAAATGATTTAAATATCTGTAAGTTATCATCTACAGATATTTTAAATAAAAATGGAGAGAAATGCTACAAAACAGTAAGAATTTTCTTTCTCAAAGTAATGCACAGAAAAACGACATCTTTGTTCAATAGAAAAGACAGGGACTGAAGATGAGTTACCACAGAAAATCAGACCCAGAATAATGTTTTTGTTTTTGTTTTAATAAACGTGTGTCACGTGAGCTACAGTAAAGAATGCTGATATGAGATATAAAACATAACTGTTAACTGCTGCAGATCAGATGGTGAATACACTACCAGACAAAGGTTTGGACACACCTTCTCATTTAATAGTTTTCTTTTCTTTTTTCTTTTCTTTTCTTTACTTTCATGACTATCAACATTTTAGATTCAAACTGAATGAACATGTATGGAATTATGTAGTAAACAAAAAAGTGTGAAATAACTGAAAACATGCTTTATATTTTAGATCCTTCAAAATAGCCTCCCGATGCTTTGATTACTGCTGTGATCACTCTTGCCGTTCTCTGGATGAGCTTCACGAGGGAGTCACCTGAAATGGTTTTCCTCCAGTCTTGAAGGAGTTCCCAGAGGTGCTGAGTACTGGTTGGTCCTTCTGCCTTCACTCTGCAAGCGGTGGCTGCTTTGAGGAATCTAAAATTTAAAACATATTTAGAGTTCTTTCACAATTTTTTTTTTTGCTACATAATTCCATTTATTCTGTTTCATAGTTTTGATGTCTTTGGTATGTATCTATAATGTAGAAAGTAATAAAAATGAAGAAGAACCATTAAATGAGAAGGTGTGTCCAGACTTGACTGGTAGTTTGTAAATCTGATTCTGATGGAGTCAGTGCTCCGCCAGCCATGAACCTCACCACGAATCCCTGTTCTGGAACCACAGTTAGGCCTGCAGCCTGAGAACAGTGCTATGTTGGTACAATATGGACCTAAGAGGTATTTTAGTTATTAACAGCATTAGGTATTAGGAGTTGTAATTGTCCAGGATGCATAGCAAAGAAGAAATGTGATCTCTCCTGCTAATCCTCATCAGAGCTTTCACCGTGTCATGATTACCTGCTAAATTATTATTATTTATTTTACCAAGCATTCTTTGCTTTAGACAGAAAACTCCTTCATGAGTGCAGTAGGACTTCACCCATCAATTTAACCACAGTATGTTTCAAATGTCTTTTTGTTTTCATGGTTCAGGATCAAACACCACACATGAACATTCCCCTTTTGTGTTCTGAAAGAGAAACTTTTATGAATACATATGCAACAGGGCCACGCAGAGGGATCGTTGTGTCTAACTGAATGTTTGTCAGACCTGAGCTGAGTTATAATGCTAATTTAGATTTCTTTCATACGCATTTGATAAACAATGGATTTGAAAAACCAAATTAAAAAAAACAAAGCAACAACAATAAAAAGCAGTTTAAAAATCGGTAATTCAAACATTTCTAACAAACAAGCACAAATGTAGAGATTACAAATATCAGATTAATCTTTTAATAATTCAAAATTTTCACCAAAATTATTCAGCAGTTTAGGGATTTGTGATAAAGAGCTCTGTTCATTTTGGTAGACTTTCATGTAAAAGAATCTAAAGCTCAGTCTTAAAAATCACAAAGGACTGAAAGATTCCACACGTACTATGTGTGTGTGTGTGTGTGTGTGTGTGTGTGTGGGGGGGGGGGTGTATTGTGTTACATGGCTGTTTAAAGTCAGAAAATGAGATTGGGTGCTTGTGTATTCAACTAAAAGTTTCAAAATGAACCAGGTGGCTGTTCTGTCCATGTGGTCGGCTGATGTCCCGTCCTGAACATCCAGAGAGATTCCTCTGTTTGAGAGACACATGCCATGTGGAAGTCCCTGTAGAGGTCAGCTTTCACCTCCTAAAATTGGCCTGTGTTGAAAATCCTCAGGTCTTTTATCGCTCTGAATGCTCCTTTGCGACCACACAGAGGACATTAACAACAAAAAGAAAATAGCCCTAGTCCCTCTCCTATCTCATCCTCTCAGTGTAACACAGAGTTGACATTAATAGAAAATAAAAAGGAAAAAGTTTTGAAACAAAGTTGAAGCCTTTGGTTACGTTTCAGGGCACAGGGCAATTTAAACGCCTGAAATGTGGAATTAGGGAGGATTTGATGCGTTTCAAATTGAACAGACGGGGACAGCGTCAGTGGCGTTTGCACCTTCAGGCATTATTTAAGTAATGTCTTGTGGCACATTTAAGGCATTGGAAGGCAAGGGCATCGAAATGAGGGATTTATGTAGACGCCACTGCAGTTTTATCTCCCTGCTTGAGTCTGAGTGCATGCTCCGCTGAGTAAAAAAACAAGAAGACATACACGTAGATTCAGATCATACAGTGTTATGTGTTTTAGCTATCTGGATATTCACTTTAAACAGCGTCTAAATCAAGCTGTTCTCACCGGACCTCATCCACTTCTTATCGAAACTCAGCTAGTGCAAGATAACTTGATTTGCTTAAGGAATGGAGGAGATATTAACAGCACTTGACTATAGCAGTGGCCTCTTCTGTTGCTTGTATTAAACCTATCCAGCACTTCATTATACCTGAACCCTCTGGAGAGACTCTACGTACAGTCTCGCTTTATCTCCTCTTCTCTCCAGAGTTTTGCTCCCTCGTTCTCTCTCTCTAACTCATGATATAAGCATCCTGGTAGCAGACAAGAGCATCATCAACATGCACAGTGTGCTGGTGTCATGCAGATAGCCTCTGTGTTGGTAATGGAGGGAACAGTGATCGATACGAAGCAGGAGATGGCTGCAGCTGAGGAGCCTCTGTTTGGCTTGCCCTAATCCTGATGAGTAATGTTGCTGTCATAATAGCAAGGATAATTTAACGCTGACACTTAACTCCGTGATGAATGGCCTGTCACTGACATGGGGCAAAGGCAAGCAGCATGTCACAAGTTTTGAGAAATTAATTTCATTCCACATTCAGAAACTACGTAGCAGAGAGGGTTATAGGAAAGTTCAAGATGATCAGCCATAGATTTCTGCCATGAAAATACGGTGGTGCTTGTTGTTTTCCTTCCATCAGGGTAATGCAAAGGTTTTTGTTTTTTTCTGGAGGATTTTCGGTTATCTGTGTTTGGCTTAGGTTCAATATCTAACCAGGTGGCCATCATTGACACACCAGCAAAGTCGCCACATGGTCCTTTATCTGCAGTTACAAGAAGCTACAAAAGCTATAAAGAAATATTTTTTAAAATAAGATCTTTTTCTCCATGTTGAGAACATTTCCTTGTTTTAATGTTTTAATCCCTCCAAAAACATGCTAATTGGTAATACAAAGTCATTTTCATTAACTGTAATCTAATTTGATTCATAAGTGAAATTATAGGAATGACAGGAATAATTAAAGGACAAATTTGTTCCATCCGCTTCATTTATAATTTTTCATAAATAATTATAGCATAGTAGCTGTTAAAGAAGATCCATCAAAGAAGACTTTTGTCAGGATTTTGAGAATCCTACATCAGTGAGAAATCAGTATCATTGATGATTTCCGCTAATGTTTTTAATAGCATTTTGCTGCCACCTTGGTGAGTGATTACATTTTCTTTAAGGATGTCCCAGCATGACTGGATGTTTAGGTGACACCCAAATTCCCATAGAAGCTGCTTAAATCAATTTTCTGTTGCAGGAGCATAATGTTATTAAAATGAGTGATAACCATGAGCCTGTAACGTTCAAGTTACCTGTTTGAATAATGGTTTTATAAGTCATCTTCAACTGTTTTAAAGGCTTTTTTTTAATGAAATAAAATTGTTTCTGTGTTAAAATGAAGCTTAATTTCATTAAATATTTAAATTACACATTCACTCACTCACTCACTCTGCAGTTTCTCCGCCCAAGCCTTGAAGCGTCTGCCTTTGGGTCCTCGACTACACACTTTGTGGCAGAGAGTGCGAAGAGTTCTTAAACCAGTGACCAGCTAGTGATAACTAACAGTCGCTCCCAGTTGCTTTGGAGGACCATGTCCACATGCTGCAGACAGGGGTCAGGTATCATCCACGCCCCTGTCAGCAGTCTGGTGGAAGAAATCACATGTCCATGACTACACGGTCCTTTATTTCTTGACAAATGGTGTGAAGAAAGACTTTGCACATTTGGTACTGAGGCCAGTTATGGAGGGACAGTGAGAGTCTCATTTGTGTAATGGAACTGATGCAGTGGTCTTTCACAGGTGAATGTGGATCACACACTGTAAAAGCTCAAAAATCACAAATCACTCAGATTTGTCAAAGCTTTTTTCAGAGTTTGTCTGATTTAGGAAAAGCTGACGGGGCTAATGATTTCCATCAGGCATAACAATGATCAAAGCAACAGAACACATAATGAGCTTTGGGAATTATTGTTAATAACAATTACAACAATAATAATTTTCAGATCAAACATGTTGAAGTTGTTTGTGCTGCTGAATAGTTAAATAAAACAGAATTCACTTTTGTTATATCTTGTGTTATTGTCCCAATGATACCCGGGACTTAATGCTCTCTGGAATGATATTTAGTGATATTTATTTTAAATTTTTCAGTGAGATTTGATCCTGTCCATCATATGATGGGTGACTTCCCCACACAAATGCATTTATAGTTTCTTCATGATTTTGATACGCAAACTGTTTGCGGGCTACACTGGGACCTTCTGCACAGAAACTTAAATTGATTTGATGCTTAACTCCCTTATCTATAAATGTTTAGGAACAGAGCAGTTCTTTTTTTTATGATTTATTACTTCAAAGCCATGAAGTCTCTTGTTGACACAAAAGAAAAGAACTCACTTCCTTCTTATCCAGCACAGCCTATCTCAGAGGCCACCATGTTTCAGCCCAGAGCTGCACTTTCTTACGTGACTCAAAAAGGCATTTTGATTTTGTTGACAGAGGTTGTAGGAGGAAATAATGGGAAAGATAAAAACTCCCATTATGATTTTTTTTTTTTCCTCTGCCAGTGTTGCTTCTGTATGAGTGATTGTTTGATAAATGACATATTTGGAAAGCAGTTGCTGTTGAAGATGGAAAGATTTCTTTAGCAGCAAATAGGCTCCCTTGACCTTTCTTCCCCTGCAGCAATGACTTTTTATGAAACAGGAAATGACAAAAACTGCTGGTGTAAAAGAACAAACCTTTAAATATTTTCTTTATCTTAATATTGTAAATGTTACATCGTATCAAATTCATCATGGAGTCTCAACTTTGTTGAGTGTTCATTCTAGAGTTGCACAAGCTGGTGCACAAAACTGTATTGGGTCTAGATTTGTGTACATTGTTCCTGCTGACACTTTAAGACCAGTATAGCTTACCTGGAATAGTCCAACGAAGTCATTTGACCTTGGATGGCTTATTTGCTCCAGTGACACAGCCTTAATATTTACCTGTCATTGTTGATGATACGCCAGGCTTCAATGCCACTAATGGTTTTGATGGAGAAGCAGAGCTTTGCAGCACCTGTGTGATGGAATTGCAAAATTAAGAGCAGTGAATTGGGCTATATCTTTAGGACACCGCAGGTTTAATTCTGTCTTATAAAACAACCGCCTTAATCTGTAAAAGACTGGAGCCAGATGGCCGAGTAGCAGAGAATTGCAATGGAAAACAATTTGTCAGCTGCCTGAGTTTAACCTTGACAAGGTCTGTTCAGTGGGAGTGAGGTACTGTATGAGGAAGTGCAGATGTGCAGGTTACAAACACAGATAGGATATAATCATAGATAAACAGCACAAAAATACTAACATGGGGCAGACGGCTGTTGCCGGAGAGGTTACAATGCTGTACAGGATAAGTCAAGTGTCCTGATCCAAACATAACCTTCCCTTGAACTATAACCAGTAACACTGTTGTCACAGTTCTAATTCCATTCAAACATGTGTGCGGTATAATTTGGGTTAAACATAAAAAACATTCATGTAATCCTATGGGAAAGATCATGGGTGACTATTTTTCAAAACATAAATACTGCTTTCAGATGCAAATCCAATTTATTTGCCAGTTTGTAACATAGCAAGAGAGAGAAAATGGGACCATTGAAAAAGACCTTTTAAATACCAGAACTGCCAAGTTTCATGAAAAGTTCTGAGTGAGATAATGGATCTTATGGGCTGAGTAATAGTGCCAGCAACCTCGCGGATGCATAAGAAGAAGAGGAAGAGGAAGAACTCAAATTCAGGCAATTATTGGCAATCAGGCAAGTTTTGGAGAATAAGCTTGAAATAATATGTGTCGTTGTGTCTGCTTCATGTTCTAGGAGTTTGTTGCAGTCAAAAGCTTTAATGGCAGCAGAGGAAAGTTCCCTTCTGAAGTTGTGTGCCTGCAGGTTCGCTGCCATTTCGCCTGTCATTATTAATGATAGAGTGACATTGTATGTTTTGGTCTGACCCGACTACAGAGAGTAGAAATTCTGCAGTAGCATTGAGGAGGGTGGAACTTGGAAATGTGGGGTGGAATCCATTAAATCTGCTTATACCAGTAACTTAAAATGTGTGGTTGTTTGATACCTAGTTTTACCTGCCAGTAAACATTTGAGTCAGTGACTATTTCAGAGACAGATTCCAGGCCGCATGACCACTGTGTGCGAATGATTTTGAGGGCATTGCTCCCCCTATTTTCTCACAGAGAGGCGCGTACAATGAGCTTTATTTAAACCCTGTTATTTTATTGAAAAGATAAATCTAAACAACAACTTTAATGAGATAATTTTAGCAAACGACAGTAGCTCTGCTCTCAACCTCCTCATACAACCTATTTCCTCCACCTTCTGCCCTGATAGGCAGCCTACAAGGAATCGTAAAATAAATAAATAAATAAATAAATAAAATAAAAAAAGTAGGGAACCTACTATCAGCTTCTCCTGTATGTTTTTTAATAAATACACAAAGGTTTTACATACTTTGTTCTACCACTAATTCAACAAACATAACGACAAACTTTCCATGTGATACAGGTCAGAGGAGATTTATTAACCTCTTACTAGATTACGTCTTTTAAAACCAAAATGGTTCTCATGAAGTTTATAAAACTGACTGAACTCTAAGTAAATACTGATTTAAGTGTACATTTTGGATTTGCAGTT
>JBAMYA010000008.1:1007243-1025281 GCA_037176975.1 Arrhamphus sclerolepis
ATATACGTATACACACACACACATATATATATATATACATACATATATATATATATATATATACATACACACACACACGATGTCCTCTGGACACAAATGACACCTCTTTCTAGGTGTCTTTCAGTGTTATTTGCCTCACACCAGTTGGAAACTTGTACAGTAGATTTGACACAGACTGTATGAGCTTTGCTAGCAGCCAACTCTTTTCTGTAGTGACATTGTAGAGGCTACAAGTGTGGACTGTCATGAGAATAGTTTGTCTCCCACGGCAGTGAACATTAATGCTGAGCCAACCAGTGGTGCTCAACACAAGTGACACATTTCATATTTCATACAATCTCACAGAAGGTAAAAACGAGGAGACTGAATGTTTGAAAGACTAACTACTGTAGCTTTAAAAGATTGATGGAACAAACCTGAGTAATGGTGGTGCCTAAACCATACTCAGAAAAGGGATTAAAGAAGAAAAAAAAAAGTCAACATTTAGGTTATAGGTATGAGTACCTTAAAGTTTCAGCATTTCACTTCTCTTACTGGGCTCATGTTTTGTTTTTGGCACTTTTAGGAGGTTCATTTTTAGGTCAACCATGCAGTAAAAATATAATCATTGTTTTAGGGTTTGTTTAATTTTTCTTTTTTTAAAGAACAAGTAAAAATGTAGGCAGTGACTTTAGTTAAATGTAGAGCAGTAAAAAAATACAACTTTTGCAAATAGAGTTCTTGAAGTGTGTGAAGGAAACTCTAAAAAGAAATACTCAAGAATTATTTGAATAAATATGCATAGTTATTATCTGTTTATTTCTTGCCATTGCATGTACAGTAGAAATAGCAAACACAGACATCTGGTGACACTGTACATTTCAGCTCATTGCTAAACCAACATGTTGCCAGCATAAAGTCTTGTAACTGTCTGTCCTGCTGCAGAAAAGAGGGTGAAATCGCAGCCCTGCGGCTGCTTTCATCGAGATTGAGACAAGTTTCTCTTTGATGGGAGAATGTAAATGTGTCATTTATACCTGTCTTGTCTTTTATCGTGATAAAGCATCTCATACTCCGGGAAAGGGAAAAAGAGCAATGCAAGCAGTCGCTTTATTCATCGCCTGTCCTGTTTCATTCACACGCTTGTGAGTCTCTATCATGCTCCTCTCAGCAGCCGTCAGGAGGCTGGCTAGCATTGAAACAAATCTCTCATATTCTGCTTTTTGATTTCATTCTTTCTCCTTGTCGTCTCTCCTATTAGCTTATTCATTCTTCACATGTGACTGCCAGCCTGTTAAGGTCATATTAAACCAAAGCAATCCACTTTAAATGGTTATCTACGTTGCGCATTAAAAAGCTCTTTGCTGCCCTTTAAATATTGTGATTGGGTTATGGGGGGGTCGCTGTTTCGGAGCGCTGATCGCTCTCCCAGGAGCCCGTTTCAGAATATAAATTGAGTAATATTATAAAGGCAGGCACTCCAGAAGGACTGGGTAATGAATAGGATTCATGATCTGAGGAGGAACAGGAGGTCATGCAATGAAGTGAAATACTCTAATAACTCCAATCCAAACCCACTCAGATGATGATACATTAACTGAGGGACCCTTGTATTCCTGTTTTTTCTCTCTCTCTCTTGTGTCGGACTCTGTGTGCCTTACATCAACTCCAAAAGCACTCGCTGTGAAGAAAAACGAGAACGCTGATCCGGGTGGTAATGGTTATTTGAAGTTCTCTTCCTGACTTTTATGTCAAGGCCACCTACAACAGTAGGAAACGGTCATCAAATCTGTGCAAATTTTGTAATCTTCTGCAAAGGAAATTAATTTAGATGCCAAAAGAAACACTGATTTGTATTGTATTACTAATGCAATATGATCTTCAGCACATCTTGAGAAATGTACCAGACAGATCAGACAACAGATTACTCCCACTAAAGGCCTAAATACCAGATATTAAGATTTCAGATGTAATCCCCAGCGATTATGATTTTTTTTTCTATTCTGCAAGGAATTAAATTCATCATCTGTTTAATTGAGGACAGGGTTATGGATAGTTTTGCATGTTATCCCTTGAGATCAAGATAAATCTGGTAGATGCTATCATTGGCTTGTATCTGACCTCTCTTACTTGTACCTGGGAATGACTGATTGGATGTTATTTAACTGTGTCTGACTGGGATTAACATTTAAGCTTTATTCCTTAGATGTAACTTATCAAACAATGTGACTGTGAAATACTCTGAGTACGTGAGAAGCTCAAAATTCAGTTTCTTCAAAAATAACTTAATACTGATGTGCTTGATGGTGACAAATGAGATCAGTAGTGATGTTGTGTTTTATTTTGCACGTGCAAGCATGTACTGTCTTTTTTTGTGCCATTGAAAAACTACCAGGCCTCCCTCAGATTGGTAAACATTTACTGTTATATCCTGCTTTTAATAGCAGCTCGAAGGCTTTCTCTATGTCGCTGGATCTTGATGGAGTGTATAGGAGAGCTGGAATCGGTCGAGCTTCTTGCAATCAGGCACGGGGAAAACGGTTAATTCCACTTGTGATGACGCCGGCTCGGCAAGCACAACAGTTTTCAAGTGCTGACACTGACCAGTAATGACTGAACGAATGGATGGAGAATAGAGAAGGTGTGTGTGTGTGGAAAGGGGGAGGGATGGACATAGAGCAGCTGTGGAAGGATAGAGGAGTCAGTTAAAGAGACACTGGTGAAGTATGGGGGAGAGAGAGAGAGAGAGAGAGAGAGAGAGAGAGAGAGAGAGAGAGAGAGAGAGAGAGAGAGAGAGAGAGAGAGAGAGTAAGAAAGACACAGCTGCTTCTGCACAATCGCTTTTCAGCATCTACAGTTCCAGGCCAAAATACCATTAATACAAGTGTCAGAGGAGTGAGTGGAATCGGGTGCACTGCGATGGCTTTGAGTGTCTTGAGAAGAAAATACCCTGGATTCTTTGGAGGACAGGCCTGTCCGAGGCAGCCGTCCATTCTTCCACCTCCTTTTGTGGTGCTGCCGCTCTCTGTCCATCCTCTTCTTTTCATTTTGTGTGAAGATTAAATTGCACATGATCTCTCATGTCTCCAGTCCTCCGCTTGTCGGAGGTCGACGACCTCCACGCGGCTCAGATAATAGATACATCCTCTGTTTGTCTTGCGGTGAAATGCTCGTCTGCCACAGTCCAGTAACCAGCCATTGTCACACAGTCTGAAGCAATTAAGTAAACTGGTGGATAAAGCCCTGGTGCGTCCTTTCAATATTTATTACATCCTCTTTTAAAAAGACCTATTTAGTTGCTGTGTTTAAAATGATCTCTAATGCAATTACATCTGCATTTAGAATACACTTAAAGTGTAATCTTCACCCCTTAAAGAAGCCCTCAGTGTTCCAATGAAAGGAAATACTACGTTAAAGTTGCAGTGTCTATGAATGACAAAGATTACTTCCCATATATCTAACTATCTTTGAAATGAAACTGTAGTTAAGGCGGGTATCTGACCAGGATGTGTTCTGTTCTACATATGTATTTGAAGGTCACTGAAACTCCAAGCTCCAAGAAGTTTTGTGAAGCAGCAAACATAGTCTTGATATGTGCGGGATTTTTCACTGGTTAAAATATAAGTTTGAAGTGGATGAATCCATCCACTTATTTTCACTTAGCTTTTCAGTTCACAACAGAAACAGCCTAAGCAGAGAAGTCCTCCATCATCTCTTGCAGCTTTACAGCTTTATCACACACATCAGTGACGATGCAAGCAGGTTGCACGCTGGGCATCATGGCAGAAGCGACTAAAGTTGTTTTCACGTACGCTGGTGCAGCCTCAGTGCACAACAGATTACATTGCATCATTTTTCAAGTTAGTACGCTTTGTGTTTTCACAAGTTTTACTCTATTCTAAATGCTATATCATAAGACATGTGACAACGGTTCAGTGCTCTCATTGGTCAGTATGAATCTTAATACAGCATTGTGTTTTCAGGACAACCAACCTGAACCAAAGAGCTGAAAAGCATGGCAAAAAATTAACTAATTAAATTACATTTTGATCCAGAGCTGGTATTTTTTTTTTTATATTTTGTGTTTGTACCGCTCATTCACAACCTGCAATGCACCACCAAGATATTTACAGCTCAAACACTTAACAACAACAACAAGCTTATAGCGCACATTTCTAGTCCAGGGACCACTCAAGGTGCTTTTAAGCATGCAGGAGTGGGCCTACACCCCACAGCTGGGCTGAATTCAGGGTGCGTAGCTTTTGCATGAGAAACAGAACACTTTAGAGTTTGCTGATAGCCAGAAAGAGAGCGCCTCTTCAGAAAGGTGGGAGATGTGGGCACATGGATGGGTGAATGGCTGACCAAAAGGCTTTCAGACAAAGAAACCCACA
The DNA here is from genome assembly GCA_037176975.1 of Arrhamphus sclerolepis. Taxonomy (NCBI): domain Eukaryota; kingdom Metazoa; phylum Chordata; class Actinopteri; order Beloniformes; family Hemiramphidae; genus Arrhamphus; species Arrhamphus sclerolepis. Next base: position 1,011,617 of record JBAMYA010000008.1, read on the forward strand.
AATAGCTTCTAAGTTAACCAAGTGTCTAAAAAAAAAAAAAAAAAAAAAAAGGGTAGTCACAGGAAACTTTTCATGTACGACATGAATCCCTCCAAACGTGATATTAGCTAGAAAGTGACCTATAAGGTGTACAGTTTTAATGTACAGAACTGCACGTCTGCATGATTCCACATATGTTCTTCTAGTATAGTGCAATCATCATGAAATTTAGCTGAAATACACAAACAGACACTCCACCCTGTGTCCTCCCTCAAGTACATCAAGCAGAAAAGAGAGAAATTACACCTATAGTAAAATCAAGATAGTCCTCTCTGAAGTTGAGGCCAGGAAAAATGTTTTATTTGGCACTCTATCCTCTGCTATAAGTAGCAAAAGAAAAAAAAAAGGACGTCACATGTCAACACAATGTGGCTCACTTTGTCAGAGCAATATAACAGCAGCACATTGGTGCTGTGGATCCAGGCCACCTTACCAGAATATTAGCCAGGTGCAATTGTGCATCCCATATTATTTGCACGTTTATGGAATGGAAAATCGTCCTTTTTAACAAAATCAAATATGTGTTCAGATGGTGCCTTTATTGCAATGTGCATGCAGCTGAACACTCAGGAAACCCTGTGTTGTCAGCACTTGTAAGAGAACAGGTAATGCATGGCTTCTTCCCGTCCACTCACCAGAGTTCACAGAGGATAGCTCTTGGAAACTGAAAACAGCTGACATGCCATCATCATCATGGGCCAAAAAAATCATTGTGGTCCCTAAAAACCCATTCACTATGGATTCTGCCAACCTAACTGCATCGCCTCTAAGCGTTGCCAACGGTCAAAACCCTCGAAATGTGTGTTTGCCAGACATGAATTCTTCTCCTCATCTTTTGACAGTAATATGCAAGACTGTGTAGTTGGTTGGTACAGACTTTAAGATGGTGCTGGCCTAAAGGCAATGTCAGGAAAGTGCAGTCTTTTTTTTTCATAAACCTCTGTTTGTCTGTAGGGACCCAATCTACACCATTACTTTAGTGGAATGTGGAATGGCATTTTTTGAATCTTGTCAAAGACTTAAAATAGTAATTTATTTGGAGGTTTGGTTGTCCTGTGGCCATAATGGCCTTTGATACATGTTGCTTTGGTCTCTACCAAATGAAAGTTTACACTAATTATCATCTAATAATATATAGACCTCTTTTTTCTTTTAATTCAACAATATTGCTTTGATTTTCTGGCAGTTGTGACTTTGAACAGACAGCAGACTGCAGCTTTCACAAAGGCAAGGTTACATTTCAGGCAATATTCCATCATCCATCCGCGAGTCATTGACTCCTGCAAGTCTGTAGTCTGGACTAAGTCTCTGAAACCCACTTCCCTTTGTGAGAACCAGTCTGACAGCTTGGAGCCAGTCTCTCTGTCCTCCCTCTGCCTCCCTCTCTCTCCCTTAATTGACTTCCCAGTTTGATAACACATGCCTGTCTGATTGGAGCCGGGCTGTCTCGGTGATGCTCAGAGGAATGTGCCTCTTCAATAGCAGATCAATTAGTCTATTAAGATAACCAGGGACATAGGTCCTCTACCCTGGCTCTTATGTGAAAAGTTGTAGTTGATGTCCTTAGAAATATTCAGCTTGCTACACTTGACCTGTAAAGTATAGCTGCTCTTCAGCCTATTGAAGCATTGTAACTGTCAGATTTAGATTTCCATGTACTGTACATGAGTGGACATTTCTAAAGTAGGCATTATATAGATGGCATCAAGCACTATCCAGTCTTAAGATTTTTCTTTTTGTATTTTTAGGTGGCATATATGCCCTTAATCATGCATAAATGCTTTGTGATGCAGACAGATGGCATGCCTCTTATTATTTTCTATGCGAGTGATTCAGCTTGAGCCATGGCAGGTGGCTTGAATATTCATTTCATTTTGATAATTCCACAGATTACTCCCAGCAATCTTAAAGCTGCGCCCGGTAAGATTTACATGTAAAAATACCCCTGGCTTATCGGCCTCATTCACAAAGTGCAGAGAAGAGAGGAGTGCTCTTGAGGATTGACTTTATCCAAATTTAGTGACTTGATATTACCAGTGGATATTCATTCAGCGTGGATTATAATTATTACAGTTTGATATGAGAGAAACCTGACAAACTGTTGATACGAACTGCAAGGTTGTAGGGGGAAGGGTTTGTAACAGTTTCCCAGTGTTACGAGGCGGCTGTGCAATAACCAGAGAAAATAAGAGGTCAACAGATACCACATCATTATAACAGCTCCACAGATCTGGTTTTCCACCTCTGCCCATTGAGGTATATATCCAGCAATTCTGTCCTTTGGTAAGCAACTTTTATCGAGGCTGCACGGAAAAGCCTCCAAGTCCAGAGGTCAGGGGCCACTGTGCTGATGGATTATGGGGTTTCACTATGCCTGCTCCTGCTGACAGGCTTTATTGGTTGGGAGGATGAGCTTGTAACCCTTTATATAATTATTGTATTAAAGCTAGTGTGCCCCTTGCCTCACTGGCACTTGTCCCTGGATCAATGTGGAGATAATTTCAGAAATGAATAGTTAGTATCGATCAGCCCCTGTAGTGATGGCTTATCAGCCACTCGGACAGGTCGCTGCAGATTATTGTGCCATTGTCATTTATGGCCTCTGTCATAGAATTTTTTTCTTCTTTTTGAAACGAGCCTGGTTCAAACAAAGACAATTCAATTTGCAGTGGATTTCATTCTGTTTTTTCTCCACTTCTTGCTACACAGTAAGCAATAAATCACAATCATTTGTGATTTTATCTCTTTCTTTCCTCTATTTTTTTGTCTCACGCCTCAGTGTTGGGATGGTCTCTGAGGACAAGGGGGAGGAAGAGGTAAGACGAGGCCAAGCGTCAGCACTTGAACTCTGGCTGAGGGATTGAGTGAGCTTTGGTTCAGACAAACCAATGACCTTCAGGCCTGCTGTTTGTCGAGGAGTAAACTGCTCTATTTACTGGTCTTTGAGTGGCCACACTGAGAATCATAAGGACTTGAAGAGCACCTCAGGAGTTCTTCTGTTGTCATTTTGTTATTCATTTACAATTAAAAGACAGGATATGACTTATCAATTTTGCATTCCAGAAAGCACTCTCTTTGAGTGTTTATTTCTTTTTGTAAAAGGAACGAGAGCCCCCCGGTGTCATGTTTGTACTTTGCCCTCTTGCCTCCTAAACTGTGAATGACAACATGTATCCATCAGAGGGATGGAGCTCAATTTCAATAGCAGCTAAGGGGGAATCATTCAGAGAAATGTAATTTACTCACTATTGGTCAGTTTGACCCCCGACCTCAATCACTTGACACGGTTGCCATAGAAACTATTGGAAAAAGAGCAAGTGGGGAGTCAGATAGCATCATTTCAAGTCTTCCTTCAATATGTAAAAAACAAACCCTCCCCCACTCAAAAAAGAAAGAAAGAAAGAAAGAAAGAAAGAAAGGTAAAAAGACCTGCATGGGAATATTGAATGTGCTAAGAAACAAAGCAAAGCAAACTGGATTCACAGATGCAGGGTTTGTTACACTGACTGGTCTTACACATTACATAATTATATCAATATTGCTATTTGTCATAACTGTCAGGCACAGTCATTTTTTTTCAGGCTACTGACAGATTAATTAGACCCAATTATTTGAAAAGTGTTCTCATACTAATTAGTCATACAGTTACACCGCACTAATAGACCAGAGATCAAAGAAAACAAATGACTATCATACATCATTTCAATTAACCAGCATGATGGATTAATTAACACTCTGTCATTTCAGTGCCTTGGGTGGTCGAATATGATGAGGGATGATCAGCGGAGGATGTTCATCAGTAATGGAGGTGAGGCCAAGAGCGTCTCTGTGTGGTAAACACTCCCTGTTGAAAAAGAATCCCATTAAAGAGTCCTCATTGGTAGATATGTCAGGCTCCCGCTGTCCATTAGAGCTGTTATTAATGCGACATTGTCTACGTATAAGGCAGGAAAAGGCTTGTTAAGTGGTGAAAAGTGCAACAAAGAAGAAAATGTGCTCTGCAGCTTACCAATCTTTACTGAAAAGTTACTAAAATATTATTATTTTATGTTGAAATTGAATTATGTTCATTTTTATATCTGTGGAGTTCCAACTCATCTAGCAACCTTAACGTCAGTAACCTCAGCTATGATAAAAAAAAAGGCAGATCGAAGAAACATTGTTTGTAACTGTAACTTAAAGCAGTGACACACTATGAGAGCTATCCTAAACTGGAATACATAAACCCAGTATGCAGCCAGTGTGAGAAGGGATGTTATAAAAGTAACCCTAAATATGGGCATTTATGAAAACTTTGTGATGACTCTTTTGCTTGAGAAATCCTTTAAAATTATCTAAAGCTGAAGTTGCAACACCACCCCCATCAGCTACAACTCACATAAGCTATGCTTAATTTGGTCCATTGCCATGTTTGACCTACATAAAAGAAGTAAAGAAAAGGAAGTTCAGCACTTCAAGCTGCAGTGCTGCAGGAGACATTCCTCACCGCCATCTATCTGTGGTGTAATAAGAGAGCAACACTAAAAACAGGAGACAAGTACTGTATGAGGCTACCGCCTAGCTGCGATGAAGCGTAAATTATGTTTACGTAACAAAGTGTTGGGCTCCTGCGTAGCCTAGAGCTTTAAGCAGGTGTACAGAGGCCCAGTCCCCCCTGCAGCAGAGCACCAGAGCTGGAAAAAAAAATAAAAATTCAAAAAGCTCAAAGATTACATTTGAACTCAACGATAGCGTGACCAGCAGCAGCATCCACGCATCTTTCCAGCTTACTCAATATCATAAGACGTGAATCTAACCTGAAAACGTTTCACTTTCTTAAAAAAATCTCAAAAAGAATTTCAAACCTTAATCAGTCTGACCGTAGAGCAGTGTTCAGCTTTGCCTCCGTTTATCTTAAATAAGCTTTGGTCCAGAGAAGATTCAGCTTTAACCTGCATTTGTGCATGGCATGACAAACTGTGTTCTCACACAGTTAGTTCCTGAGCCCTTGCAGAGATTTCTATTAATGAATTATTGTTTTTAATGCAGTTTTTAATCACGCATATCCCACTAACAATCGTCACCCTTATTCCTGGCAGAGATTTCTTCAAATTCACAGAATCTTTGACAAGTCTTCTCCACCAAGCAGCATTATTCTGAAATGCTTTCACAAATTTAAGATCCAGTTTGCCCAATATTTACTTTTGAGAGGCACTGTCGAAGCCCCCGACCCCCCCGCCCCCGTTGCTACGTCTACAATTTCTGTCGGATAACCAAACAATAGCAAATGACAAATGACATCAGCCATCCAATGCAACGGGGAAGAAATATGGAGGTTTCAAATAGAGAAGATTTTCTTTTCCTTAATTCTATTTCTTTTTCTTTTCAAAGCACATGAACATCATTACAACAAGTCAAGTCATTGGTGCATTAGCATATTTGCAGCAACCTGCAAATGATACATTTAGAGATTGAAATACACTCGGATTTGTTGTATAGTCTCGATTCAATGTATGTTTAAACGCACAGTGTAACATGCAATAAATCTATCTATCTGATGTCATGTTGTATAATGCGGTCTGCATTAAGACTGTACAAATCATGCAGTGTTACCCAGGCATAAAACTGTTGCAAATTAATGTAATGAGCTGTTAACGTTCCTCCAGGTGCTTCTATTCAGTACCACCTTTTCTAGTCTTTTATCATTGATATTCCAACTTCTTGAAGACGTGTTGTTGCTATCAAATTCAAAGCGGTACTTTTTTCCGAAATGGTAAAATGTCTCACTTTTCAGATTTGGATATTTGCGACTAATCGCCTTCAGTTTGTAATCACATTTTACACAAAGTCCTGGCTTTTAGGTACTGGAGTGGCACTCATTCACAGCAGTATTTTTTATTTTATGTTTTTGCTGAAATGTGCCTCATTGGTCTATTTTCCCCTTTTGATTTCCTCTTAATTTCAAGAAACTGGTAGACACAAGAAATATTTTTAAAGATTTCATGTCTTTATTAATACACATCTTTGAGATACATAAAGCACTTGTGGTATTTTAACAAAAGCAGTTTCTCATGTGTGTTTAAGTGACTCTGTGTCGCACCGACATTCTCATTAGAAGCTTTCTAACCAAACCAGCAGAAGCAGAATTAGTCTGTCCATGACAGTTTAGGTCAGCACTGACCTCCTTTTTGAGTGAGGCGCTCCATCACTCTGTGCAGCTGGACATTCATCATCAGAAGACAGGACATAGGCCTTTTATTCTGCCTGTCGATGAGCCTGCCAGTAGGATTGTTCTGAGCTCAGGTCTTTTTTTTCCTGAAAATCAGCTTAAAAACAAACAAACAGGAGGAAAAAAAATGCCAGAAGCTGCAGAATTTTGATAGACGTCTATACACCCCCTAAACTTAACTGTCCATGCAAAGGGTTGAAGGTAGACCCAGCTGCATCTTTAACCTCAGGGAAGCCGCATCTTTAGCACAGATAACACTCATGTTTCATTAAACTACAGAAATGAAATGGCGTATTTCTATGTTGTTGACCCCACAAATGAAAGTTTGACATTGATTTCTAAATAGGCCACAGTTGTGTTTTACTGTAGAGCCTGACATGGCAGCTAACGTCCAGCGTTTGATGCTGTAGGCAACAGCTTCCCACCGACTAATCCAACTCAATATGGCAGACACACTCACTTTTCATTTAAACAAACAAAAGCAGCACATAATGATCAGCCCTGCCATTATGCCCAATTGATCTGATCTGGTGCAGGGTGCTGAGGATTTATTTTCTTTTATGCCTATATGGATGTGTGTCAGAGTCCCCAATATGCATCACAAGCATGTCTGCACATGTGTACGTGTGTGTCAGTCCCTGTCCAAACAAATGGAGGCAGTTTGGGCCAGAGAGCCTGGAGCACTGCTTGTCCTTTAATTGCCATTTACATACTGGCAGAATCATTAATTTCTAATTCCCCTATTATTTGTCAGCCTACCCCATCTCACATCCCTCCCCTCTGTCTGATGCTCGTGTCAATGTCAGGGCTCGTCAGTGTCATACTGCTATAGGAAGCTCCCTAGGATACCTCATGTTGTCCTGCTTCCGTAAAGCCTCACCACAGGCTTATTTGTATAGTCGTTACATGGTGTGCCATTTGTTATTTCCTATAGTGATACATTAGAAAGATAAATATGGCTGCTACAAATAAGAATTCATTTAGAATGATATGATAGTTAAGATAATTAAAATATTTAATTATTTAAGAGGGTTTTCAGGGGCATTTTAGTCCAATATAATATAATATAAAGTTCACAAGTCTGATGACTTGAGGGAAACAACTAACTGTTGTGCATCAGCTGTGGATCATTTTACTAGAGGGCAGCAAAGAGGCCATGAGAAAGGTGGGTGGGGTCTTTCGTGAGTTCTGGTCAGACAGAGTTTCACGCACAATGTCTTGGATGGAAGGAAGTAAAGTTCTGATGATATTTGTGTTCTGTTCTACTCTCTGTACTTCCTTCTAGTCTTAGGCTTTACAGTCCCCAAACCAAAAAGAGATGCAGCTGGTGGTGAGGATGGGAGGGGGGAGGAGGCAAGTTCTTCCCAATACATCTCTGTGCTTTCTCAACAAGGGAGGATGGTGAAGGATCAAAACAAACTTGCTGATACATGTTATTCTTGTGCTAGTGTACAGATCCTATACCTTTACTCAAAATATTTGCAACAAAAACACTCTAGTTACCATTAGATGGACTCTACTTATATGAAAACAAAGTAAAGATGGCATTGTTTTGTAGTTATGAGGGCTTTTGCCAGCATGTTACTGGTTTTGATCCCAGCCAGAGCCTTGCATTGGCTTTCCAACACATCCATGTTCTGTGGATTGGTTACCATAAATGGAGTGTTTCCAGGTTTTCATGGTTGTTTGTCTCATTTTTCTCCACTTGGCTCTGTGATAGACTGGTGACCAGTGTAAGGTGGGTGTTCCTCCATCTCACCCATGTGGCAACTTTCAGAGCAATGCAGTGGGGAAGTAAGGAAAAGTGCACTTTCTTGTCTGGCCACTAGGGGGCTGACCCCAAAAGTGAGACAGTTTACGTTGACGCAATGTCCAAATTTGTAAGAAGAGTTAAGGATACAGTCAGGGCATTGATTGATGCTAGCTATAATTTTAACTAGTTATCACTTGTGACTGTGTCGACACATCACTGTGTTGATCATTGAGCTGTCAAGAAATAAAGGCCTAAAAGTGCACAGTCATTTTTATTTGAGAGAGAATTCTTCTTGTGCTTTTAATTATACTATCAAACTACTGTGACCAAGTGGTCCATTAGTTGGCTTAGCTATGTTTTCAGCTCATCCAGAACGCTGCTGCCAGAGTTCTAACAAGAACCAAGAAAACTGACCACATATTTCCTGTTCTGAGATCCTTACACCGGCTACCAGTTACCTGAAGAGTATTCATTAAAGTGTTGTTAGTTACAAATAAATGTCCCTTGTTTTGCCTTAAGCAGCAGGTAGCTTGTGCTAACTGGGCATTGGCTAAACAGCGTTGCAGTCCCTCCAGGTTTCATCACAGTTGGGTCACAGCTTCCACACCTATTTGTTTCACCCATTTGCAACAGAGGCCCCCACAGTACGAGGAAAAAGAGGCTTCCAAAGAACTCTTCAGAAATCCTACTGGTGACTTCACAGGGGGTTTGTCCAGTTCCTCCTATGCAGTCTATGCTGTCACCTGCTAAAAGCCCTCATCACAACCCTCATCAACAGGATGAAGTCCTGTTAATAATCACCCATTATCATCCATAATCATCCATTTCAAAACCCTCTAATCCTTCAAAAACAGTACCAAATGTTGTAAGTGCTGTCAGTCACTAATTGCTGATTGTTTGGATACTATATGTAAACTAATTGCAGGAAAACAAATATGTGTGCCGTATGGATCAGTGACTATTTTGTTGAAAAATTTATTTCACCATTTGATTTTACAGATTAATTGTTTCTTCATTGTGTTGCTTTCAACACAATTGTTGTTGAAAATTACCTTCATGTGCAGTATTATATGGCAGAAACAGGAAGGGACATTATGTGAAAAACAAAAACAACTTTTTTGTGCTTTGTCTGTACAGTGTCATCTGTGACAACCAAGTCAACAACTCTCACAAAACACGACCCTATAATTTTGTTTGTGGTGACCAAATGGCAGCCATCCCACTTCTAGGTCGAAGCCCAATGAGGAAATACATTTAGTTGCAGTTTCTCCACTCACCACTAGGTGCTGGCTCCAAAACAGAGCGAATCCCCATTGACTCCCACGTTAAAAGTTCCAACTTTATAGCAGAATTAAACTTATTTAAAGAAGAAAAAATTGGTTTTGTTGTCTATAGTTAGACATGAAAACTGTGAAAAAGATGCACAGATTTGGTTGGCGTGCTTGAAATAGCTAGCTGTTAGCGCTGCTGTTGGCTTTCACAGCTCTGTCCTGCCTCTTTGCACCATGGTGAAGAAAAATGGGCTTCAAAAACTCTCTGATACCAGTGGGTGATGCATTCATGGTTCATCTACCTATATATGTCTATGGTAATCTGTAGACATGTCAATCAGAAAAAAAAGGTCACATATACTGTGACATCCATCACATTAGAGTTAAGTCAATAAGTGTTGCAATTTTATAACATTTCACATTATGTTGGATTGGTTGTACATTAGAAGCTGGAAGCACATAGCTGTGTAAGAGATTTCAAAAGAGGCACAACCTTCCAGAAGTGGGGGTGTGGGGGGTGTGTGGGGTGGTGGTGGAGTGGAATCATGTGTTACAGCTGCTAAAACCAGCTGCTATGTTCAGAGGTGTAACGACATGTGTGAGTGTGAGTGTCTTTGTTTTGTATCTCCGTGGTGTTTTGACCAAACCACGTCATCAACATTTCAGTAAGACCTCAGGAAATTGGTTCAGCTTTTTTTCCTTTAAACAAAACACGCTGAGATTGATTACAAAGTCAGACACTTAAAAACACAAATGAAACAAGCACCACAGAGTAAACACATCAAATCTGACAGAAGAAAGTTTTGGAAAAAATACACCATCTAAGGAATAAAGTTACATATTTTGCTGCTAAGACAGATAAATACTGATATCACAACCTAGTCCAATGCAGGAACATCTGTATCAAGCAACTATTCGGAGCTGAATTTGGACCATTATAGTCGTCCTTTAAGGCCTGGGTTATATTTGCAGTTTTCCTATGCGTTCGTGTCAGTTTTCATGCACAACCATCTGTGTTTTGTTCATCTCTTGCTTCTGTATTATATGGGTAAAGTGTGTAATACTAGAGGAATCCACTTGGAAGTAGAAATATTCAAAAATACAACTGTAAAAACATGCGAGACAGAAGAAGTTATTTTGCCACAGCCAGAAAAAATACCACCACCATCACTGAAGATGTTATCTTAAATCATAAAATCAATATTGTCCAGTTAGGAGTTTATTTCTCATTTTACAGAAGTGTAAATTGATGAGAAACATAGACAGTATTGGTTGTACTTATTCTGCAACATTTGATGACTTGTTGCATCAGGCTGCCACACACACAACCAAGACCACTCACAGGCTGTTAAAGGCTGTAACTTCAGAGGAGCTTTGTGACAGTTCATTTGTGGTCAACTGTTGCTCTGACCACTTGCTAGTGTAGGTCAGAGATATATCCACTAGCGCCTCTAGTATCCACTAGTGCCTCTAGTATCCACTAGCGCCTCTAGTAAGAGACGCTAGTGGATAAGTGGATATTGCATGATTGTTGCATATTTTTTGGAGGACATGCACAACCGACGTGCCAAACGAAAGCATGATTGGTGTGTCAGTCATGATGCATTCACATATGCATTGTTAACAGCAAGTATATTCCAGGGCGAAGACTGCAGAATGTGCTCTGCAGTATGTCGTCTAGTCTACTGATGGTTCAGTGATTGTTTCATAAAAACAAAAATCACCAACGTTCAGCATCTGGTAAAAAGTGTTACTCAAACTTACACAGCAACTGACTGCTGACATATACGTGTATAGAATTTACAGTACACTATTTCTCCATCCCACAAAAGACCGGAGAGCATCTCTCCAGTGAAGACTCACTTAATATACTCAAAACACAAATTTAGCAAGAAGACTTAATGTTCATTGTTTGTAATTGCATTCTGACATTCAGCAGACCCTTAGGAAGCCCATAAGCGTCAAAATGCTTTTTGTTTATGATTAACTTAGGGCCACTGAAATGAATTCCATCGCTTAACTTCCTGTCAAAGGAGATTATTGAGCTTTATGATGCAGCCAGTGAAATATCAATAATACTGCAAGGGGCTGTTGGGCTTTGTGCACACTGCTCTTTTGTTTGGTTGTAAATGAGCTGCATCAAATTCAATGACCACAGAAGCCATTAACAATGGACGCCATGGATGCATTCCATGATGCAACCATAAACAATTTTAACATAAAAAGCCACGGATGCAATACTGACTGAAAGGAATTTTTTTTTTTTTAATTTAAAAAAAGACATACCGTATGTATAAAAAGCAGTTTATCCAAACAGGAAAGAATTAGTGTCATGCTGCATCTCTACAGGGACTGTGACCATCTTTTATAGATTTAACTAAGCCAGGTAAGTGCTTAGCATGTAGACATTTGTATTGGACCTGTCGCTGGCATCAGAAGCCCAGTAGTTGCAATTACTTGCTGATCATCGCCACGAGCCAGATAATAATTAGAGGTTGGCAAAATTCAGGGCCAGGCTGGAGAGCTCATTGATTTCCTCATGTTCCTTCTTTGGAAGGATCAAGAAAATAAGACATGAAATTTACTGTCTTCATAAAAGTTTTACTAAATCAGGCCATTTGAAAGGAGTATTGACAGCTTTTTCATTACCATACATAGTGTTCTCTAAAGTGTTTTTGAGTCTGAGCAATAAGAGCGCAGCTTTCTCCTTTGTGTCTTTCATGCACCAATAAATAATGGTTCCTTTGGAATATTCGGAGGTAATTTTAATCACTCAGGCTCACATATAACCTCTGTGAGGTTATAACGGGATTACTTTCCAATTTAGCACTGACAGAGACTGCCTTAAGCTTTCGCTGAGAAATGCACACATGCAGGTGTGTTGAGAGGGAAAACAATGCGGGGACATGTGGCTCCAGCACTGGAGAAGGAACACATGGTTATTCTCTGTTGTGTTTTCAGCAAACAAATTAGAAGACGATTCTAAAGATGGCTGCAAAAGTTCTCCAAATTATTTATTTTGTAGGTACAGACAGGCATTCTATGAGAGGACTGAAGCTGTATTTATGCGGACAAAGTCAGAAGCAGTTGTATTTGAGCTGCTGTTAGCCAGAGAGATGTTCAGGCTGAAGCCCAGGGGGTCATTTCCCTTCCTCGACGGACAGACTATTAACTTTTTGATTGGCAGCAGGGCTGACGCTGCCTGTTCATCATTGAGCCATGTCGATTCCTCAGCATCTGGAAACGGCACATAAATTCAAAGATCTGAGTATGAACGCTGCTTCTCAGCATCCTCTGAAAGGGTTGTATCACTCATCCACTAAAGAAAAACAGCAGCGTTTGCCTGACGACTCAAAAAAAAAAGAAAGTCACAGAAATAAATGACTTGGAACACTGCAGAAGAGAAGAAGCTGAGTGCTGACTAACATAGTTTTGGTGCATTTTTGCTGAATTTTTCAGTCTGTTGTTGACAAGGAAAACCAGAGGAACGGGATGGTTTCAGCAGACTTTGTTTGAAAAATGGCATCACCTGACCTGCGACTGAACATTTAGAAACAGAACTTTCCAAATGTTACTTAGGCCTTTACTTAAATTACCTGTTAGCCTTTTTATAGAGGAAGAAAATATGGCTGTTAGGGTTTATGGGGGACAGGAAAAAAGGGCTGGCCTGTTTTATCTGTCCTTGCACACGCATCAGTGTAATGATGACAAAACGGGATGTTAACTAATGATTAGTAGAAATGGTTGCAGTTAATTAGTTGTTCCTTCGTTTATCGTTCCATTTGCACATTTTGGGGAGCAATCGTTATTAATTAGGGCCATCATGCCGAAAGGGGTGAGGTGGAACCCTACAGCCAAGTTAATCAGGCTGCAATGAAAGCTCCATTATCCTGCTCCGTCCCGTTGGCCTGTGATCTATTAGCATTATCTAAAAGCTGCAACAGGATCAACGACAAGTCTGAAAAAAAAAAAAAAAATCAAAGAGACATAAATGGGGTGGGGTTTGATTGGCCCAGTTCTTGGTTCACTGGTTATATGGGAGAACCTTGCATGATATTCTGTGGCTTTTTGTGTCATTGCATAAATCCAGGCTGTTGGTATTGGGTTCTTTGCGAGTGGTATTTACAGGCTGTGACTGTGGATTGGTCGGTTTGGTTGATGGAGTTCCATGGTACAGTTTGGCTTGAGCGGCTGAGGTGGTTGTAGGTGAAGCTGATCTTAAAATAAAAGCTACATCAGTTTAGATCTTAGTGCCTGGTATTGTAAAACTGTGAAACAGTAACTTGTATGTGTTGATGTACATCATTTCTCTATTTTTTTGTTCTTGACAGCATGATTTGCATATTAACCTATTGATAGAATATTTAGTTCTTCTGTCCAACAATGTTTATATA
>JBAMYA010000008.1:1047154-1086007 GCA_037176975.1 Arrhamphus sclerolepis
CTTGTGCAGGCTTGGATGACCAGCTGATGGTGATCCAATTAATTTGAATCAGGTGTGTTGTGGCAGGGAAACATGCAGGACATGCAGGACAGTGGCCTCGAGGCCTGGAGTTGCCCATCCCTGATGTATATCTATATCTATATCTATATATATATGTATATGTATATAGTTCTTTTTTTCTCCCAGTCTTTATTAGATGTCAGTTTTAGTGTAAAACATTACAGTATTTTTCAATGTTCCAGTTTTAACAGCTTTTCAGTGAAGCTAGTATAAATATTTAAGTTTTCTAGAATACGTGCCATGGACACAATGAAGAACAAAGGAAAACAAGGAGTATAAGTTCAAGAACGAAAGACTTGATGATTCACGTGCTTGGTTATTTCTTTTTGTAAAATGCATTCCATTTTGATCTGAAAAACACCAAACCCATTCTTTATCTCTGTGTCATGTGGAGTAATCCGTTTTGCACAGATGATCATCCCCAGAGTAGCCATGACACCATATACCACCCAGAGACCAACTCCAGTCATAGGCCATAAAACCAAACAGCTAATATTTAAGAGGCGAGTCTCCTGGAAGCCAGAGTACACAGAGATAATCCATGACTAATTTCTGTTCATGTCCACTTAAAAACGCTTATAACCAAGTGGCTAGTGAGGTCTATCAGACTACAATGAACAAAGCAGAGATTGAGGGCTGCCTGTCTTTTATTGCTTATCCTAACCAGTTTAATAGTTGTTTAATTACTTCAACTAGATACCCTTTCATGTGATACACAAAGGAATGTTTGTTCCCTTCAATATGTTTGTTTACATAAATTTTAAATGAAGAAAGTTCTCATATAATTAAAATTTGACCATGTTTGTCCATTTTTAGAACATTTTGTCAGTGAAGAGTGCTAGCAGAGTTAGGAGAGACACATTGTGTCTGTGAGCTTATTATTTCTGTGTGTGTATGTGTGTTTGTGTGCATGTTGTGATGTGACATCGGCGACTGGACAGGCTTTGGTAAGAGAGTGAGTGTTGGGGAAACCTGGCCCTCTGAGATTTGGCTGTTCCGAGTGCACCGGGCCAGATGGGGATAATGGAATGTCATTCTGTCAGCTTCTTGGCTGATTAGGGAGTGTTTGTTATTTATTGATTGTCTTTCATGGTGAATTATCTATGCACAGGTCAGTGCCAGCATTTTACTCCTGCAGCTCTGATGGCCGGCTATTCCCATCCTCACACAAAATCAATGAGTACAAATAAAATGGAATTTTAAAAATGGGGGGAAATTAGCAAACATCTCAGCACAGCCGCTGTCATGCATATGTTAGCGGTGATCGCGCGTAGGATGACACGAGCCTCGTGTTTCCATGAAAGTGTGCTCTCTCCCAGTATTCAATTTTAACAGCAGTCATGTCTCATTCTCCTCCAGTCCTGTCTGCACCTTTTCACCTCTACTTTATATGCAGGTATCAAATATCTGCATCTATGCACATCCTGATCATATTTATTGTTAGCATAATAATGGAAGCTTCCAGACAGGGGGCATATTGGGTTATAATTAGCACATTTCCACTAGTGGGGGATCCTGGGTAAAACTAGGAGGATGGAATTTTAAAAGGGCTGCTTCTCCTCAGTCCTTGTGACAAAGCATGTAAACTCCAAACCACCTGGTGGCAGTAGTGCCCCAGTTTCGCTGCTGTCAGCTGCCAATAGAGAAATGAAGAAGAAGTTGGCAAAGACAATGAAATAAAAGAAGAAAAACAACCTAAAATGATGAGACAAACATTGAAGGAGGTACTGCGTTTCTGTTTCTAGTTTATGTAACGCATAATGGTGGCATTAAATGAAACGACTTGGACGTTAGGGGACATTAGTTGGCTGAATAACATTAACTCAGCAAGTCAACACCACCACCCCCATCCAGAAGGTTTATGGGGCCTGTTTTGTTTTTTTCTGTTCCTTGAAAACTACGTGGAACACCCTCTTGTAGTTTCACAAACTGAACGTAAAGGGCAGAAAAAAAAAGGTTTTTTAAGGGTTGGACAGCAGTTGTTTCATTTTTGTTCTGAAAAAAAAAAAAGACTAATACATGAAGAAATGTCTCACTTTTGTTCTAGATATCAGTAAACTGACAAACGAGATTGTTAACTGGACCTTTTTTAAAATGTATTTTTCATATGGAGCCATTTAGTGTGCAGTAACTGAAGTAACCCATTTCACCTGCACACAAGCTGTGAACTTTATTTAATTCTCTTGTCCTCGAGCATTGGAGGACCTTTCTTTCATCAGGTCCCTTAGCTGCAGCCCTTTTGGAAAACTGGAATAATGGTTACCATCTTTTTTTTTGGTAGATACGTCTTCCCCAGAAAAGCCCATGATGCCATTTTGGGAAATTACCCAAACACCATTATTTTGGATCAAATAATAAATGTCTCCACATTGAATTGTGATGATTCTTACGTCAAAAGGAAATAAGGAGTAACAAAATGAGAACAAACTTAAAGGCAACGAGGAAATCAGGGTGGAGGGATGAGTCAGCAACGCCTTTACAGGGAACCACGCACTTCCACTTAAGGCTTGTTTCAGCATAGATGATTTTTGCCTGATTATATGAGTCTCAGACTGAGAAAAAACATTTTTGCAGGCAGTGGTCATGTTACTGACGAAAGTATCAAACAATGTAATTTTTTTACATTAATATTGCCTTTGGGAGGTGGTTACCATATATTACTGTATATAGTGTGAATCACACCCACAGGATATAAGAACAGGGATTAAAAAATAATATAAAAGCATGGAAGAAGCTAAAGGGTGTGAAGATGTTTGAAAAGCCATTAAATGTCAGCAATATTTTGAAAGTAACGTAGAAGCCCCTTCCATCAAGTGTACCTCTGACATCACACCTCCAAAGCACATGAAAGTGAAAATGCCTTCTCACTTAAACACAGTTTGACAGACGAGCCAGTAGTCCAGTGACTTTGTCTGGGTCATACACACTAATTGCATCGTGTTCGTGTCCAGTCACTTCCACAGGTGATCAATATCATTGGTTTTGACATGAGAGTATATAATTCATTCATTATTACTATTTTTGGTAATAAAAAGCAAGAAAGGCTTCTTTCCGGAAGTGAAGAAAAGCCTTGTCCTAGATTTTGTACTGACGTCCACCAGCTGTCTTCAGAGTGCTGAAATTTGAAATATTTATGGTAAATACCTTTTTCTTAAAACCTGGTTCACCTTTTTTTTCTCTTTAATTAGCTCGGCTTGTCAAACCACTTCAGGTTTCCACTAAACATCCATTAAATACTTCAGGATTTTTTCTTAATCCTATACAAGCACGGAAAGAACACTATATGAGTTAGTTAAAAGCTCTGCCCCCTAGAGCTTTTGAAACAGTATTTCTCTTCAATTTGCTAATAAAATAATACAAATAAATAATAATGATAAAAAACAAAAAAACACTTAATTCTGCTCATAAAAAGTCGACTGGGATGAGAAGTATTCTAGTGTCCCATCACAAACTCTTCCAAGAATTTCTTACCCTTCCTTTAAATGGAAAGAAAACCTTTAAGGTCATAATTACTGCAACTGTTTTTAAACTGCTGGTTTTGAAACAATTGTAGTAGGTAGTTTCCATGTCCAAAATGAGCATGGAAGCTTGTTTTCATTATTATAGTCTTCAGCCTAAAAGTTCTGAGGAGGTTTTACTTGAAAAACACAGATGCCATTATCATAATTGTGTCTGAGGCAAAAAGGTGGAGGGATTAAAGTGGGGGATGTCACATTATGATAGCTTATGAGTTATTTGAGTCTTGAGAAAAGTAGCTGATTGGTGTGAGCATCCACTCAAGTTCCCACATGACAGTCATTATTTTACAGAGGGAGAAAACAATCACCAGTCTCAATCTTTAACTTGCTCTATAGTCTATAACTTGGACAAAGTCAAGCAAAGTGATATAGCATTAAGTTATTTCAACTTCATTTAACCATTTTAATGTCTAATCAGATTTCCACAGAAGTATTTTGAGCCCCACTATCTTAGAGAATGACCTCGTGTTGTCACAATGCATCTACACTCCTCCATCCCAAGCTTCATTTATTTACCTCATTTCTTATTGACAGAGTACAGCTGCTATTTATGGTGCTCGAGAGTCAACAACACACTCCTATTCTCTTCCTCTTTCTGCCTTTCTCTGTTGTCTGTGATGTTTGTGTGCTTGAGATTGATGCAGCCTTCTTTATTAGATAGCATCAGTCTTTTGTCAGATGACCAGAATTGCACAGTGGTGGCTGTCTGCACCACTGCACTGGATTTCGCTTCAGTCCTGTGAGGCTGATCGCTCAGAGGCTTTTTTGTTTAACCTGGCGACCATGTGAAGGGGCCCACTTGGCCTCGTCATCCTGAGCATAAAAGGCATTGCGTCGGGCCTTCTTCTCAGACCAAACGGCTGTCCAAGACGCATTGACTTTCTGTCAGCGCCTGCCCGCTTATTGTTTGTGAGTTTGATTAAAAAAGGGGAAAAAAAAGAAGAAGAAAAAGAAGGAAGACGAAAAATGCAATTACTCAAGTTGGAGGAAACTGAATGCAGACTTCATAGAGATAATCACAGACTAATGTGACATTCCTCCCTCACCACAGCAACCAAAGAAAAGACTCTGAGTAACAGAAAAGACTCCTATACTATACAGTATCAGTTTCTACAACACATCTTTAATGTGTTTTTGATGTCCTTTGCTGTGGCAGAGGTGTATGACCGTGAGCATGAATGGACTTTCATGAAGCATCTCAGCTGCAACTCTTTCACTTTGCATCCATTAAACCAGCTGAAGTTATTGTGCGTTACAGCTGGATGGTAAGACATGTTTCTGTTCCATGGACACAGTTACTCACGAAGCAGTAAAATCAGAATCATGTAATTTTGTTTTAGCAATGAACAACATGAGGGATACAAACACCAAACATGGGCAGGAAAAACATGTGTTACTCACGCAGACACGCAGTCACTTAGACTCCAAGTTAGTGACTGCGGGTGGTATCTGTGCGTGGTGCGTCTCTTAATTTCTGCAGAGTAAACAGCTTCCAGATGTGAGAATTTCCTGCTGGCCCCGCCCAGTCCAGATGCCCAGTCTGCCAACAGATCTGCCTCAAATTGGGCACATCTGAGCAATCATTTAGTTTCCATCTTCCTGAAGGGGAACTCTTTATTAATAAAGTCTTTTCATCTTGATTAGGATGGGTGGTGCTGGAGGAGGTGGGAGGGGATGCTGGCTTAGTTCTGCAGCAGCAGGTTGGAGGATCAGTGCACTTTTGTTAAGGGGACGTGTTGTTGCCTTCCTTGATGTTTGCTACAGAACATGGGACTGAAATTGGTGATCGGAGAGGAAAAGGACATCCTCCGTTGTAAGTGGTTCCAGGATATGGATTCCCCTCCCCCTCTCCATACTTACTCAAGCATGTTGACCGCAGCCACAAACTAAAGAAGCTGCTATGATGCCGTAAATCTCCAGTAAACCACTGCCTCTTATCTTTGGATGTTGGCTTCTAATTATAATTTCGGCAAGTTTGCAGGATGAAATGAAGATGTCACAGTGTGTCAGTGATTCAGTAGTAGGTTTCAGTGGTGTAACTAAAATATCTTGAATATTCTTATTCCATTGAACTGGAGGAGCCTGCGGTGACTAAATGACAATGGTGGAGGCAGTATGCAGATATTTAAAACATGACTGGTGTCATAAACACTTCAAACTGGGAACCCCTCTAAACTAAAAATACAGGGATTTAATCAACATAATCTCATAGTTAAAAGTCTATTTTACATGTCATTTACATATATTTTAAGCTTTATGTCAAGGAAGAAATCTGAGAGTTGACCTCTCTATATATTGTTGTAAACCTGACTATATCTTACATAATTACACAAAATGGTTTTGGCATGGCCTTGCTATTTATAGTTTCAAAATATGGGTTGGAATGATTTAAAAGTTTGGATCACCGCCCTCTGATTCCTCATGGTGGTTTGGTCCACAGTTTCCAGCATTTGGGTCAGGATATCATCCCCTCAGAACGTAACTTGCAGAAGCCCCAATCACGCAGCCAGTTTGTTTCACGTCTGTGGTGCCTTTCTTCACCCCGCTGTGCTGTGCCTCTGCTTTACCTTTGAGGGCAGTAACATAGCCATATCATGGGTGAAATGAGTGCTATGTGAAGTGGAAGTCTTTAAAGGTCTAAGCAAAAATAAAAAATAAAATACCACTAGGTTTTTTAGTATAGTGGTCAGGGAGGCAGAAGCCAGCAGGATGGGCCACATTCATACACTGAATAAAGAAAAGTGCACGGATTCTCTTTCATGTCACCCGCAGATTTCTGAGGAGTAGTTTTGAAGTTGAAGTGATTTTGGCTTATGGATGATCTTGGCAGGAGCTGACAATGTCCAACCCCAGTTATTACAAATATCAGCAAATTGGTGGAACAAATTAGCCTGGCAGTTAGTTGGAACATGGCCCCCTTACCTCAGAGAACAACAAGTGACCTTAATTCATTTTTATTAAATATGTCCAATCAAACAAGAGCTAAGATGAGAACTCCAGTCAAGGTGCACAGAGATAATTTGGCCATCCATAGCTAGCCAGATGCTGGCTGTGGTTCAGTTAAGTCACTTGATTTGTTAGCATCATCTAGTGGTCTTTGCCTTCTAGTTCAGTGGGCAACAGCCAGTTTGACCAGTAGTGAGGGGGACTGGTACCTAGAGTCAACCTGGAGACATGCATCTCCTACACAGTTATACAGGAATAGATGTGAATTCTAGCTATGGAGACCAATAGTGTTCTCACGTATTTTTATTTCTGCTGTTAAGTCAGATATTTAACATGGGGGTCAGTCAAGAGTCACCCCCTAATGGTCATTTGAGGAACTGCATGCTTTGCCATGAAATATACATGAAATTTGAACATAGCTTCACAACGTCTACCACTTTCTAACAAGAAGTCATCTGAATGACTTTGTTAGCATTGAGCAGTGTAGCAATTCTAGTGGAAATATTTTATATTACACTACTTTGCACAGGTTCTGTGAATAAATAAATAAATAAATGAAAGACAAAAAGTAGCATAAAAAAGGGAAAGCTATAATATCGAAGTATGTAGACTGGGAGTATTTATTTTTACCATGAATGTTGTAAAACAGGATTAACTATTCAAATGATTAGAGCTGGGCAACAATAAAGGAGATATCTGGAGAAAAAGAACGTGGCACGTTGAAGAATGTTTATAGGTTTCACAAATTATATGTAAAGAGTCAATTCAAAGGAGTGGGGACACATGTTTACTAGTGACTGCAAGGAGAGGGTCAAAGTACTCCCTATAATCTAGCACAGCTACTAACAGCATGAACGTGGAAAACTAGAGGGAACAAGACAGCATTTGTAGCTTGTCAAGGTATACCTATTGAATGTATTTAAAGGCCATTAAAATATTTTATAAGTTCAAAGTAACTGTTAACTGTATATGAAGCACATAATAGTGTAAACATGTACTTAGGTGGAGTACCTTGTACCAAATGTACGGACTCACCACTCATGACTGGGTTTGGGATTTTGGAAAAAATAGTTAGCATCACTCATTTCAGTCTACTTTGTAAGATACATGCCAGAGTAAAATCACACCCGAGACTGTTTAGCATTCATACTTCAAAGCTGTTTCCCTTGAGCAGGAAGGTAAACAAAACATAGAGAGCTGACAATGAGAGGATGTAGTTTTTAGCTTCTTGATGATGGATGACAGTGAGTTCTGCTTCTGTCTGATTCCAGGTCAGCCATAGGGATGGCCTCATGGTCACTCAATTCCCGTTTCAGCATCCCTCTCTTCCCCCTCAACTGTGTCCAATCGTCACTTTTCATTTGGACCCTCCGTGAAATGCTGACATGTTCAAAGACATATAGGATTCCATTATTTTCACTCATATGAGAGTGCCACACTTGATTCAAGCCAAGCTGTCATGGCAAAGCACAGGTCCCTACCCCCCACACATCCGCACAAACACACAAACACACACACACTCTTTCCCCATCAACCTGCTCACCTTGAAACCCTGTGATTCTCGCCAATGAAAACGAACTAATTCTGTAGCGTATGATCCCACTCCATTTAGCCAATGAAATGTTTTATGCAAGTGCTGACTTACCTGCTCAGTCTCCATAAAGCAGCCGAGAGCGAGCCGGCTCGTAACGCTGCCACTGTAAATCAGGCAGATTTAATTTCAATTTCATTTCAAAGGGGTAAGCCATCAATAATTAAAAAGGATGTGTTTATGACTTACAAAGATCATAATTAATCCGCTTCAGGGAGAGAGGTTTTACACAGATTATATCCATCATGTTGTGTTTTGTGCCTTTCAGGCCACGCCACGGTGGAGGAGGCACATTGATTAAGTTTTGCTTAGTGGATTATAAGCTGCTGTTCCTCAGGCAGGTCGTAAGAATAAGAGCAATCTTTTACCTTTCTGCTAAGGCTGACACAGTTTTAACAGGCTATGATTCATAACCAGGTTCATAAGGAGCCTCATTCATACCAGAGACGTAATCACTTAATCACTTTGTTCCCGTTTAGCTGACATTAATTCAATAGACATAAAATGAGTGTTTGGGGTTCAGTTTCAGACTGCAGAAAGTTTGTCTCCATCACAGATTTCCCTTTCAGGTCTTTTTTATATGTGTATTTAATCACTTGTGTAAACCAGTAAGATATTTTCTATATTTTCTTGTAGACCGGTTGGTTTTCTTGGGAGTATGTCTTTTATCATCATTGAAACTTTAATCAAGTAGATCTGCTCTATTGTTCTTGAGTTAAGCAGCAGCCAAACTTGGCAATCTTTAGAAATACATTGAACTTGTTTCATGGTGAGTTGACAGGGGAAAAGCACATCAGCAGTTACCAGTCAAACAGAAAATGGAGAGTGTCAAGCTGTACACCAAATCAAGACAGATCCTGCAGCGAAATGTGTTTAGGCATTGTACCGATTTCACTTTTTCCCGTCTCGCTTCTTTTCCTGCTCCCTGGGCCGGGTGCGGAGGAATTAGCCGTTATGATGGCTCCCAGCCCCGCGCCTCAGTTGATGGGCAGGGAAGTCTGGCCCCGTTTTCGTCACCTGTCTCTGCTTCTGGGACTTAACACGGCTGCGTTCCTGGCAGCCGACAAGGCGAGGCTGTGGTGTGGGTTGAGGCGGGGTGTTAGGGGGAACACAAAAAACAAACAAACACAAAGGGAAATACAACATGCTTGTGAACAAAAGAATTAGATGTATGGGCATGGGGAGATTGCTTTCTGCGCTGGGGTCAGTTGATTTGACAAGCAGCATTTTTCCTGGTATATATTATAAAGATGTATGCTCAGACTGCCCTACAGCCTCTGGAACTTTAGCATGCAGAAAATAGTCAGGCACAAAAGAAAAAAAAAAGAGGAAGAGGCTTTGGATTGATTTTTCTTCTTTTTTTTTTTTCCCCTTTCGCTCTCTGGTATGAAAAGGTCACTTTGATCAATGGTGCATAATTGGGACTGTATAAGGATCATATCGGGTCATTTTACTGTTTAATGATGAAATATTAAATATTGGGTAGGTAAGATTGCAGTCATTAGTGAGCTCTTTCATTTATAGCCCTTTAATTAATTTGAACCTGACCCCTAGTCCAATACTTTTGAGCATGCAGACTTAAAAGCACTCTCTGCTGAAACCACAAGCTCTTAGCCAATTGGATCCACTTACCTATACACATACCTCACTTTGTTAATGGACATAGGAGAATAGTATTAGCACTTTAGTAAATAATATGACTCTACTAATAAGATATTTGGAAGCCACAAAGGAAACTGTGCTAATTATGCTGCTTCTAACAGGGTTTTTTCAGCATTTCATACACAAAATAAAAGAGCATGTAAAGGCTATACCAGAGGAGGTTTTTTACATTTCTACTGATATTGTAATGCTATAGCGCTGAACGAAGTCTGACTTTTTCTTACATGTTAAGGAGACTTTTAATCAGATTACTGACCGACGCAGTTCATCAAATCATAAAATAGCTCAAGTTCAGCTCATTTCTTAATACTTCATCACTGTCAAACTTGACTCCATATTTCTCCAAGACATTCACTTCTTCATTTCCTGCCTTCTAAATCTCTTCATTATTAACCATGATTGGACATAAAGGCAATATGTGAGGAGTCATGCCGGCGTGTAGATGAGTGCTCTTTCTGTAAATGACCAGCAGTGGGCTGGTAAAACAGAGTGCGCTGTGGGGCAAAGGGAGGACAGTAGGACCACTAAAAGCACTTTAATGACATGGCTGGACTCGTGTTTCCTAATGATGCAGGCGAGATTAATTATGCTCTGTGTATGGGTCATAATTATACGAGCACTGATCCTTTCCTCTTGCCATGCTTGGGCACTTTCTGCCTATGCCTTGAGTTTCAGATAATCCATCAACACGTACACATATTCCCTTCATTCTCTGTGTTATTTATTTATGGATACATATTTATTCCTTCCTGTTTGACATTAGTGAAGAAACATGGGTATTAGATGCTGCAGGCTGATTGTATTGAGCTGACTGTAGTGAGGTTATGAGCTGGGAGTTAAAAGTCATCAATATAGGACTTCTTATAATATGCTTTTAATTTTAATTTTATTTTATTATCTTATTCAACTGAAGCTCCTTTCATGAAGCAGCAAACTGGTAAATCTTGATAAACAGGCTGAATAGGAATGAATACTTGGATCTAACTAAAAAAAAAAATAAATATAAAATTAAGCCAATGATTTTTCTTCTTAGTTTTTTATGCGTTGAGCAACATTATTTTCATGGTTCTGTCTTACAGCTTCCCTGCATTAGCTCCAATAATACTATACCTTTCCATAAAGGATGTCAGAACCATCAAGTCTGAAGCCTCTCATACATAGATAAGGTTTTTGACCGTTCATCGTGTTGGACTGCAACACACCAAGGATGTGCTAAAATATCAAGCTAGTTGTGAGCATAGTGTATGTTGATTGCTGGAAATTCCCTGATACAAACTTGATATAAACTTCTACTTAGGTGCAACCATTCCTCCACCACACCAGGGATTTAAGTAACCAGCTGTTCAACAGGTTACTGCTTATGTGACATCACAAGCGTCACATATGATCTGGATGTTAAATACTTTTAGCATTGCTTATGAAAAAGATGGCTAGAAACCCAAGTCCTTTTTCTTTACAAAATCCATGAAGATGATGGTCATGGACAACTCTTGCAGTGTCTACAAACATGATTGCAATGGAAGTTTGAAGAAGAACAGCTGCTAATCAATGATGTTAGACTCAAACAGAGACAACAACAAGAGAGCAAAAGTTTCTCAAAAGTCAAATCTTCTTCCAAAGAGTTGGTGGAAATCTTTCATGAACATTTGGAGGAAATAATGATTCTGGAGAAATGACCTTAATCAAAAACCCCATGCAGGTGTGCATGCGTTGGAGTGAGGGGACTCATACTTCCTGATGAACCCATGCAATGCTGGTGTAAAATACATCCCTGTAAATTCTTTTTACACTAATCACTAATTATTTTTACTTAAGGCTGGACATGATATGTTCCCCTTTCTTCCAGTCAACCAGACTTTCTGCTTGTTTCTGTGACAGTTATGGTCACTTGTCTCATGTATACTCTCCACATACTTGTTCATTTTCAGTTAAATGTCTTCTATATGAAATGAACTTTTATATGCTCCATTAGATTGTCTGCTTTAGGTTCTTTGTAGTTTGTTCCTATGTATTTGGAATACAGGGTTTCTGCTGTATATCAGATAGGCCTTATTTTGCCCATCTGAGACATAATACTCACTGAACAAAGGCGAATTATCAAGGCTCACGTGTGGACCTGAGAGGCTAGATGTAGGAAACGGAGGCTATTTTCATTGAGGTAAGTAGAGTCGGCGCTTGATTTAATAAATCTCTATGAGATGCTCCCATCCAGCATCCTGAAAGAACAGAGTTGGCAGGGGTGTTAGTGTGTCTGTCCGTGTGTTGGAGAAGAGGATGACGTGGTAACTGGGATGTCTTAATTCCTTGACATAAACATACACACAGATTAATGAAGCCTGGGGAGATTGTGAGGAAGGGAAAAGATTGCTTATCGATCCATATCAAAATTTTCATGCTAATCCCAGCCAGGAGACAGAGTGTCTGGTATCAGAGTTAATAATCTGATTTCTAGGCTGTCCAGGACAATTCCAACCAGCGTGAGGGTCTAATCACAGTGCCGTCTTCCCATTTGAGTGCTGCTGCCTTGGCCCTACAGCGTGTCACCTCCCCCTTTTCATCACCTCCCTCCCCCCTCGGGCCTCTGGCCCCTGCCACTGGCTCGGACAGTGATGGAGCATATGATAGAAACATGTTGACAAATTAAATTTTTTAAATTTCAGAGGAGATTTGCTGCAGAAAGATTGGTTAGTAACGGCGGAGGCCTGCTAAGTGCTTTAGAGCAGCACTGACCTTCGTCTGTGAGCATTCACACGGGAGTCCTCTGTATGTTCCTCTCTCTTGTTTTGTTTGACTTCCAAGCCCTGGCTGGTAAAGTTGAATATAGGTGAAGGGCAGTTTAGTGATATTAAAACTTGGCTAGAAGATAAATATCAAACAGAAGTTGAATTAAACTCTGCAAACATTTGATGTTCATGAATGTTTTTTTCACAGAGAGCAACAAGTGTCTCTGTCACTGACATGTTCTCTAATATAACATTTACTTGCTGCCTGCATTACAGTTTTGCCCTCTGGTCGTACCAGTCTCCTGCTGCAATAAGAAGATGTTAGGAGACAGGGTGGGGCACCCTGAGGAGGGGCAGCTGATGTGTCTTAGTTAGGCTAATATCCTCGCCTCACATTTTTCTCTATTAAATCTTAATCACAGACTTGTCGAGTGTCACTTGACATTTGCATTTTGCTAGTCAGAGCTGCGATGCACACAGCTCTCAGAGGTCCGACAGCTTCCTTCCACTGAGTGCTTTGTTCACTCCCCAGCTCTCATCCTCAGCAGGGTCACAGTCGCAGATCATCCGTGATCAAATCGGGTATATTCATCCACAGGCGTTCTGGCTTTTGTGCTTTCCAAAGGATAACAACTTGTACAACGTAATCAACTAATAAATCACAAAAGAAACACAGGAACATTTGTAAAACTCACTGTTTAATCCTTGTGTGCATTTAAAATATGGAAAGATCTGTAGAAATATTATATTTATATATATTTGTGGTTTTACAAACACACATTTCCTCATGCTTTAACAAATGTGTGAAGTAAGACTACAGAGAGAAATGACAAGGACATCGTACAAGAAGCAGTCACCACTGCTTTAACTTCTCTCAATAATCAATCTCCTCATCTTGATGTTTACAAAAAAGAGTCAATAAGTGGAGAAGGAGCTTTGTGATTAGCTTTGATTTCTACCTCAAGTCCAAATAAGACATTATTGCTTCTGTCCCTGACTCTCCCTCACTCCCAATATGACATTGATGACAGCAGACTTGACAAAGGCTATCCTCATTGATGAAACAAAGAAAAAGCATTCCTGAACTCACTTTTCTGTGATTGTGTCAGAAAAAAACCTGACCTCTGAACACAGTAATATATTTGGACCAGAAGCTTTTAGATCTCAGGATTTATACAAAATGATAGGAAGGTGTATTCACATACTTTTCTGGTTGAGAAACATTCTAAAGTGACGTTTGGTTTTGGAATTAAAGTAGCATGGGGAAAAAAGAGCCACACCTTCATGCAGGTTTATCTCTATCAATATTAAGCTGTATTTCTAATTTATTATAAGTCTTCAGGTGAACTACCTAGACCCTGAACAAAATTCCTGCAAGTCCATTATTCACAACAGAGAACAACTCTTATTTGGGTACTTAATTTGAAAAATGCTTTTGTGAATACAGAATATGATCACAAGCTACTTAAAAAAAAGTTTCAATTAAGCACTTAAGCAACAAAGGAATAATGCTTTACAAGATAATGTCTGCTCTGATTATCACCGTTAAACAGTTTGTGTAGACACTGCGGTGTGTTTTGGAACGCATCGCCTCCTGACCTGCATGTAATCACTGATCTGGCCCTGTTTAAGTCCTACCTGAAGACTTACTTGTTTCAATTTGCTTTTACATTTTTTTTTTTTTTTTTAGCACAATGTCACGCTTAGATTTTTATTCTTGATTTATTTTATAACTGTATTTTGGTCCTTTTGTCGTTTATCATTTACCATTCATGTTAGAGTGTTGGGGTCTGCTGCGATTTTTCTTGTTTTAAAGGACTTTGGTCTGCTCTGTGTTGTTGTAAAGAGCTTTATAAATAAGATTTGATTGACGTGTTTATATGCATTTATGTGCATGTTATCCACATAACCATGTGAGTGCACATGTTTGAGGCTGCCGTGTGAATAGCCTCTTGCAGTGCCTAACAGAAAAAGCAATAATTTGACAGTAATGTTGCCAATAAACAAACAAAACCCATCCTCGCTCATAATCTGTATCTTTTCTGGAGAGTATAATGATGTGTTAGTGTTGCCCGTTTTTTCCTTTGTGCTGCAGCCTTGTCATGGTGGCTCAGGGGAAGACTTATCCATATGAGAGGCTTAGAGAAGCCTGTTCAGATCCACCAGGATTAGGCCTGGGCTAATACACTGGGTCAACAGCATGATTCTCCCAATGAGACAGGTGTACAGTACTTACAACTGTCTCTCCACAGAGTGGAGGCTCAATCAAAAGCTGATATCATCCCTGCCGGCTTAGCCCGACTCATATGATATCCCCACCAGTACATACAGTTGCTGGTGTTAGCCTTAATGCAGATGTCCAACAAGCTCAGAGGTGAGCTGCATAGCCTGAGGGACTGAAAAGACAATGGTCATTTTGAAAATAAAGAAAGAAAACATTTTTGTAGCATTTAAAATCCATTTGTCTCCTATTGTCTCTTTCAAAGACAGAGGTGAAGAAGATCCAACAATCACAGCTGCAGGTAGATGAGTCAATACTCTGGAAAATGTTTAATCATCCTACAATGCTGGATGAACATTTTGTTTGCTTAAGATGATTTTATAAGAAATGTTGTACTAAAGATCCAACATCTATAAAAAGTAAAAGCAGTAGCTACATGATGTACTTAAAGATTCAAATGTTACAGCTGTGTTTTAGCAAATTCCAGCAACAGATTTTGAATATGGATGCAGAAATGCTTTAGAGAACAAGCACTTGGTGGTAGTTTTTACTTCGCGTTTGGTCTGATGTTTTTCAGATCTGAAGGTCATGTGTACCCCTACTGGTCTCTTTGATCAATAAAACAGAAAAAAAAAAGATCTGATATTTCACCCAAAATAAAATACAAATGAAATACTTGTGTTGAAGTAAAAAAAGAAACCAACTTTTGCCTCAAAGTAGCCACCTGTACAGGTTGGTGACTGTTCAACAAAACGCCACATGAATTTTGATGTTTGCTCTGCTTCATGTCATCTGGCCTCCTGTATTGTGTCCAATCAAGGAAAGTATAAATCCACACATATGGTTGAACACTTCTTTTTCTTTTTTTTTTTAATCTTTTTTCTCCAGGTGAATAGCCAAAACTATCAAACTTAAATGTTGCTTCCCCAGCGTTGAACCATACATGCTCATATCGACTATGGGTTGCTTTTAAAATATTATGTAAGCAATCCTTTAAACAAAATAACAATAATGACAGAATAGAATCAGACATAGGCATTACATCAGGTCTGACCATGAAGAGCCGCAGTGTGAGTATCTACTAATGTGTACTAAGTGTACTTATTTTGGCCACAGAACCTTTGTGAAATGTATTTGTGATCAGATGACTGGTTTGTTGATACATGCTTAGATCACATAACCATCCCTTCCCCATTTGGAAAATCCTGTCATGCTGTGATTTGTTTGGCACAAACATAACAGAACACAAGATTGTAAGCTGTTGAACTCCAGTTACTTGATCTCCATGACTTTTCCTTACCTAAGGCTTTTTACAGACCTCGCTCACAAACTGTGAATCAAGCATCCCTTCAGCTACACTCCCCCCACACAACTCCCTCCTTTCCTCCCCCCGCCTTCTCCAAACATTTGTGAAATCCTATTTTCCTTTTGATAAAGTATAGTCCTGCAGATGTATGCTTGGATAACATGTCATACTCTGTCTTTGTTGAGAATGGCGCCCCACTGATGTTCCTAGGCAGTGAGAAAATTGCCTTATTGAAACACATTGCTTGGAGTGACTATAATGCCACACTGAGGGCCGGCATTATGCACATGACATATTCGCGACCTTGGATTGGAAAAACTATGAATATAAAGTAATCAACAAAGGCACCTACATGTTTCTGTACCATGATAGCTTTGCTTTTTCTCACACCTTTGTCAGATATGATGACTTCTTGCTTTAGACAGATTGCTCAGGTTTAAACATGCATCTTAGCCATGGTTTCCCTTTGATTTTTCACAGACAAACACTTAAAAGGGACTGAAATCATTTTTATGTGCTCTTCATTAAATTTTTTTTTTCCTAATTATTAGAAACCCACAATTTAAAAAGACCGATCTGATGCCGCGCACATGTACTGAAAATAATGTTGCTACAATGCAGTGAGAGCAAGCAGTTTGAGTTTAATGGGCCAGGCTCTGTGTGTGTGTGTGTGTGTGTGTGTGTGTGTGTGTGTGTGTGTGTGTGTGTGTGTGTGAGTGGGATGTGAATGTTCTGGGGGGCTGTGTAAACAGAAATTCTAAGCTACCCCAAGAGTGCACTTTCTCTGTGAAGTTGGGCTGAGTACACATGTTTATTACAATTTCAAACAAAATGCAAATGCCATTAAACAAATGGGGTTGAGGCAAATTAGCCAGGAATTTAATATTCGATGAGTCTATGATATAGGACATCTTGTTACGACACAGTGGTCTGAAGTATCAGTTGTGCCTTTCATCCAGCAGGCTCTCTTGAGAATATTTGTAATTAGCATCATTTGCCTAATACTTCAGGTTAATTAGAATATTTAATTGAATAGCTCTAATCTTCTGAGATGACTATATTATAATCAAATTAGCACCACCACTAGGCTGGCTATTGAACGTGGCAGACTGCCTGGCTCCTGGTCTCTTATCTGCTCAATCTCCATAGAGCATTCTCACATACTTAATGGTCCATTTGAACTATGCTATCAACATTTGATTATTCCTGAACAACAAAGGCAGCCACACAACCACTAGGAATAAAAGAAGAGATGATCAAGAAAAGCGCTATGGCTCCCATATGGCAGGTTGGGGAGAGCGCTCGCTCTGTGTGAAGCAGCCGAGCCAGGCAGCAGGGCCCGCGAGGCCATAAGGGAGAGGACTCAACTCAACTCTTACTTTCCTCCATCCACCCTTATAACACGACCCCCCCCCCAATCTACTGAGCCAAGTGTTTGCCAAGATAAGCAGATGAGGGGACATATGCTCGAGAGGCTTCTGGAGAACTATTGAGTGAGTTTTAGTAGCTGAACCAGATGAAAGGAGGTCTGAAACCTTGTGTGTTTACGCGTCTACATACAGTAATTACTCGTTTCTACTCTTTACCTTTATTAGGTTTCGATGAGTTCCAGAAATATAAACTAAGATCCTTCTTCACCCATATTAAATCTCTAAAAGAAATTTTTTATATTGATTATTGCATAAACGCCATAGAAATTAAGTCAGTCATCCTTGGCTTATGAACTCAAAAAGTCTCAAGCTCATACACAGTAATCTGTCTTACTAAGAAAAAAAAAACAAACTAATGAAAAGCTAAATATTACAGTGCATTCAATTGCAACAAACAGATGGTAGCTAAATTAAAAGAAATTACATATACATTATCTCTGCTTTATGGCTTCCCTATAATTGAGGCGATTATAACTCCTACCTTTCTACTCTATAATGAAGTGAATTAATTCATTTAGGCTGGGACGTGTTACAATTGTACTTGCCAGTATTTGTGTTAAGCATCTCAAGTGATAATTTTTGACAGTGCCATATGTTTCGCAGGCAATATTTCTTCTTGGTTGAGTTTTATTAGATAATTTTATTTGTCCCTGTGCTGATTTCTTTATATATCTGCAAATGAACTCTTGTTGCAAATAGGTAGCCATATGCCACGAGGATGCAGAACAGAGGCCAACAAATATTCCTTAGGCTTTCCACTAATTTGTTTTCTCAGCTCAGTCTTGCTGTTTTGTGACTGATTGTGCATCGTGGCTATATTAAATTGACAATGAATAAATGTATCATGAGTCCAACGCTGCCTTCAGGACTGAAAACACTATCGTGTCCTCAGCCTTCTCGCTTTCACACGTGGCTGGAAGTTACTAAAAGCAACTCAGCAGGTAATCATGGAGCCTATTATAAACCTTTAAAATGGGAAATTACTGAATTTTCAAAAATAAGAGACACTGTATTTTCTTTTAAGTAACAACATTAAGTTGGAATTGTAATGTAACTTTCTTTTTCATTTCTTCCTATATGTAATTTCTATCATATACTGCTTAATTTCCATTATAAAACTAAATTGAAGCCATTATTAAAATGCATTATTGCTGTCATTAATATTTTTATCATGAAAAAGTACACTTTTTCCATTTTTATCCTGTTGCAATGTGGCTCACTCCACTGAAAGATATAACCCAATAAACAAACAAGCACTTCTTACAGTGACCTTCCCAGCCAAACTTTATATGTCAGGCCCATAAACATTGAGGTTCATGTTCTCCTCATCACCGTAGGAGGAGAAACTTGAACAGGTGACTTGTGAGTTGGGATTTAAAATGTATGTATTGAACTATCTTCACCCCCAACTGAAGGCTGCTGCCCACGCCTAACTGAAGGATGCCAGCTAAACTTCAGGATCCTCAAAGTTGACTAACCAGACCACGAACCAGTAGGTAGTATCATGAAGTGGGGTTTTATGGTGGACCCAAATGCAGGAGAGCAGGCAGGAGTATCCAAAAAAAACTGATATTTAATTAGAAAAAAAACAAAAAAAAGCTACCACAGCAGCAAAACACAAAAGGAACTCAAAACTCAAAACAAGGTGAGTCAAACCACAAACTAAAACCAGGCGGGAACAGGGGGGAGCAAACAGTACAGACCAGCACAGGGCAGACAAAGACAGGACCTTATATATACAGAGAAGGGTAACGAGACACAGGTGAAACACATCAGGGGAATGAGGATCAGGAACACCAAACAGAACATAACAGGACTTCAAACTAAAACCAGGACCAAACCAGAAAAAACCCTAAACTAAAACCTAAACCATGACAGGTAGACCATTGTGCTCAGCTATGGGTTGTGTGGTCACGTAGGCTCAGACAATCCACTAATGACCCGCTGTTGTTCTCGACCAGCTGGGCTAGGCACCCGAACAGCCCTGCCCAGCTCATCTTTTCAGCTGTGACAGCATTGACTTTTGATGAATTCCATTTTGGCAGTGATAACTCAAATGAGTATGTAGGTGAGCTTGAACTAAGCTAGCCAAGGTGAAATAGCTAACTTGTGGAAACTGAGCTAAGGTGGGTGTGTTCCCACTTGGTTCTGGGCCTGCTAGTTCTGCCAATTTGGTCGTATCTCCATTAGTCAGGGTGGGGTAGTGTCGGTTTCTACCAATATGGTGGCGTGAAGATGGTTTCAAAAACACTGAGATATGGGTCACATCACAGGGGTTTTCCACTTCTTTTTCTGTGGTTCCTTGCAGTGATTATGCCCATATCCTTAGGTGTCATGTTTTGGTAGACGTGTGGTGCTCCTGGTGCTTCCTGTGGAGTGTTCTGTAAAGTAGGCCCAACACTTCTGCCTACAACATTTCAATCAGGCCCCCTGGGTTTTAAACTGCTACATAACTGAAGCAAAGCTGAGAGGTAAACATTGTGCAAGCAGCACTCGTGCATTTTAATCCATAATGTTGTCGTTTTAGAAACAATGCCACAGTGATTGGCACACCTCTTCAAGCTCAGAGGGAAGCGTATGTGATTGGCACTAAAGCAGTCAATTAAATCATTTACAAACGCCCCATTAAGGTGTCTGTAATAAGCAGCAAAGAGCACAGAAATTGTATTTTTGCCTCCCTGTCTAAAACACAATCAATTCTTATTAAGGATTTGGAAACTAGCATCAAGGCCTCTGACAGCTCCTTTTAAGCCCCTTTCCTAAAAACTCCCACAGTCTTGTTGACATTGTAAAGCACAGTGACAAAAATTCACAACATTTTACTCTTCCCTCTAGACATAGATGTCTGAAGCATGCACACACATATGCCGAGGGTACTTCCTCAACTATACCAGATAATTAGAAGGTTCAACATGTTTGTCCACGGCTTTCAGGGTTCTCATCATCCCCACAAAAATCACATGTTCTTGTAAACATTTCAATTTTAGAATATATTTGGGTGATTAAAGATGATTAAAGTCAAGCTAGTCGTATGAAATACTTAATTATTTTGAACTAGTTACAGTTTTATTTGGGAAGTGTGGTGTGGTTAGTTGAGATGTTCAGATTAGATGCAGTTGAAAGTGGGCAAGTCTCGATGCCATGTGTTTTGATATTAAATGCAAAGCAGTGGAAAAGTCTGGAACATATGTTTACATCCTTTGAAGCTTCACACAAGCAATGGAAATATTACCTCAAAAGAATTAAAACGCACACTCTGCTTGCCATTATGCATATAAGCCGAAGGGGTACAAGATGCCAAACTACCTTCTAGCACTGAAATAACGGAAATCACTGGTAAAATGTTTATATTCCTCTGAAATAAGTGCACATGCTGAGAAATGTCCTGAAATTCAAGTGGGAGGCAGAGAGAAAGAAACTGTGGTGATCTTTATTAGGATTGTTTAAAAAGGCCTGAAACGGCCCACTCCTTGATGTCTGAGGCAGTCAGACCCCAGTGTATGGTCAGAGGCGGTTTGATGCTGGGTTTGATGGAGTATGTCAGTCCAATCAGCCCAGCTTCCAGAGTCTGATTGGGTCTGCCAGCCTGAGAGGCAGCGCCGATATTAGCTCTACAGCCAGCTGACAGCCGGCATAGAGGGCAGCTCATACGACACACAACAACAGAGCCGGCGCACTGAAGAACCACACTTTGTCTGGGTGAGCACATAAGATAGTGAAAGAAATCTAAAACAGGAGAAATCGGTTTTCAAGAGCCAAAGAGTAACTGAAGAGAAACACTGAAAATCTACTTGCCCCTATTGTGTGTTATTTACTTAAATAACATCTTTGCTTTGCCTTCACAACTACAGTCACGTGCAAAAGTTGGTATGTCCTTTTTTAATCTTTGGTGTTTTTGTGTAAATTCAGCATAACTTCATAATAACTTTCTAATTTTAGTAACAAATGCAACATCAGATGAACAGCCTACAGATTTTTTTTTAAATGCTGCATATTTAATTATTTAATTAATTAATTCAAAAAGAACAACAAAAAGAACATGTGGGGAATACTAAGTCCCAAGAGCTTCTAATCATCAGCCCTTGATGAACTGATCATAAGCAGGTGTAAAGATGTGTGCCAGTGTCTGTAAACACAATACCAATAGGGAAAAGACATAGGCAACAGACTTAGAGAAGTCATTGTTGCTTCACATCAATCTAGAAGAGGATTATATGACCAATTCCAAATGATTTAGAGCTCTATGTTAAACTAAACATGAAAAAAAGAGCCACATCTCCGATCTTACAGACCTTACAGTCATTGGCACTTGGCACTATGCAGTCGTTTATTCAATAAATGGCAAGATGAAAGAAATGTTATTAATTAATTATAAGTTCAGTTTGCCTAATGCTAATGCCTTTTGCAATCATATTCTTTTCACTATGGCTTTACATAGAAATACCTGGGATTCAAAGAGAGGATTATAAATATTTTGAATGACTGTATAAAACTGATTAATAAGCTGGATTTTTATTTATTTAATTCAATTTATTAATATAGCGCCTATTTACAACATGTCATCTCTAGGCGCTTAAGAAACCCAGAGCTTGACCCCCGAGCACATGGCAACGCTTGTGCAATTATGCAAAGTCAAAACCATAAAACCATGGCACTGATCAACTTGTTTCAACTAAGTGTTCTTCTTAGACAATTCAGATTCATGCAACTTTGGCTCATGCCAAATAATAAATATTGTTACAGATCACATGCTCACTGGGAGCAGCTTTTGTTCCCAGCAGGACAATGCATACCATCATACTGTCACCCGGCATCTAAAATTTCCAGTTCCCAACCTGCTGGAGTACCCATAGTATGCAAAACAAATTTCATTCAGGGGAGCCTCACCTCACAACCCAAAGGACCGAAATTCCCGCTGCCGAATTGTTGATGCAGAAAACCTGTCATGTGTTAATACATTTAAAAGAACCCAACCTTTTACAGAAACGGGGACAGAGATCTGGCATGAGCAAAAGGATAAAAGACTAAAATAATGAGCTGAGCTTAGTTTGTGAAATGCCTATCTCTTGCAGGCATGTGAGAGTTTAAAAGCTTTGGTAAAGTTCTGGGGGAAATTTTCTCTAAGGTTTATGAGCCATAGCAGATGAGTAGATGACCCAAGTTAATTATTATTGAATTTGTTTTCCCTGCTTCACTGATACTTACCTCAACCCCGATGCAACAATGACAGTACTCCCATTAAAGCAGAGTATGGCTTGCCTGAGAACATGGTTTATTTTGCACATGACGGTTTTTCAGTTGTCTAAACCCGCTAGGGATCATTTGTTGTGTTAAGCATTCGATTTTTATGAATCATCGTGTCGCACCAGAAACATCAATCTGACAATTGTGCATTGCAATTAAACAAAGTGAAAAGGTAGAACGGGCTGCTTAGCACTCAGGTTCTGTGGCACCTCATCATGCTTTTCTTCTCCTTGTAAGTCTATCTTGAACTGCTTGTTAACAAGCAAGCTAAGAGGACTGAAACAGCAGGGTAAGATATGAGAAATGAGAGCGAGAAGAGACAATTTACTTGACTCAAATACATAATCATGATATAGATGGTATAGATGATATACTGTAGATATAGATTACTGGAATGTTGAGGAGCAGACTGGCCTCTAAACAGGTATATCATAAATCAATCAGCATGTTATTTGGATAAAGTCTTCTCCTTTCCTGATAAAATACAAAACAGATGGATTACGCAACACTTTGCCAGCTTAAGTGAATCAACTGTTATGTCCTCTGATATACGCTTCATTACTACAGCAGAGAAGAGAATTATGATGTAATTAGAACATTTGACAATTGAATGTCATTTCTTTAAAGTAAATCTTTGATGAAATGGCCCATCAGAATAACCACTGATTTGAACAAACCCCAACTAAAACATGACTCTAAGTCTGCCTTAGCTATTTCTAGATTTAATTTTGATAAGTCACACAAAGAAAAATAAACTCTTTCATGGGCATGTGGATTTGTTTTAATATGTGAGTCAAATTCGTATTTTGAGGCAGGTCATGAGGTCCCTCCAAAGAAAAAATAAACAGAGACAAGAAATCCTCCAGCATTCTCACATTACCTTTCCACTTATTGTGAAGTATTACAAAGACCTTACATTAAAGGCCTTTGTAATTTTTCAACCTTCTTTAAGAGAATCTAGGCTTTCGCATCAACTTATTTACTTTGCCTTTCACACTTCAAGTGAATGTTTTACATGACCCCATAACACAGCATAGCAAATGAACATATACGTGTCACTCTGTGGCACAAGATCCACTGAAGTTCACAGCAACAGGTTCACAGAGATGACATGACAATGAGATGGCAAATGACTTTGATGTGTCCTTGAGTTGTTCACACATCATGACTGAGTGCAGATGAGTGGCTGCCAAGGCCTAAAAAAAATAAATGTTAGTTTCCGATTGGTTGCCAATTCTGGACATGAGTAGGTAGGGAATTTATTTATTTATTTATTTTTTACTTTTTCCCATGGGAACATGGGAAATTTGAAAAAAATATTTTATTTTTTTTCCTATTTCCTTTCCGTTTACTATATGCATATTAAAATCGTTACATTGTATAGGCTATTATCTTTTCTTTGTGGTTGAACCTGACCTGACTCTCACTGTATGACTTTTGTTCCGCCAAGCAGAGGGACGTTATGTCGAGCTTGGTGGAACGACATTCAGCTGGCGAGAGTCAGTCGTTCCTCAACTCATCATCTCTCGTTTCCGCAGCTTTAGGCTGCGGTAAATGGTTTCGTTGCTGGGCATGAAACAAGAAGTCAAATGACGGATTCCCAGTGTTGGGAGCTCAAAGGCACTGGTTCTTCAGGAAGGCAGTTGAAAGAGAAATATTTAAATTGAAAAAGGGACACGACCCCACAGACGAGCTGCTTGCCTGAAACCGCAGACATGTCTGTCCACCTGTCGCCCCTGTCCACTCTCCCACTAGCTGAGACAAACTTACATCTGCACGTTTTTACTTCTTGAAGTACATCATTAAATGTTTTAGAAGCAAATTTAACAACTTTTGGAGCCTCCTTGCAAGGGCAATTCACTGAGATCATACATATGTCAAGCGTTGTCGCCATTGTTTTGTCGAGTGTACAGATCATAGAAAAACAGATGCACGTTTGCAGCACAGGCATGGTGAATGACGTTGATTATCATCTCGTGGAAACTGGAATCACATAAACCATTAGGATAGCCTACTTCAAAAAATACACTACTGCTTTTCTTTGAGAACCTTTGAGAACCACATTTTTTTATTTTATTAAGTTCAATAAAATTATTTGGGTCGCACGCAAATCAACAGGGTCCATCGGCAACCGGAAACTTAGATTTATTTTTTTTTTAGGCCCAACTGTTCACTGATGTGGTGAAAACAGCATAACTGGTTTATACAAGGCTGCACTTACAGCATGACTGAAATGTAAGGAGAATATGCTCTCAGCATGGAAATTAATCTGCGTCATTCGAAGTTAGGCCTATTGCCGCAAAAATCGTTTAACACCTTTCATGGGGCAAAGTGTCATTGCAAAGCCTTACGTTGGATCTGTGATTAACATTGCATCAAAACAGTTGTTCTGATATATTTCTATAGTGCCATGGGAGTAGTACATATATTGCATCATTTTGTCATTTTCCTCCTTTTGCACTGTACTGTTAACATTTATAAATTGATATGTGCCATAAAATACATGGAACGGTAGTTTTTCTCTTGTTAAAGCATGATAAAGCACACTTTTGACCCTTGATGTGCTTTGTATGGAGTTAGAACAGTCTCAATAGTCACAAATGTGCAAGACAAGATTCACAAATGCACAGGACAAGACTCACATGTGTATTTCTGATACACACACAAATATAACTTGATTTACAAATGGCTTCTGATCTGTGGACTTCGCTGCATTTGTGTGTGAATTTTGAGACTCCTCCGAAATGCCTCAACTCCATCCATCCATTATCTATACCCGCTATTTCCTGTACAGGGTCATGGGGGTATGCTGAAGCCTATCCCAGCTCTCTCCGGGCGAAAGGCAGGGGTACATCCTGGACAGGTCGCAAATCCATCGCAGGGCCACATGTATACATACAACCACCGTGCTGCTCATGCCTCAACTCACAAATGCTTTTTTTTTAAACACGGAATGATTTGCAACCAATCAGACATCTTCCTTGTTTCAGCCAATCATAAGAATGCACCCCATGTGGAAAAATAATTTGCCAATCACATTAAACCATTCAAACAGTGCTATCCCAGACAGCACACATACATCTGGCCTATATTGGCCATGAGACAGATCAGCCCGCTAATTATAACATCTGATAAACATTGGTTGAAGAGCTGGATCTTTTCAGTTATTTTTCCAGATCATCAAACTAAGTCGGAGTCAGGTCAGCCCACCGCCGTTGGCGCGCCCCAGACAGCACATGTACATTTTCCTGACGTCGGCCAGATAAAAAAGTTTTATCGGCCAAATGACACATGGAGTGGCAATATCGGCCAGATTTATGTGTGCTGTCTGGAATAGCGCTGTTTGAATGGGTTAATGTGATTGGCTTATAAGCAAATCATTTCCCGCATGATGTGCATTCTTATGATTAGCTGAAATAAGGAAGATATCTGATTAGTTGCAGATCATTCCGTGTTAAAAAAAATTGACACGTTAGGGGAGTCTTAAAATTCACAAACAAATGGAGGAAAGTCCACAGACTAGGCATTTGTAAATCAGGTAATATTTGTGTGTGCATCAGAAATACACATGTGAATCTTGTCCTGCACATTTGGTAAATGGCTTGCACTTATATAGCGCTTTACAACTGTATTTCTACACTGTAAGCACTCACCCAGTCACACACCGGTTGTCGGTTGAGCTGCCATACAACGGCGCTGGCCTGACAACCGGGAGCAATCGAGGATCCAGTGTCTTGCCCAAGGACACTTCGGTGTACCCAGGACAGGGCTTGAACCACCAACCTTCAGGTTCATGGCTGAACCCCCTACCACTGAGCCACCTTCCCTCCACTGAGCCACCTTCCCTCCACTGAGCCACCTTCCCTCCACTGAGCCACCTTCCCTCCACTGAGCCACCTTCCCTGTGAATCATCCTGTGCATTTGTGAATCGTCTGTTCTAACGCCATAGTTTTACTGACCTTTTACTCAACATTCAGATTATATATCAAGTGCATTAAAATCTAAAACAATATGGTAAATAAACTGTGAAATACTGAAAAACTAGATATCAGAATGCCCTTGAGAGCATAAACTGTATATCCATAAAATAGCATATTGTATGAGAAAACAGAAACAGATGGTACAATCAGGGAAGACATGAGGACAAGGACAGAACACCAGACATAACCCAAAACCATCCAACTAAATTAGGGGGTGTACCAAAAATCCAGAATATTAATATGTAAGTCTAAGACCAAGATTTATTTATTTATTTAATCTGGCTAAATGAAATGAAATGAAATATACTTTATCCCAGAAGGGATAAATAAGGAGGAGTGGTCTATGCCTATTCAAGATTGAGTGGGGGGTATGTGGCGTACCAGCTAGAGAACTGGGTTGACAACCAGAGGATCACCGACTCAATCCCCGGCCAGTACCAATGATGTGGGTGGGAGGAGTGCCTGAACAACTGCTTCCCCACGTCCATATCCATGGATGAGCAAGGCACCCAAAACCCCCACGCACTGCACCGCGGCAGCCCACCGCTCTGGGTCCAGCATTCCAGATGAGTCAAATGCAGAGGTAGAATTTCCCCACGGGGATTAATAATAGTATATCAAAAAAAAAAAGACTGAGCAGAGGGTCCCTTAGATACAAACATATGAGAAGAAGTGGACGCAACTATTCCTATCCTAGCACAGATTTATGAGTTATTGGGAAAATGTGACTCCTAATTTCATGACAATTTGAAGCTTTTTCAATAGGTCTACTGGGGTCAGAGCTTTTTTAGACCAAGCAACTATAATGGTATTCAACTGGTATTCAGTGGGATGACACCAAAGGCATTCCTGCATTGTGTTAATTTTTCCTACCAAGACGTTTACCATCTTTGGCACAATCTAAAAATTGCGTAGTTAATTATTTCCCTCCTCATGGTTTGATGTCATCTGCACATTCCTAAGATTGTAGGGGTGGGTTTTATTGTGATTTTTGCTAGATACAACCTGCAGTTTTCCTTACGAAACATTTTGTAAAAACTTTTTACAAGGACGTTCTACCATTAAAAAAAGGTGTGTGCTGCTATTAAGTGATTATGTGGAACATTTCTGATCCTTGTTTGTAGAATCAAAACATGTTGAGGTTTTTTTGTGTCTTTTCTTAAACCTGCTCATGTACAGTAGTACCTTACAGGATTACAAAGGTGGCATTTTGTTAAATTTAGGTGTTAAGTTTCCAAAAAGGTCACAACCTTCTTTTGTCAGACTCCAGACTAGTTAAAAGTCTGAAACCATTAAAAAAAGAATGGCTGACACAATGATGGAATGATATGATGATGATGTTCTTTAAGATCATTCATCAAGGGTATGAAAAACAGATCTTTGACGTTTTCTCAGTTGTCGAGACAAAGGCAAAACACTTGTTGCGTAAAGGTAATGTGGTAAAGTTACCATTAAAGAAACGGATAATAGAGGACCCTGTTCAATGAGTGTACACTAAAACAATTTGGATGCACAACGTTACCATGCATGTTACCGTTCAACAACCAAATAAAATAAATCAACTCCATTTGAGTTGACTCTTTAATGTAATCAAGTTGTTGTTGTTTTTTTAAGTCAACAGAACTTCGTGTAATTCACTTTAAATATGTGTCACTGCTTCACTACAGTACTAGGACAAAAAAAAAAAAAAACACCCGCCTATTCGAGCTAGCAGCAGTGCTAACATGCAGACTGAATAACATTGAAATTATTGAAATCCTAACGGTTAGCTTTTTGCTAGCGATTAATTTATTGCTAAAATTATTGATTTTCTCAATTGTCCTGACAAATTACAATAGCATATATACCACAGTAGTCTTATTAATTGTTTAGCTCCAGTATAAAAGAAATAATATGTAAACAGGGCAGCTAGCAACAAGGCCATTAGCTTTTCTTACCGGAGCTCGTGATGAGACAACTCACTAAGCAGCTGCATCTTCTCATGCGGAATATCGCACAGAATTCAGATCCTGATAAACAAACAGTCAATTAACAGTTATAGGAATATGGATATTTATCATTAATTTGATACTTATGTGGTATTTTTCCCACACCGGGAGCTCTGAGTTCAATGTGCGCTTTTCAAAACTTTACTGGGAAAAGAAGTGCAATTCAAAAGGACAATTGAATCTTCACACAGCGTCTGCGCCACCCTCTGGTGGGGCAGGGAATTGCACAACCAAATTGCATACAGTTTTAGGAGCCATATTCAATGGCAATTGAAGAAGAGGATTTTTGAAGTTTAAAAGCACATTTTGTCAATACCCACCGATTTTATAAGATATAATAGCAGAAAGGACATGGCATACTGAGAAATACATCTTTAAACAAACAGATTTCAATTTAATTTTCAGTAATCTTCTGAAATGCTCCTGGTGGGACTTGAGGTTGAGCTGAGGACAAAGCAAAACCATGGTGCACCTGAACCACAGGACTTCTGCTCCTGAAGGGACCCAGACATAAGAAAGAAAGCTCATATTACAGTACTTTTAAAGTCTTACAGTACACAGATTACCTGTCTGTTTTATTACTGATTTTAAGGTTCTTTTATGGTTAATAAAAAAACATTTAACAGCATTAGTCCTACACTATATATTCAAAAAAAACCTCCCAGAAGCATTTTCTGGAGGCAGACATCTAATTTTTCTCAAAGTGTGAACTTTGTGTATTGTTTTTATACAAAGGTCTATGTTTGTGAAGGAACCTTCAGAAAGACCTGACAATGTTAAAAATGGATTTTTATTTTAAGTTCAAACTCAGATATAACTTTTTGGTTTGAGTTTTACTTGATTCTTTGGATGCAATTTATGAAATCCTAATATGATTACTGTGCATTTCCTTAGTTCTGTGGTTGCTTGTAAAAGCAACTTCTTTCATCTATTTCCTTTGTGGGGGGTCGCCACAGCAGATCATCGTGTTCCTCATATTGATGTGGCATAGGTTTTTACGTCAGATGCCCTTCCTGACACAACCCTCCCCATTTATCTGGGCTTGGGAGCGGCGCTGTGAGTGGTTGGAGAGCTGGGAACAATGTGGAGTTCTTGTATGTTGTGCTTTTTCTTTTTTTTATTTCCTGGAGTTGGCATGAACTAAGGAGTGGTAAGCTGGAGGGCTTGGAGCCTTTGCTTTTGATTCTTTTTTTTGATTCAGCTTACTGGGTTTACATTTTTCAGTCTGTAAAGCACTACCTACTTACAAACCTAGGATAAATAAAGCTTGACTGAAGAAATATGGGGTCGTTTTGCCATTTGATACAACTGAGTGGACTAACCCTGACTGGCTATCTGTATAGGTGACACATACATGCATAATTTCTGTGCGATAAAGAGAAAAGTGTCATCAGTCACTTTTCTAGTGTAATAGCTATATAAGAGGGATCTCATACCCTCCACAGCTAACATCCAAACATTGTTTTTCCACTCTCTGTCTTTGCTCTGAGACAATATGTAGCAGCATTCGTCTTTGGTTATCAGGGGATGATATATAGTCTAGCCTGCAGAGAAACATGTGTTGTGCTTT
The DNA here is from genome assembly GCA_037176975.1 of Arrhamphus sclerolepis. NCBI lineage: Eukaryota > Metazoa > Chordata > Actinopteri > Beloniformes > Hemiramphidae > Arrhamphus > Arrhamphus sclerolepis. The sequence goes on from JBAMYA010000008.1 coordinate 1,077,395, forward strand.
AATCTAGAGTGCATAGGCCAGTATTCATGGCCAGCAGCTGGAGAAAATCACAGGAGACGAAGAGTCCACCGTGGAGAGAGGAGACATACTGCTTGCCTGCCTGGCAGATGCTGGTTCTTGTTATCAGCCCCCTCTCCACCTTATTTATGTGGTGACTTACAACCCAACACCCCCTTTTTCCTCTCTGGCACACTCCTCTTTGCCCACAGACACATTATGATATGAATAAATGGCTGTTTTTGCTGCTGTTTCTGGTTCCCATAATCCTGCTATAATAGTCCCATAGACAATCCTAGGCTATGATTTTCTGACTGTACTGGCAATCCTAAAAGAAAAATTTGAAAAAAAGAGGGCAATCCATATACTAAGCAACATTTAACTGTCTTGCTTATATGCAGCCCAAGCCAAATTAGAACTGTAATATTTTTTTGCCAAAATACTGTAAAGGAAAAAAAAAAAAAAAAAGAAAGAAAAAGGCTTGTATAAGAAGATGTCAAACATCAGCGACAACTATCTTAAAGCAGAAACAAAGGAACTTTTGGAGAGGTTAAGTCACATTTACAACACTGTTCAAGATTTACTCTGGCTCGGTCACTCTCTCATTTTCTCTGTGATTACTTTTTTTGAGTCTCTAGTCCAGTAAAGTAATACGCAGTTCTCACAGGAGACAACTGAGAGGAGATTCCAAGGTTACGTTGGTTGGCTTTTGCCGATGACAGAGATAAAAGGCTGCGAGGTGTAGACTTCTAAAAGTAAGCAAATATTCTATCCATTATCTATATCTTCTAGGGCTGTGTAATTGATTGAATTTTAATTGTTCTATTTTGTGTTCTGAATGCCATGCTTCAGACTTCCTTCTTTTTGAGTGTAACATGTAAGAATATAAATTTCATTTAATAAATATCAAGGCCACGCTGGAGCATCTAATTTATGATTTTGGCTGTCTTAGACAAAAGATGCACAATTGTGGGACAAGTTGTCCAGTCTTTGCTACGTTGGCTTGAATCTTCTTTATTCTGTCAGAAGGTGTTATTCATTATTTCCATTGTAGACTTTATGTATATGTATATATATAAATATACATATAAATCATTAAAATAATCTTAAATATAATTTAAAAAAAATTAAATATAAATCATTACAGTTTCATTGTTGACCACAGCAATCATGATTAGCCTTATGAATGATTTTGGATTGTTGGAATAGACTTGAATACCCCAAAAAAAAATAAAAAGTACACACAGGCATGATGAGAGCATGTAAACCCTTCACAGAAAAGCCAAAGCCAATACAGAAAACCACTGCACTGCTAAAGCAAATATTCCTTCAAATGAAATTAAAACTTTCTCCTTCTAATTTGTGGGACTAATGGCCTGGATGGAGATGAAATGCAGAAAAGGGTCTCAGGCCAACAGACCTGGACCAGCTTCATGAGAACTGCTGCCTCCATACATGGGGCACCTCATGTCTGAACACAGATAATTTGTTATAAACGATTAGCATGGCTCAGTACAAACTACTTTATGATGAAGAAATAATACTTAGAACTTAGTACCGCAACACTGCATTACAACTTCCTCTGTTTTTGCAGGCTCAGTTCTAATATCTCTACCAACTGCTTGTTTTAGTAGCTCTGAGACATCTGCATGAGCATCTCATCTCTTCTGCTTCACGTCCATATATTAGTTCCTCTTTTATGCAGCAGTTTCACACTGCTGCTCTCTTATTGACAAGCCCCTACTGTGATATTTATGTCACATATTTAATATGGACATGGGAATGATTATCAAATCCATAGTTGCCAAGAAAGTCCGATCAGTCTTAAATAATGGATGAGCAGGGATGCGACTCAATTTGTGAGGCCGCACAGAAAGACTGGGAAAGTGTCGCAATCGACCCCCTCCGCCCATCCCCATCGCGTTCTCTCTCTCTGGAACGTCATTATTCCAGTCGATCTTTTCGCTCCTCGCTTGACATCATTCAATGTAATCATCCTTCAATAAAAAACCTGCTTGTAATAAAAGGAACAACCCGGGTCAATACACCGAATATGGAGAAGGATGACCCTGTGTTGGGAGACAGCGTATAAATGGGCCTCTTTATCAAAGCAGATAGCCGCCTTGTGCCTTAACAGGAATTCGACCGTGGCTAGAGTTATCATTACTGTTACCTTTTGTATCATCAGTGTTTGTGCTCCGTGAATATGAGGAAGAATGATGGCTACATTAATGAATCAATGAGCTAATGAAGCACCCATTGTGTTGGTTTATTGAAATACACTGAGGAAAATTGAAGACTTCTGCAGCATCTCTGTTGAAAGCTCTCCTGTCATATTACAAGAAATACAAACAATATTCTCTCAAACAGCGTACACCATTTGTTTTTGGGTTTTTTTTTAACACAGACCTGCTTATGTCCAGAGAAGTGAGAGCAACATGGAAGGAAAAAGCAAAAAGGTCATCTTATTGTTGCATGCCATTCTTCAACTACCCACTAGGCAAACCAAAGACCAGAGAGCCCTGTCTGTAGAGAGGATGGTTCGAGGGGTCAAATTAGCTGACTGGGTAATCTTTTAAGGGCGACCTGCAGAGCTCCTGATTATCCCTGAGCTAGCATCATTTTTTGTTTATCAAAAATGTTAATTGTCTGTTTTTACGAGTAGGAAAAGATTAAAAGTTAATAGGAGAGACTAAATAAACACAATGCAATTGCATGAGGCTGTAGAAGATGGTAATTAATTTGTGGCCACCCCTGAGCTAATTAGCTGATATAAAGCAGGAAAAAAGAAGTTAATGAGGCTTAATGTAACTGATACACTGAAAAGTTTGCGCTAATGAATTTATGAATGCGTGAAGAAAAGCTTGTTCCGACTTTCACAAGGCACCTCCTGGAGATTGAAGACATTGTTTCTGCTCCCCTACTTCATCACCTTGAGTGTGCTGTGTGAGAGGTTGGAACTATATAAAATTTCATAGCTCTTTTAGATTCAGTGTGTGAAAGCAGAATCAGAAGTACAGCCTCCATGCAGAGAGAGAGATAGTGGACCACAGGAGGGCCCGTACCAGCCCGGCAGTTAGTAGTTTTGTGAATCCCTAGGGTGTCGCTGGTCTGAGGATTCAGAAGTTTCTATATTAGAAGGTCTGAGGAGGTCAGTATGCCTAGGGAAAGGGAGGCACAGATAGCAATAATCTGCAGCCAACATGGTCCATGGGGGCAATGCTACGGTGTCATTTTTCTGCATGCCAGTCAAACTATATTCTTTATATCCTTCTCTGAGTCCTGAATGACTGAGATGTCACTTATTAGCTTGCTTACACCTCTATAATCAGTCTTATCTGTTTTATCTCCTTATTTTATTGAATAGCTTCTCATTTGACTGCAGAAATTTTTATTTGCATTCAGTAGTTTCAAAATGGCATTAACTGCTGACACTGTGGGCATAGGTACATGGGTAATTATGAATGAAGTTATAGGAACATGGTGGGAGACGTAGTGGTGAGTAATTGCAGCTTTCACAAAGGCAGTTATCAGGATGACGAGGCCCAGCAGAGTAAGCTGACTAACCTGCCGACTCTTCAGACTGACCAGTAGCTCTCACATGATGACATACATCTTATGAGCTGTAAAGAAACTTAACAGGAGATGAGGCAAAAAAAAAAACCCAAAGAATTTTGTTCAGAATGAATGACATTCATTTAAAATCATAGGTTAACATGAGTTAAACTGAGATGAAAAAGCTAATTTGTGGAAACTGAACTAAGGTGGGCGTGTTCCATCTGGTAGTAAAAAGAAAACAAGGCTTTAAAAGCACCCTTCAGAAAACCTGTGGCTGATGTCATGGTAGGATTTGTCCAGTTCTTCTTATACAGTCGATGCTTTAAAGACACTGCACCTGAAATTAGCTTGTGTACAGGAGGAAATTCTGTCGACTACTTTAAAAAATAAAAGCACTCAAAGTTTTTTTTTTTGTTTTTTTTAAAGTAAGAGCCTTTATCAAGCTATGAGACGAGTTTTTATTTTTATATATTGTGTTATTTATTGAATTACACACAGCACGCCCACGCTGCTTACATGCCACATACTGAATATATGCAAACACGCATGCTCAAGCACACCTCTTCCAATCCTGCTGTAGAGCGTTCACACTAATCAAATGAGCCAGATATTAGAGGTTCATTCCCGTTAGTTCATTGGTTTATTCAAATCGCCATCTCTGCCACACCAACTGATGCTCAACTGCCTAACACGGTGCTCTGGAAAATTCCACCAACACACAATCATCTACCTGGTTCAGGTTTAAAGAAGATGGACATTATAACAAACCTTTTGTTGTAATATTGAAATACTTACTTGTATTTATCCTTGTATGAGCTAATTGAGTAAAATAAACCTATTTGTAAATACTAATTCATCATAAGTCAAAATTTGGTATCACTATAGATAACTGTGTGCTTATTTGTAGATGGATTTTACTTATTGTCTGACTCTACTGTCACACTGTTATTTTTCAATTTCAGTGAGAAAAATAATTTGCAAATATACTTTTTCATTTGTTTTTGGTTTTTTTTTCAAGAAAGTTCATATGTACTATTTTACAGGTTTCAGTAAACATAGAAAAAGTTTGCTGTCAAATGACAGCCCCCAAGCTCACCTCACCTTCACCCCCTCAACCAGGATAGAGTGGAAAAACAGCCGGGCGCATGGATGTTTACTGTCAAATTATTTATTTTGTTGGAAAATTGCAATGGCATTCTCAAGCTCTTGGGTGAACAAACATTGACATCGAGTTGACTCTGCTCAAATCTATATGACGCTCAGGTTTCCAACATGTTGAGAGGCATGTCAAAAGCTCTGCGACAACAATTTGCTCCTTAATTCAAAACTCCTGTACGGAAAACAGTCTAGGCTTATTCACATATAGACTGACAGGTCGGTGCACATCATCAAGTAAGGAAGAGAGACAAAATAAACAAAACAAATAAAGATCTGTGTGTTGCTGTAATGATCCTGGTTTTATCGTCAGTGAGAGTCTTTGGGGGACAGTAGGTTCATGGACATCACAGAAGGGAGATGACAGAGCCTTTGTTCATGGGTCAAATACTCATTTCATAAAAGCTTCCAGCAGAAAACTGAAACATGATAGGTCAAATACAGGTCTAAATGCCTTTTCCAGTTTCCCTATTTTCCCATTTCCACATATCCGTCTGTGCTCTCTCGCCTCTGTAATGGAAAACTATTGCAGAAGCATTTCTCTGTCAGAGGGGGTCAAGAGGTCATCACTGATGTCACTCTCAAAGTAACCAGTGGCAAATAGGTCCTGACATGTACTCTCCAATGAGAGAATGAGACTGGACAGCTCCCCCGGCTTTCCGACTGATAAGCCATAGAAAAGAATATGTGCGGCTCAGAGCGCCGTGCCTTGTGACAGAGCAACACCAGCTGCTGAATTACAACACAAATAACTAGGTGATATGAAGGAGGATCCAGATTTTTCTTTCATGTATTATTTATTTGTTTGTTTGTTTATTTATTTATCATTATTATTATGATTATTATTATGATTACCGTGACTAATTCAAAGTGTGGCAGCTGGGTTCTGGTCTATATGCTCGTGTTGCAGGTTTACAGAAGGAATATCATCTTAACCTCTCAGCTCTGCTGCATGTTTCACTTCATGCAACTGACACTCACCACGACCTTCCCATCTTTGTCTCAAGTGTTAGAGCGAAACAAATTCCTCTTGTTTTCTGTCAGAGGCACGTCGAGTAGTGTGCGGTTTGCTTTACACGTCTCCATCTAGTAGGAATTTCTACGCCTGTTTGATCAGTACAGGCGTGCAGCGAGTCACCATTCAGCGTGGCCGCTCTCTCTCTCTCTCGCTCTCTCTCTCTCTCTCTCTCTGCCATCTTCACGCTCATCTGGTTTTTATCATAACAGAAAGTATCTAGGAAATGCCAGTGGGATAAAAAGGGCAACTTCACATATCTAATATCTTCATATGAGCCTCAGCTTCTTTCTCCACGGCTTCTTCCCCATCTTCGTCTCGTCTTTCTTCTGTATCCACTCCATCAGTCTGAAACAAGATGACTGAATGAACAGGAGAGTGGCACTCTCTGATAGAGCTGAAACCCACAAATGGACTCAATCAAGGACTGGCTGGGAAAATAAATAAATAAATAAATAAATAAAAAATCATTTTGTGACAGAGGTGCCTGCAAGATTGTCAAGCCTCCACAATGACAAATCCATAAGGCTGAAAGAAAGAGGGAAAAAAAACTATTTGGAGGGGAAGATGAGAAGAATAGGGGGTTAAGGAGAGCCTCAATGAAGTGTAAAACAAGAATCCTCAGAGTGGATTCCCAGTCTATCAAAGTAGTCATTTTTCACCTGTCCATAACGCATTTTATAGTAATTATTACCCCCACTGAGCAGGTGACAGGCTGGTGTGCTGCCAGCAGCAGCTCGCAAGCTCCCTGTAATCCCAAAATGACGGATTGGGAGGGAAGCCTTGCAGTAATTTGTGACAAAGTAAGTGAACATAGACTCCTGTACTTAGAAACGTGAGAGCAGTTTGTCCTTATGCTTATGGAAAGACTCTGCACTTTGATTTGATGCTTGGGTTTTACTCTGTATCACTATTCAAATTCTAAATTGAAAAATTGCTGGAGGGTGTCCATTTGGATTCTACTCTGTATTAATCAATACAAGTGATGTTTTTGCTTATGGAAAATGTTTATGGCATTTTACCACTCCAAGTGAATGTCCGCCACTGATTTTTGCAGGTTTTTTATGCTTGGGTTATTTTGTTGCTCTTTTAATCTCATGTGTTGTTTCCTTGGAGCTGAAGCAGGCAAATTCACAGACAGGCCATGAAGATAGTCACTTTGTTTGACTGTTAGCCATAAAAACTCTGAAACCCTCTGGCTTGTAATTTTTTTTTTTCTTTCAGACCTAAAGTCTTAAAGCTTGCTGCCTGTTATATTTCCTCCACATCAATATGTCACCTTGTTCCACCGCAGCAGGATGTCAACTTAATGCAGCTCTAGGGTTAAGAAAACACCATCTTTGCACGCTGACTGATGGCCTGTCACCACTCACAAAAAAAGTTTAGAAATTTGATCCACCTGTCATCTCGCCTGTGATTATGAATCTCTTCCTCTTGCAGCTCTCGGGCCCATTCAGATGCATTCTAGCTTGGCCTCGCTCAGCATTAGTTACATGGATGAGAGAGCAAACCCCAAATCACTCTCAGTATGTGTGTGTGTGTGTGAAAGAAAGAAGAGAATCCACCTCATCTTAATATAAATACTTTGGCCCAGCAAAATACACACCAAAATGAAGAAAAACTGTTAGAAAAGCCTGTAACCTGATTATACTTATAGAAGTCATAAAGCACAAATTTAAGCATCCAAATAACATTTATAAAAGACACCATGCGTGTTGAGAGAACACATCTGCAAAAGCTAAGATTTTTTTTTTTTTAACCTCCTCCTACCTTTGTTTTGCAAACTTCTATAAAGACAATTGGGCAAAAAGATAGGTTTCTTTATCTTCAACCTCACAGTGAACTATGGATGACCTGCTGAGTCAACTGCATTAGCTTTTGGGTGGTCAGACTAAAGAGTGTGTGTGTGTGTGTGTGTGTGTGTGGGTGTGTGTGTGTGTGTGGTGGGTGCTAGAAGTGAGTGAAAGACAGGCAGGAGGGGAGTTGCATGCTCTCCATTACCATTGTTTAAGTTAGAAGGGTTAACCTAATGAGGCTAAGTCATTTTGAGCTGTGAGTGACATCAGCAGACTTGTGTGTAGACTTATGCACAGTTGCAAACGTACAGCTCAGAGGTAATCACATTAAGAAATCCCTAATGCACCATTTAAGGTTAGTTTTTTCAAAAAAAGGAAAATCGTCTATGTCGTGTATAATCTGGTACACCCACCTGTGTTCTCCTGTCGGCATTTGAACATGCAACTTTGAAGTCTTTCTCTGACCTGCATTCTTCAAAACAGCCCAAGAAAATTCTTTTCTTTCATTTCTGAAACAGCGATTTCCTTGACTGAGTTATTTTTTCTTTTCTTTCCTTTTTTATTTTGGTTTGTTTTCCTTTTCCCAGATAGCGTCTGAGACTGATTTATTATAGATTTTCATTGTTGTGATTGCTGTTGTGAAGCAGGATGGAAAGATGGGACTTCCAGCTGGTCTGGATGCTTGGGAGTCCTGGGAGTCCTGGCCCGGCTGCCCTCCCGACTGGCCCGGCCTGGTGGGCATGCGCTGTTGTTGGCCGCGGCAGGGGGTTGATGGGGCTTCAGAGGCTGAGCCAGAGAGGCCACAGATGCCTCAAATGACTTAGCATGATGGAATTGCAGAGGGTTAGGGGCCCGACTCATGAGTAAATAAAATACTTTTTCAGATATATTTGAGCAACTGTTTGATTTTTAGCAGGAATGAGAAAAAGAAATCAAACAAACTATATATAGTACTATAAAAAGAAACATCTTGTGAGAGCCACATTTGAGTGATTGGACTTAAAAGCTTATGCCAGTTTAAATCGTACACTGCCTATGAATATATACACATATACATGTATATATACACATATATACACATATACATATATA
>JBAMYA010000008.1:1102373-1115803 GCA_037176975.1 Arrhamphus sclerolepis
ATCCGGATTCATCTCCCAACACACACATACACATGGGCATAAACCCTAAAACACACACGCACATATATGTACATGTACATTCATCCATCACAAAAAGGTCAGGTCCTGACTGGCCCCAAACGATGTACATATGGTGGTTGAGAAGCACAGTTATCTGTTACAATCGTTGTAAATTTTGTTGCCTCATCAACCGGCTTCTGTTACAAAATAAAACGATGAACCAGTGAGCTGACAAAGAACTTTAGTAATACCGCCTAATATCAACCAAGCTGAAACGCATTAAACGTAGAAGGTAAGAAAATATGACACCTCTTCTGACAAAACCCTCCTCACTTTCTTTACTGCCTCTGCTATGATGTTCGTTAGACAGCTTCATCTTATTGTTAGCATCTGGCTAACCCTACATAGTATCAAGTGTTACCATTTCAGATTATTATAAGTGAGTTTGAGTTTCTTGTTTTACTGTAAATTTGCTTACAAATATTGGTAGTCTGCTTGTCTGTTTTAATTGTGGATTTATTTCACATTCCTGCAATTCTAGTTTGAGGCACATCAATGATTATAAAAGAAACAATAAAAATGGGAAAGATGTAGAGCAGCCACTTTTTCTGATTGTGGTTTTCTCTCCAAGGAATCTGGCAACTCTGCCAGCGTGACCCAGAGTCAGGTCAGACACAATCTTACAAAGTCCTGATAACTTTAACCTAGGCTGTGGCGTAGGTGCAGTTTGTCTAGTTATAAGTCAAACTAATGCCAAATTGTATATTTTATTTTACTGCATTTTTTAAAATTTATTTTAAAATGATCTCTGGAGCTCTAGTGGACATGCACTATGAGCACTTAAGCAAGTAAACAGCAGTGAGCGTAACACAGCTACTTAGTTCTGATGACAACTAAAAACTGATTGTCTGCATGTGGTGGATTAAGTGAAAATTTGCAAATTTATGAAAATAATCTGCATGACCTTTTTTTTCTAGGGGTCCCTGTTTTTCTACAGTGGAAAAAAAAAACATATGTAAAACCTACATACTTGTTAATTTTAAATAATTAGGTAGGAAAACAAGACTGTTGTTTCCTACCTCTATTAAATGTGGACAGAGGTTTTGAAGGAAATGCAAACGGTGCCATGATATTCTGCCTGCACAGACTAAAAGAGAAGCAGATACAGCATTTCAGGCATTCACGGCAGAAAAAAACTGAAGATGTGGAAAAGTGAAAAGGAGGAAGGGCTGAGGATGGAGGTGACTGATTGAGGCGAAGACAGCAGATAGTAAGTTTCTTCCTTTTTTTTTCTGCCCCTGTTTCAGCTCATGCGGAAAAGCTTTTCAAATTATGATGTGGATTGACGTGCAGCAGCTGTCCCCTCTCCTGGGTCCTGTCCGTCACCTCACTGGTCACCGCTGACAGCACTATGATGGATTAGGAATTGTCATCCCAGACGCTTGTCACTTGTTTACAAGTCGGCCATCCCTCATCTCTCACCACAGGCCTTATAATCTGGCCGGCATTTCTCCAGCTCCCCTCCCACCACTACTACCTTCCCTGCTGCCAGTCACGCTATACAAGACAACACCATACATTACAACAGCTTTTTATTTTTTTCCCCTTCTTCCTTTCCCTACATCCCAGGGCTGAACACAGTCCGCGCATTTAATGCATTAATATATGTGTTTTGCTCGCCAATCTCCCAGGGACTGGGGCGATGTCTTCTTCTGTCACCCCTGAGAATTGACTTGGTTTGATACAAACATCCCAGTAGGATTTTATTTTTTACAACAACAATGATAATTTTAAGTCTGTGGCCCCAAAACTACAGACCATACATTTAGCATAATTAGTTCCTTGGGTAGTAAATGCAAACCTGTATGTTTCTACCTAATAAATGTAAAGTTATAATTCTGCAGAGTGACATTACTTTGTGGCTTTAACTTCTATTCAGGTATTTAAAAAAATAAATTGGGACGGAAAGCAATCTAAGTAGCATAAAGTATATAAATGATCTTCAAAAAGGTATATCCTTCTCTACTCCTAAAAGCAATAATTGATCATTTTCACATTTTGAGTTTCTTTTTTTTTTTTTTAAATAAAACTAATATTTAAAGATTCCATCTCCACATGTTCCGGGTTTTCTGCCATTCTCGTCTCAACTAGGTGGTTTCTAGTTGAAGAAACCACTTTCTTGCTCTCTTATCACTTTGTTGTGAACACTAATTTGACATGGTTCTCAAACTAAAATACACAAATTTATGACCGTTTTCTGGAAGCTTTCAGACTCGGTTGTATCGAGCCTGCATCTCGGAAATGTCGCAGATAGAAACCCCGTGGAGCAGGCTTTGATCCCACTCCACAGTACCTCCCAGTCTGTGGTCTGCCCTGAGAAAGTGTGAGTTTATGCTCCCTCTGCAGGCACAGGCCAAACTAGAAGATGAGCTTACCCTCCCGCCTCTCTGGTTTGGACTCAGCCCCGCCAGCTGTGCTCCTGCAGAGAGGATGAGTGGATGCCATCTATCCTACACTGCTGAGACCCTCCCAGAGCTCCCAGTATGGCCCTTGAGAGAGGCCATAATCTTCTCCTATCTGTCTAATGGTTTCCTCTGTGGACTCTGAGATGGCAGGCCTGGAAGTGGGGGCGGCCTGCTGAATCTTACCATGAGCATATTGTCATTAAATTAAAAATTTCGAAACACTCCCTTGATGGTGGCATAAATGGTGCCGTGAGAGCGATCATAATTGGTGCTGAAAACATGTGTAATTGCCTTCAGCTGGCGCCCTTTTACAGTTGACACTGTTGAAGCAGCAGCGGAGTGATTGGTGAATTGAATATGCAGCTTGTTTCACAATGGCAGTCGTAATTGAAATATGTTATGTGTGAGTGGAAGATTACATTGAAGCTCTGAGATAATCACCTGACAGGGGAGTCATTGAATTGACAATCTGCCGCAGTGTTTCGGGGAGCAGGACACAGTGAGCACACAAGGGTGAGGAAGGGAGTGGGGGGGGGGGGGGGGGGGGGGGGGGGGGGGGGGGGGGGGGAAAGGGACAAGAAACAACTACTTTGGCTGTTCTCACCCCACTCCCCCCCTCCCCCCCCCCCCCCCCCCCCCCCCCCCCCCCCTCTCCTCCCTGGTTTAATAAAAAGACATCAGGCAAAAGAAGGCAGCCTCTTTTGCATCAAATCTGTCCCTACATCCTTCCTTTCTGAAACAACCAAAACGAGTGCTACCAGAGTTGAAACGAAGCATAGCAGAGCTCTGTTAGGACCCATGCTTGTTGGCTTAGGCCCTCGGGTGGTAGACTGGTCGTGAGAGGCTAGACTGGTCACACATGGTTACCTAGGCGACACATTGAGTAGCAGAGCATGACTGGCCACTTGTTGGGCAGTCTAATCTGGTTAGTCCACTTGGAGGGGTCCTGAATTGTCCAAGACGAAGGATTAGCTGGAAGAAGACCAGTTGGTGTCCTCCAGTTAGCACTGGTTAGCAGTCTTCAGCCAGGGCCAAATATAGCTGCTTCATGTTGCCTTACTTAGTTTTAAAGTGAAAGCTTGTTTGTCACCATAGACTTAGTCTGTCAATCAAAAAGATCCCAGCCCTAATTATACATACATTTATGGTTTTATATAATTTTACTTGGATTACTTACATAAATATCCATAATCTGTACCATCTTCTGTACCCCCCTACCTCCACCAGAGGCTGCCCTAATGGTCATTTGAGGAACTGCAATTTTCTTCGCCTCCAAGATTACATCATACTAGTAATCCAGATGTAACACCTTCATAAAAGTGCAAAAGATGCAATAAAATGCAACCATAGTTCACAAACGGCTGCATCTTTTTAGATTAATATTTATACAGATTCTTTTCCCCCCAATTCTTTAATACGAGGCTGCCTGCAGTCAGCTGGACAAGAGACTGTATCTCTGATCATTTTCACTTCACCTATGAAGCATCTTTTCAAAAGAAAGGAAGTGTGTGATTTTAACAGACCATTATTAAACTAGCATATTAATGTTTTCATTTCTCTGAAGTTTCCACATACAACTTGGTCCACAGTCCTTTCACTTCCTCACTTCCATAGACAGCAGAAAGGGAAGTGCTGTTTTACAAATATTTCAAAACCTCATACTGCATACTACTGACAAACTGGAATGACACAGAGGGATGGCCGCGTTCATCCTCCACGCTGTAGCTGTTGTTGCCGCAGAGGCGAAAAAAAAAACTTGCAGTCATTGCCTCTTTAATCCATTTCTTTTTTTCACCATTATCTTATATTTGGATATAAACACACACACACACCGTGCAAACCGATAATATGCAATTAAAACCAAAGATCATTAAAAAGTTATTGGTGTCTGCCTAATTACTATAACTTTACCCTTCTTATAATGAGCGTGCATGGGTATTGATTTGAAGCAAATCTCCCTTTCCTCTTGGAAAAAAGTAGGTAGTTACTTTGTGTTAAATCATTAATATAGTAATGATTTTTCCAGAACACTCTCAATTAAGAGCAAAGCAGAAAATGACCCAGGGGAGTTGAAGCTCACGCTCTTAAAAGTGTGATGTTCCAAATATATCTATATGCTTCTCTCACCGGAGAATATGGATAGGGCCGAGATGTGTTTCTGAATAATTTAAAATGGAGTTTGTTGATTAGAATGTGTATAAATGTGAGTCTGAGATAAAGGTCTGCACCTTTATGCAGAAGCGTATCATGCTACTATTCACCGCACTAGATAAGCTCTGAGTTGGCAGTATCATGTCGAGGAATGCTTTGACCTCCAGCAGGTGGCAAAGAAACAGTCGGTTGAATAGAAAGCAAATGATAAATAGGAAATTCATAAATAATTCCACTGATGGTGTTGTTATAACACACGCAAAAAGAAAGGAAATATATATAAAAAAAAAAAAAAAGATTTGCAAGATAACTTGAAACTCAAGTTCAGTCATTCCCAGAGTATCCATGTCTAAAGACGAATCATCTCAGGTAGGGGGGCACAGACACTGAAGGGACAACAGGAAGAAGCTGGTGGGGAACTGGGACTCAGACTAGCTCTAAGTATCCCCATGTCACAAAGGACACTGTTGCTGATGGTTGGCAAACCCGAGACTGTGGTTTCTACATAGCTTGGGAAGACCACCAGTCTCCATGTGGAGTTTTGGTTGCAATCACTCAATTTGAGAAAACTAATTTAATTTGTAATTCTAAGACAAACACCTGCAACAGATCAAACCTGCTAATTCGTCTTCGGTTCAAATAGCACTTGCACACCATGGTGAGCCTTTGCACCATCCTGGTTGTCATGAATCATGGATCCAACATGAGAGATGTCAGCTGAGACAAAGAAAAGGGGTCCAAAAAAAGAAAAGAAAAATCTTCAAGAAGGTATATTTATCACAGGATGCTGGTTGTTCCCAGTCAGCTGCGTGTAAAATCTGGACCAAGTACAAACAAAATGTGAAGGCTGTAAAAGAGAAGCGTACTGGTAGACCAAGGAAGACATCAAAGCATCTACACAGAAAAAGAACAAAAGGCATAACACAGGACAAAACAAGGTTACAGGAAAGCCATCATGGACTTTGGTTGACAGGATTTAAGTGATATTCAGAGATGAATAACATGTTTCTGGGCAATGTGATAATGCTGAAAGATTAGTTTTTGTAGACATGACCGCATGAAGAAAACATCCAAATTTCCACGATCATTAATGATGTGGGACTGCATGTCAGGTAAGGTTACAGAGAGCTGGCAGTCTGTACATCTTCAATAACAAAGTTCATGTTGAAATTTTGGACGCTTTTCTTATTCCATCAGTTCAAAGGATGTTGTTCATGATTTCATTACTTTTCAGGACAATAATGCATCTTTCTGCGGGCCAAAAGATATGAAAACCTTCCTTGAGGAAAAACATATGACAGTCATGCAACCCGCAAATATTCTGATCCTCAGTCCAACTGAAATTGAAGAAAATGATCCTTGAGAAGACTCCAACCTGCAAAGCAGAGCCAACAAAGTTGGAGACGGACTGATGAATAATACTGTTGGTCCATACCTCAGAGAACTCAAGTACTCGTGATGGTGTTTTCTTTTTCTTTCCATTATCTTTTCTTCATTGATTACACATCTTTCTCTCTGTTTGATATAAAAAGAAAACCCAAAACAAAACAAGTGTTATTCACTACAACAATTTTCTTTCATTTTAAAAATGTCATTCTACAAAATGAAGCAATCAAATGAACATCCTCCAATAGCCATTATTCCATCATTTTTGCCAGAGGTTGTGTATTGCATTAATTTTCGATTCCCCGGACTATTGTCCCACAAAGATCTAAATCATCATGATAAAATAAAATAAGCAACGAGTTTATAGACTTTTAGCTCATCGATGTTTAGGCAACTGAAAATCTTTTTGTTTAGGGTGTCAACTGTTAAAGAGTTTTCAGGACAAATAGAATCAGTGCAATTTCTTTTTCTACCCAAATGTCATTTCATATATACACAGTACTTTAATTTCATCAGAAACTATTGACAAGACTATTAAGACTTTGCATGTACATACATTCAGAAAAGTGATGAGTATTAGTAGATTCAGTACTCTACCAGATTACCCAACCTGTTGATTCAACATTTCTCCGTAATCTGAGACATTCGAGGTCGAGAGACATTTCAAAGAGAAGCCGACTTGAAAGACTTTGTGTCTTTAATCATTTTCAGGTTTGAATGTGTCATCTAGTTTATCTTTGTAATTCAAATTTTCCCTGTTGTGATTTCTGCGCCTCCTCCTCAAACCGTATGAGGGCCTCCCACGCTTGATCCTCTCTGAAATACTCCAACAATTACATCATTTGTCCGTCCATTATCTCAACACCTGCAAGAAAATCTGTCTCAATTTTCCCCTCTGCTTCAGATCTTGTTTCCCTCCCTTCTTCCTCGGTGGCCCCACCGAGATGCTGGTGCAGCCCCAAACAGCTTCAGTCCCTGCTGGACGCTGCCATCCTTCCATGAATTGTGTCCATGCCAAGAGCCTGTGCCAGTTCAAGCCCCCGTAGTCCCAAATAGTTGTGGCAACCTTCTTTTCTTTTCTTTGCACTCATTTCAGGCCCCTGTGCCAAACACACACAGAACCCAAGTAGTGATACAGAAAAAAAACATCTCACTCTCACCCCCGCCTTTCACTTAAACCCATGATATTCTCTTAGTGAGGACCAGCTGAGGGCTGAACAAAGAGACCTTTGGGTCCAGGCAATGATTAGTTATAGTCTCCATAACCACGGTTAACAGCAGCTTTCTTTTGAAATGCTTGACATTTTACTTTCTATTCCTTAGGTGTAGACTGTGGGTACAGTGCGTCATCTTTCTTTGAGTTTATCACACGTAAACAGCCATTTTCACTCAGTTTAATGTCATTGCCTAGGTGACCAGCAAGTTTTCAGCAACACCGCAGAAACAGGCAATTTGTCAGTGGAATGTTTGAAGTGTCAATATAAATCTATCTAATCCCTCAGCGCTTCATTCAGAAGATAATATTTCATATGCATATGAGACTTTTGGGTGCATTACTTTCTCACACTCTTTTAACAGCTTGTGACAGTTGAGACTGAGGAGGATCATACTGCTAAAGAAAGCTGCTTTTGTAGAAGAAATCTTCTGGGTAACAGAGGACAAATGAGAGATTTTAATGAGAGGCTATCTTACAACGTTGTGATTATTTTTGGGCTTGAATGTCTTCTTACTTAAAACATCACAAAGGAACTTTTGTCATTTTTTAGCCCTAAAGGCAGTGAGGTTAAATCACTTTTATTACTCTTAAATTACTTTTATTACTCTTGTTTGCTGTCTTACTTGGTCACGCTGTCATTTTCCCTTCCATCATTACTTTATTGAGTCTCTTAGTTGCCTCTTTCATGATGACCATCAGAGATGATGTGTGACATAGTACCATAGGTGATAAGCATTTGCCACAGTTCCTCTGTTGTTGATTTTTTTGTTTGTTTTGTTTTTTTGTTTTTGCAGATAGAAGCAGCAGAAGACAACGACAGCTCGACAACACTTGCAAACTGTGTATAAATATTCCATCTAATGAAATAGAAGCTGATATTTTAACATGAAGGGAAGTATTTTCTAATGCTTTCAGGTTATTGAATGCTTTGGTTTGGTTTGTCATCATTATAAAAATATTAAATATATTGAATATACATCTGTACTTTGTTGAACTGTCCATCTAGCCTAACCTCTACTCTGTGAAGACTTTTTCTTTGTTTAGCCTCTTTTTTTTCTTTTCTGTTGTTATTATTAGGACTTGAAGCAGTTGCTGACATAGCAAATGCTATTATTCCTCTGAAGAAGACAGATTCTTTTTTTAAGAACTAACTTTTGAATGTTCATTTACATTATCCCTCAATAAGACATGAGGGGAAAGGGAAGAAGGGGATTCTTTAATATTATACATGCCATGCCAAACATGTGCTCCAAAGATTTTGCAGGAACCACTTTAACCCACACAGACGTTTTAAGGTTGCATTTCATAAGAAGCATCTGTTGATGTTTGAACTATGCCTCACATGTAACAGATCTCTGAAGACACGATGAAGAACAGCAGATCTATGTGAGGTTGGACAGGGATAGGCAAAGTCATCTCAAAGCATTTAGGCATCCATCAGATCTGTGTTACACAAACTGTTCAGGAGTGGACGCAGCTTAGTCGTGTTCCTTCTCTTCTGGAAGGTACTGTAGGTGCTCTAGAGGACTCCAAAGGCACAACAGGGAATCTTCAGTGAGTTAAAGAAGAAGCCAAAAGTGACTACTGAAGGTTAAAAAAGGCATCGATGGAACTGATCAACATCTATGTTCATGAGTCTTCCAATAGGTATGTCATTGAACAGGCAGGGCAGCTGCTTTCCAATTTATTTAAAAAAAAAAAAAAAAAAAAGGAAGACTGCTGTGAGTCTGAAGCTTTCTCAGTAGCTACTGAGAAAATGTTTTGTGGACTGATGAAGCAAAAGTGAAATTGTTTGTGGAAGAACACGCATGCTATGGCCACGACATAGACTGACAAGGCACAGGCCTGCAAACAGTTAATACGGTGTCTTCTGTCAAAGAAAGCAGAAAAGAGGTGAAGCAAAAACAAAAATAAACAAAAGAAAAGAAGAAAAAGTAGGGAAAAAAAGTCTATATCAGCATTAGCCTGCTGCAGACAACTGCATTAATGTCTCCATGGTTGGAGAAACTGCTATCTGAAATCACAGCTAACCTCCACAGGAGTCAAAAGCAAAAAAGATAAGATTATACTGTGATCACAGATCGTATGTCATATCGCTAGGCTTTCTGGCTGCCAGTCACAAACCTCCACTTTTTTCTATCAAATAAATCTATCTACAGACAAAGATAACTTAAAAAACAACAATAAAACAATTTATTCAGAAAGGGTTTTTTTGTTGTTGTTGTTGCATATTTTGCATTTTACAGATGAATTCCAACTACTTACTACTTAATTATTCAATCTCTTTTTGGCTTGTCCAAGTAGCTTCATTGTGGTGTGAGCGGTCGTGCAGGCAGATGCTCGGATGCGTTAGAGATCTCTGGCACTGACAGGCTTCATTTCATGGCCATGTTAAGAAGGATGCAACGTGCCGTTATTATTTGGCTCACCTTCTTGGGTTTCCTGAACAGAGCGGCGCGGCTTCATGACACCATGGCTGTGTCCTCTAATGGCCAGAGTCACTGCATGGGGGTCACTTTAATCATTCTCACGTGTAAAACACATGTTTTAAAGGTTTCTGCATATTGTTAAAAGCATGGTATTCATGCTCATGTCATATTATGACAAAGCCCCTAAGACAGCACTTCAGTTATGAATCCTTAGACAACCCAGGAAAACATCTCGCAATTGTGCTTGCATTGACATGACCTTCTTCTTTTCCCCTCCTGTAATGCCCTCTCCATCTCTTCTCCTTCCATTCATTGCCCTCGTCTTCTCTCTGCTTCCATCTCAAGTTAAATCCAGCTGGGTGGATATTTTGTCATGGAAGCTTGTGAATGATTTCACTTCGCTGTTTTTATTTATTGGTTGTTGACAGGGCCATGAATTCTGGACCAAAGTGAAACTCATATTGTTATCAAAAGCATAAAATTCCTATCACTTTAGTTGTCAGTGCAGAGACAAGAAAATGAAGCAGGTACTCATAAAGGCAGTGGCTGTAATAAATCAGCTGGAGGGGCCCGAGCAAGGAGACGCTTGATTAAATAAGAGGAATTAGGTATTTTTGCAAAAGCGGGAAATAACATTGATCTATGCCCCTGTCACTGCCGATGCTTGTCACTGTTGTGTATTGTTTATTTTTCTTGTGCATTTTTAGTGTATCAATCTTACTCTGACAGAGTGATATAAGTGAGAGAAAATCCTGCCTCTTTTGGCCGCCATGTTCTCTGGGGTTGGACAACTGAGGACAGACTTATCCACAATCTGAGTTCGCCTTCTTCAGTTTCCTCAGCAGCTGAATCCCCCATCACATCCTGTGGCTTTGTTTACTAGGACATTTGTGAAATGAGCCAATAGGACGACAGTTCTTCCTGCAGCGCCACAGGCATTGACAGTCAATTTAAGTTCAGTCAGGGGTGAAACTGCAAAATTTCATTGCAATTTATTGGAAAACGCTTTGTACAAATAATTTCTATTCTTCCAGTGAGGGCTAAATATTTATTTGATAAGACAAGTCTTGTTATTTAAAAAATTAAATGTTTTTGGAATGACACTGTAAGCCTTCTTCTCTCACACAATCTTCCCTTATGAGTCAGTTTGCAGTGTTACACCCTAACGATTAGTTTAAATGTTTCATATTGCGCAATTACCAGTGACATCTAATTTATTGCCAGTGACGTGTCTACCTAAAAGCAATTTTTCCAAAACATCCTTGTCCTAGGTCCTTGTTCTTAAAGATATGATTTCAGTAACGTCCCCCCACTACGATCTGGAGGGGTCTGCATGGCTGATGGGATCGGTGAACTCTGGAGAGTGGGGTGATGACCTTCCACCTCATCCATCACCCGATGATGGACATGGGAAGCCAGTCTGTGACAGGTTGGGAGGACAGGCGGGGGTGGCGGGTACAAATGGGGTTAAGGGTAGGGCTGGAGAGGGATCATAGTCACCACAACATGGTGGCTTCAAGAACAAGGGATGGGGGGGTAGGGGGCTGATGGGGAGAAGTGTGGCCAGGATTGAGGTCAGAGATGAAACTGGGGGAATAAGATGAGCCACAGCTAGCTTCCTTGAACGCTTGCGTGTGGGACAGAGGTGGATTATCGGACTGTTATTAATCAACAACCGTACATTACGTCACCTGAACCAGAATCAGGATTCTTTATTGTTTTTACTGTACGGGAGAGGACAGTTCACGGATGTTTTGGCAGAGTTCCTTCACTGACATTTGTGAAAGACCATTCCAATTCAATAAAAATGATGAATATGGTCATCAAGAGCACTGTCACTCCATTCTCCAAATCTTGCTGAGATGTAATGAGTCTCAGAGGGCCACTTGTTTTTTTTTACACCCATTGAAATAAGGACCAACCTCATCAATCTTCAGAGAGGCTGAAGTGACTTCTGTCTGTAGCAGCTCGTCTGCTTTGGTTTCTTCTTCCATGCTGCAAACCTTGTCCAGTGTTGTTGAGACAAAAGAGTGATGCCACGCCACAAAGCCTGGAAAAACTCCACACGTTCTTAGAAATTCTGGCGAGAATTGGGGTCAGTAACGTTTGACCCTGGCCATCCAAATGCTTGTCAAACACAATATACCATCATCATTTTGTGCATGACTGTGTGATCATATGTTTTCCTCTGTCTGACCTAAATGTAATCATGTCTAGACACTTCTTTATTTCTTACTGCAGCTGTTTCGCTAATATTGCTCACCTCATGTCAAAAGTTTGCTTTTTCAGGAAGTTAAACAAGACTCCTTCCTCTCTCCTGTCAGACGGCTTCATGCTTGGCATAGTGAAACCAGGAACAGGCTGGGGTGAGCTGCCCAGTTCACTCTCACTCATGAATCTGGTTTCTTATGTCTTTTTTTAAACCAAACAAGTAGCTTTACCAAAGCTTATGAACCTACATATGTACCAAATAAGAATGCTATGATATTTTTTTAAGCTAAAATCAGATTAGATCCTTTCTCTGTAAATAAGGATAAACCATTGTTCGAACACAGAAAACAACAGGGATTGACACAGATTCGGTATCATATAATCTTCGGGGTGATTTAGCGTGACTGATCCTGTTGTTTCTGACTTTCTTCCGCTGCTACGCCATCAAAATATTTGCAATAATGATACATGTTTTTTCTTCTTGTTATTGGGTGTCACCACCATCAGCACACACACACACACACACACACACACACACACACTGCCATGTTTGTGTGGATTGAAACAACAAGCTGCCCTTGCTGGTTTTCTGCTTGCCATGCTCTCAGTGGGTTGGACAGTTTGTGAAGATGACAGGACATGCCAACAAATTGCATCACTTCTGCCTCTGTGGCCGAGGACAATGGGCCACCATATGTTGGAGTGGTGGAAATGAATGGAGCTCATTTGTGCTGGCACCCCGAGCTCTCGCTCCCCTCGACCCTACTGGGGCCTCTGTGGCACTGAGGCCGACGCAGACAGACCACCCCACTCTGTGCAACGCTGCTGTCCACAGACAGATCCCATATGTCAAAAAAAGCAAAAAACGGGCATTTACATAGATATGCAAAAGACAGAAAATCAAGAAAGTACATTGTTTTAAACATGGAAAGAAAAAAAATTAGAACTTTGAATGTTTTAAAATTAAATTAAAAACATATGGTTACTCTTTATGGAACATTCCGATGACACTGGAAAATTCAGTTCCAGACACCTTGTGAACACTTATATGTGTGTGTGTGTGTGTGTGGATGATAGCAGATGATTAAGGAGTGGCTGCTCTGTTGACATGAGATACTAATGAGGATGAAATGAGAAGGTCAGGGCTCGTATCCAGGAGGGGGACAGTGTTCTCCCACTTCTACAGCTTTCCTCCCCCTTCTTCTCTCCTCGTACCCCGACTTTCTTCCTTTGTCACAGGATGGAGGGATAATCCTCCTCTTGACTTGCAAAGGCCAGTATACACACATGTACACACACAATGTACATGCTGAGGCGCCTCTATTCAGGCACCTAGATCTTCATAATGGGTAATTAGCTGTTCAACACACACAGAGTTATGATTAGCAGTTTTTTTTTTTTTTTTAATGTACTGACAAGGATGGTTTCAGCTGTCATTCCCTTGGCAGTCTTGTTCTACACTCCCAAAGCAACAAACATCAAAAAATTATTTTATTTTATACACACACACACACACACACACACACATATATATATATATATATATATATATATATATATATATATATCTTG
>JBAMYA010000008.1:1118014-1130253 GCA_037176975.1 Arrhamphus sclerolepis
TATATATATATATATATATATATATACATATTGTATTATGTTTAGTGTATTAATATATAAAGCTACAAATCAATGCATAATTTGATGTGTTTTTGACATTTTGGGCTGTGAAGAAAAATACCAAAGACATCGTAATCATTTTTATTTCAAAGACAGCATGCTTGTTGTACTGTTGACTGTATTAACAGACTCCTGTGACCAGTTTAGGTTTGGCCTGGAAGGGCCCGGGATGAAGGCTAGCTAAGCAGCAGGCAGAAGCTTCTTCTTGCCTTCACCATGGCCAAAGGCCGCTCCTAGCCCTAATCAGACGATGATCTCTAGCATGTCAGCTACTACCCCCGGCAGCACCCAGAACAGCTGGTTCCTCTAGTCGGGCTACCCTCCACATTGGCCTGGACGCTTCCAGACTGGACCCATCAAGACTATTAAGCAATGGTCGACAAGCTACCTTTGCCATCTTCGGACTTCCACGGTACTCAGTTCCGATACGGCTCCAGGTACCCTCTCAGGATGTGGTTAGGTAGTTGAGCATCAGCTAGCCAAAAGTACCGGCTGAGTTTGGCTGATCCGGCAGACGTTGTATCAGCTCTGGCAGTACTCATTTCAAACGTGGGGATGGATGAACAGTCAGAATGAATGTAAATTAACACTAGTTAGCATCTTAGCTTAGCATGAGCTAAGCCAAGGTAAAATACTGCTTGTGTCGATTGATGGCATGGGCATGTTTCAACCAGTTGCACTACTTGTTTGTTACTTTCTCATTTTTGCATTAACTGGTTGGTTGGAGTTAGTTCCTTTTTCTTTTCCAATATGTAAGTCTCATTTATGTATCTGTACATATTAAAAAGTAATTTTTTCTTAATTGGGCTTTAAAATGATTCTAATGCAACACATTATTATTTAAGAAAAGCCACTTTCTCGCACATTTGAGGACAACTTTGGCCCAATAACCCAGTAGTATTTCATAAACTTGTACATAGTTTTTGGCGCTGGAATTTCTACCATGACATCTTGATCCTTCCAGGACCTTTCCGATTCGTGGACACTTTCGGTGCTGACAAACTGGTAGAGAAGATGAGGCAGTACGAAGCCGTCCATGGGAATCAGTTCATGCCGTGCCAACTCCTGCTGGATCACGCGAAAGACTCCGGCAAGAAATTCCACAAGTGACCGAGTCGCCATGAGTGCCAGTAGCTCATAACAAAACTCCAGTTTACCACTAAAATGTGCCTAAAATTGATATCAAGTGTAAAGACAAACATGCTGGTAGTACACTTTCAAAGTTTACTGGGTGCACCTAAATTAAATCAATGTTCTTTATAATAAAGGAGTTCTCCAAGAGTAATGTTCCATTTTTATCAACAGGGTTGCTTTTTTGTTTTAATTTTTTCTTTGATTTCTTTTCTGAGGTGTGAATTATATTTCATGATCATTTTGGTGGATACATTTTGTTGCAGGCTTACCACAGTTGGACTGCGTTTCACATGTACTCGCTAATTTTAAAATGTGTTAAACTAAATTAATTATGAACTTAATCCCCACCTCACAACTAGTTTATCAGAGGTGGAATGTTGAAGACTCCAGCATTTGTAGGCAGGTGTACCTAATAAACTGGCAAATGGGTGTATTCTGGCTATAAAAGTGCATTAGAGTTAGTTCCTGCTAGCATGAAGCCGTGTAGTGCGCTGAAAGCACTCTTTAGAAACCCTATAGGTGACATCACAGTTTCTTTTTCTCCAGTTCTCTTTATACAGTCTATAGATATTCCAACTCAAATATGTAGCTTTCTTAAATCTAACCAAGTAGTTTTATATTCTTCTCACAAATCTACAAGAAGAACAAGAACTCGTTAGGAAAATACCAACGTGTAACCCTTTACCATTATTTTGAAACATGACAAGACTCTGCCCTCCCTTTGAAAAATGACTCAGTGGTTTATTTGTTTGTTCAGGCAATTAAGTCTTTTAATTCTATTTAAAGAATGTGTAACTTTTCTCGGTTGTGAGAGCAACTGCACGTGGAGTGTGAAAATGGTGCCTATTAAAGTAATGGTGGCGTAGCAGAAATCATTTGGTTCAGCACTAAATCTAAACAAGTAATGTTGGTTTGAAGTGATGTGTTTGTTTGAGTGAGGTGTTGTATTGTTATGACCAGAAGTAAAGAAAAAAACAGTGAAAGAGTTGGGGATTCAACACCATTTCCAGGAATATATTTAAAAAAAACAAACCCAAAAAACAAACAAACAAACAAAAAACAACTTGTAATTTGTTGATTCACCTTTATTTAACACAAACAAGTAAGAAGATGACTTCCAGTGTCTTCACAGACAAACGTCATTCTACTTGTAAAATCTGAATCCAGCAACACTACAAAGTTGGGAATGAGGGAAGGAGGCAAAGGATGACAGAAGGGTTAGAAGTAAATATGGCACCATTGTGGAAGATTCACTGGATTTTTATGGTCAGGTGATGGTGTGAAATGGTAAAAATCAGTAAAATAACATCAAAAAACCTTCAATGCACGATTGCAAATGTCTTGGGTGTTTCAGTATCTGCATTTGAAATGCATAATATGATTAAAGAGCCATGGAGTCTGGGTGTGTAAAGCAAAGGCTGGAAACTGCATGACCTTCAGTGGCTCCAGTTGCTCTGCACAAGAAACCATCATACCAACGTCATAACTATAGCCACAGATCCTCAGGAATATCCTAGAAAACCACTGCTGCTCAGCAGTGTGCTGCTGCTTTCAGAAATGCCACCTGAAACTGTGTCATCAAAAACGAAACCATATAATGTATCAACTCTGCATGGAAACTCTAGTTTCCTTTGATGAACGCTTTGAGTTTTGCTTCTCTACAGACATACTGTCATGTCCTCAAACAATAAAACATTACTGTCACTAACTGGCACTTCATAACAAGCGTTTCTTGTTCTGTGATACTAAGTGGCTCTTAATGAAGCGTCTGTGCCGGTTATCAGTGCAAAGCTGACGGTTTGATCCTCAGCCACAATGAAAGCCAAAAGCTTTTTAGGAAAGAAGCTCCAAAGTTACTCCTGATGGCAGGACAGCAACTCGTACGACCACTGAATGTGTCAAAGAAGGAACATCAGGGCCACGGTGTGACTGAGTGGCGACGGCGGGCGGACCATTTCCATGGCCTGATGCAGCGGATCGCGAGTTTGACTCCTGTCTAGTCGACCCTGTCTATACTGCACGTCATCCCCCCGTCTCTGCGCAGGTTTCCTGTCTCTCCACATTCAATAAAAATAGACCTCTAGAGCCCCAATTTTTTTTCTTTTTAAAAAAGGAAGATCGTAATGTGCTTTGGCGCCTCTCGGTTTACTTTGAGTTTTTTCAGTTCCATTTTACTGTTCCCCCTCTTCATAAATCCACATTAACAGCAAATATCTGTTCAACTCTTAACAAGTACGTGAAGAAGATTAATGGACCTAGCCAAGGATAACATCAAGCTTTGATCAATTTTCTATTAAAAAACATATATTAAAAAAAAGTAATTAAAAACTTTTGTGTGTACAAAAGCAGGACCTGTCAATCATCTGTGAAACTCCACAACAGATTGTTAGTAGTGGATCTAATATGTGACACCAAAAACACTGGCCAACAATTTTACAGGGAGTTATTTGCATCACATTAATTGGTGAATTGGACAGTTTTACACCTCTGTAAACTTCATACGGGCTTTAAACTGTTTTTACAAAAGAGAAGCTTTTTTTGTTCAGGGTTACAGGAGCACAGCGCCTTGACCAGTATGTGTCCAGCTGAACACTTAAAATATGACATAATGCAACTCCAAAATGCATGTTCTTCTGACCTTACATCGAAAGATTTTACAAGTGATTTCATGTTCGCAAACAAAATTCTTATAGTTTTGTTTAAGTTGGGGTGCACTTCCATGAACTCAGTTATTGGGTTTAAGCTGCCAATCAGAGGCTGTTTTTTTTTCTTTTTCTTTTGTTTCCCATGACTTGGTGTTACAACAAAATCAAACATGTTTAATGTTAAATATGTTAACTATACTTTTGTGAAACAATCCGTTATCGGCATCTAAATATTGGCTGCATAAGTTCTAAGTTCTGAAAATCTTAGAGGTAGAATACGCAGTTCTACAAGCTGCCTAACCACCAACATTTTATGACGCTCAGTAAATATGTGTCCTAAACATATGCTAGTTGCCCATCTTTACACAGAAACCCGACACTGTAAAAAGGTAAACAAAGAAACAGCGGACACTTTAAGAAACATTGCTACAGTCAGTTTTCTTTGTTCTTATTCACATGAAGTGGGAGAAGGAGGGAAGAAGCTTGGGATAGTTGTGGTTAGGCTTTTTTTTTTGTTTTTTTTGCTTTAAAATATCAACAGACACCACATAATCCAGAAATACCCTACCCTGACTTTAAATGTCTCCCTTATAGACTTTACATGTGAGACACAGTTGCATATCTGTGTTTCCTTAAGTTTTTGCAAAGTCTAATGTATGGTTGGTACTAGTCTGACTTTGAGAAATATCATCTCAGTCTGAATAACATTTTACATGTATTATAAAAGTCTGCCTTTTGTGGAACTGGTTCTATAATTCAAAATTGTCTAAAGCCATCCAGGCATCCTGACAGACTTTTACAATGATGGAGTCATGTAACATGAGACAACCAGACAAATGTGGCAGGGATGCACAGATGACCTGTTTGAGTGCAGGGGAGCTTTTATAAAAGGAGGTGTGAGGGTCTCTATCAGCATGTTGAACTACTGACCTGACGAGGGGAAGGAAGTGTTCAGCCAGCTTCATGCCATTTTTCATCTCTCTGATGGATCTTTAAAGAAATAGAAGCTTGGGGGTGTAGAATGAGGGTGCACAAAGAAGAGACAGAAGGAATAATGGCTGGGTCTCAAGATAAAAAAAAAAAAGGAAAAGAAAAGAAAAAGGTTGGTCATGTGAAATGCAGCCAAGTGTCACATGGAGGCCTTGTAAGTTGTGATTCCAGTGAATTTTAAAGAATGTTGAGCTCAAGTCGTTAATCAAAGGCTCATGCGTATCATAGAGACGCCCCGCGCACCAGAACACCACCTCAGCCAGGTGTCATTTATCTTTTTTTTTTTTTTTTTCTCAACAGTGTTGGAAGATAAAGATACTGAAGTAGCCACCTGGTTGGCCTGGTTTATGTTTGATGTTGGCTGGCGTTTACAGAAACAAAATGGAAGACTGGAGATTAGTCTAGGTCAGCTGATCTGTCTCTTGCTTAATAAAACATAATTAATGGAAGCACCATGGCTTCAGCAATAAAATAAAATAAAAAATTCAGGAGTACAACGTTATCCATCCAACCATTGGTCAATAATAATTACTTAATATTTGTTTAAAAGAAGGATATTTAATTAAAATACATATGGATATGTATGTATATATATATATATATATGAAAACTGAATATATTGCTGTTTAGCTCCCTACTGTCTTAATAGTTATGAAAGTATGAGAAGTTTTATCTTCAGAAAACTAATGCAAAGCTTAATGCTGAATTATATTACTGTTCTCAAAAACAATTTCTTAGATACATATTACCAGACATTCTTTATTACATATTATTCAAACAGAATATGAGCTTGCATACAGTGGAGCAGGAGACATCAAGCACAAGCAAAAACCAGTCATATGATGTAATAATGACCTAAATTTGTAATAAAATGACAAAGCAGAAGAAAGTGATGGCGACATTGAGAACTGTTACAATTGTGTGACTGTGCTGTGACTTTCACTTTATGAAAATTATTTCATGTCAAAGGGGTCTGGTACCCCTCTGGTCCAGAATGTACCGAACCAGTCGCAGTGGTGTCAGAGCCATGATTTGAAACAAGCAAGATGGTTGCAGAATGACCAGTAACACGTTGAATCAACAAGTTTTTACTGTGAAACCAGCAACAGTCATTCACTAACATTTGTACTCCGCTGCTCGCCATTATGGATGTCTTTTGTTGATGCTAGTCTGCTTGTTGCTCTGCCCATGTCACATGCTTCATCTCTGACTTGTTTGTATGACCATCCAGAAGTTTCTTTCACATTTGTAAGTTCAAACCAGACTAATTCTTTGCATTGAGGAGGAAAAGACCCCACATATACAGCTGAAAGTGAACTAATAACATCAACAGTTATAATGAACTCTGGGGACAATGTGGTGTTAGATGACACGTCTTCTCTCCCATGATGTCCAACTGAATCTTCCTCCCTCCTGTAATAAAAAAAATAAAAAATAAAAAGTAAAAAATAAGGAAGGATTTGTAGGTAAAGGTTTCTCAATGCAATCAGTAAACTTGGCTCTGTTCAGACGTGGCAAACTCCATACACAGAACACAAAAATGTTCTCCCAGAGTTTATGTCGTCTGTATTACAAGTCACACACAACCAAAGTATGTTCACACTACATAAACATGTTGTGTATTAAGTCTTGTTTCAGTCCAGCGTGATTGCTCTCGCTTGCTCTGTTTGATCAAGAGCGAGGGGCAGAGAGAGAGAGAGGAAAAATGAGCCTGCCAGTGGTTAATTGAGCATACAGATTCCTAATGTGTCAGGCGGTGGCCTCGCAGATGAGGGATGGTACTTTTTTTACGATGCATCTCCCTTTGTTTTCTCTTCAGGCCTAATGAAGTTGGCCTTGCAGTCGCCACCTGGGCCGGACGTTCAGACACCAGAGACACTCTCACATCCCCATTCACAAAGTCTGACGGCGACTCATCATCTTCAACATCCCCCTCCCCCCTCCCCTCAGCCAGCCTGAAGATAAATATGCACGCTTGCAATGACATATAGACACGGAGGCTCGAGTAGAGGCATGCACATACACAACGCTGCGTGTGAGAGTGCACATGCATAAGTTGGGTTATTAGTTGGACGTTTGTGATAAACTCACACTCTGGCCCAACGTTTGCAGTGTATTCATTATCAAAACCGCAGACCTGTTTATTTTTACTGTCTCAAAACAGCAAGCATCCATTACCCAAATTTTTTTTTTTTTTTTTTTTGTCTCTCTTGCTTGTCGTTTTTTCCTACATGCCTTTAGGTCACCCACTAATGAGCTTAACACTGAGGAAACGTGGAAGCGATTAGATGAGGCTTGGCTGTTTGAACAACAGGGTGATGATATTGTACCTTATGATTACAGGCGTTTATATCAACAGAAACAGGAGAGAAGAAGGGAGGCAAGCAACAACTTATTTTGCTGTCACAGTGACTTCATGTGGGTTTAAAAGTTGACAAAAAAGCGAGTTATTAGTGATAACTGTTGCTGGCAGCCTCTATCTCCTTCCTTAAACATGTTCTCACTTTAGCAAGTTTAGCCCGAACCTCTTTTAGTGCCACTTCCTCTTTGCTGTGGCAACTCAGGCCAAGTAGTTCTGGTCACCCAAACATGTTCAAGGTGCTCCGTCACCATATGTTTGCTCATTGGGGAGCGGAAAAAGGGAAGGGCTGCTCTCGATGACCTTCACCCAGGTTGAGCTCTGAATTCTCCAGGCTCTGCTTGCTTGGGTTCATGCCAGGTGAATACACAAGACTGGAATCCCAGCAAGAAAGTGATGGTACAAGAGGTTGAGAGAGAGAATGAAAAAAAAAGGAAGTGTCACATTCTTGGATGAAAAAAAGGTTTGTTTGATCTTTAAATGATGTTTCAAGGGCTGTATAATTCAATGAAATGCAAGAAAACATAGCTTTGTTCCTTTTCTACAGTAGTAAAAAGCCCAGAATGCATATATGGCTACTGTAAGTGGAGAACGCAACTTTAAAAATTAGTTTATGTTACTTAGTTTAGTCAGCTTCCTCTTTGCTTATCTATTTTATGGTACATTTCCATGTGTGTATGTCTTCTGTCAGTAATAGCAAGTGATATACGGTTGTATGCGTCTCCACATGTATGCTCTTGTGTTCAACAAATTTAACAGAAAGTGCTGACATTTTTTTCAAAATCAGATTTTCTGGATTAGCCATATAACTACCATCACAGAAACTAAACATTTCTTGGTGACAAACAAGCAAAGATTTTCTCTCATCAGGTGTACAGCTTGTACAGTCAGTATTTATAGATACTCTATTCATTACATCATTATGATGGCAATGCATTGGCATTGCCTTATTATTCAAGTTATCCCTTTAATCTATAGTGGATTTTATTTGAATTTAACCTAATATAGACTTTATATTTTATTTGATTTATTATATACAATAGTTAATTTATTGCTAATATAGCCCACATTTCCACTTTTGACTGTCTTCTTATCATCTTCATTCCCATCTTAACAAATTCTTTTTGTAAGTTTATTTTTCCTCCTTTTCCCTCAAAGTGGAAAACAACATGTAAACATTTTCTTGAGGTTACTTGAGGAAAAGTAATAATAAAAAGTTTTGCACAAATGTGAGTATTTCTGTTGGACTGAAAGTAATTGTGGTTGGCTCACATGCAAATACAATATCATATACTATTATGGCTTAATTTATTATTTATTTTATCATTTGTACAATATCACTACATTGTCAACAAACTGAATAAGCTATAGCATTCCTCTAATGTTTTAGCCTAGCATCACTTCACGTATAGCTCTAGCATTTCTTCTAATATAAATTGCAAAATGGAAACATTTTCAAGAAGCTTTAGGGAAACTGTCTGGAAAAATAAAGTGGATTCTTTTGTTGTTTTTTGTTTGCTTGTTGGTTTTACACCTATGGGGATTTCCAATGGAATTTATGGTATTCTGGTTGACAAATACAAGCGTACGTATGTGAAAATGAGGTATAACAACGTGTAATTGTCATGTGATTGTAAGTTTTGGGAAACCTGTAATTCCACATCATATGCTGTGCATGGTTTCACATCTCTAAATCCAACTTCTATTTTTAGCTACTTCATCATATGAAGTTATTTCTTTATCAGGTAATATTCAGCTATATATAATGCTCATAAGCATTTTCAACAGACGTACCTCATACAGCGCCAACAGTTCTTTGTTTTAGTTCACTTGCTTTTAGGAAAAAAAGTGTTTGGGTGCCTGATGTCATTTTGAAAATAAATAAATAAATAAATAGCAGCAACAATTTATTTTTCTGTTTTGTTCTGTATTACTGGTATTACCTTTGAGATAATCGTAAATGGGATGGCTTGGTGGTTAGCACTGTCACAGCACCTCACAGCATGAAGGCTCCTGGGTCAAATCCCTGCAGGGACCTTTCTGTGTGGAGTTTGCATGTTCTTCGTGCTTGCGCGGGTTTTCTCCGCGTACTCCATCTTCCTCCCGCAGTCCAAAGACATGGATGTCAGGTTAACTGACTGGCGTTTCTAAAACTGCCTGAAGGCATGAGGATGCATGGCTGTTTGTCTACATGTGGCTCTGAGACGGACTGGTGACCTGTCCAGGGTGGACCCCTGCCTTTTGGCCAAACAGAGCTGGGATAGACTCCAGCAGACCCCCGTGACCCTGCACAGGGAGTAGTGGGTATAGATAATGGATGGACCATTATTAGGGGTCAAATCAAAAGAATGTCTCCATTAATTACACAATTTAAGTTTGAGTTAATTTAGGAGAGAGAGGATATGTTCATTGATGGGAACTCCTACATTTTGTAATTTTTTACTAAAATAAATACATAAAATATTGTATCAGAGATTATCTTTAGCTTAATTTAGGCACACATTAGGTAAATCTCATTGTTCCCCCGAGCAGTTCCCTTACGTTATTTCTGTTTGCTTTTAACCTTTTAACATCCACTTGAAATGTAGCATCTGCATGGATGCAAAACAAGCAATAGATTAAACCCACACTGATAACTCAAAATGTCAGGATTGTCGTGTCAACGGGGGATCTTTATGGGAAAAGAGAGGGGCTAAAGGAAAATGCCATCACACTCCAGATAATTTAAACATGTGTTGGCATTTATCTTGGTGGTCCATGTCCGAACACTAATGACAAACTCTTGTTATTAGTGGACTGAATCAAAGCCAAAGCCTTGCCCACCCAAAACTGTAATCCCTTGATGTTTCCCCTCTCTCTAATTTAGAATTACAAAATAATATGCTAGATTCATAGGTAGGGTAGATCTTACAGTAGTATAAATACAGTAGGAGAAAACAAATATTTGAAGTGGCTGACTGCTTTTCTTTTTTTTTTTTGCACTCCCTCTCTACAATTAAACTTTACTTTCACGGGAAGATTAAATATTTCAACTCAAAAACAGCCTTTAACAGCCTTTTTTTTAACAATGACACTCGTACCCTCCCCGCCTCACCTCCTGTACGGTGACACAAAAATATGCACAGACCGCGCTGCCTGATTGTGGATGTATAGATGTTTAGCAAGAGGAGGAGAAGTGGAGGGGGGGTGAAATTTATAATCTCCTGAAAAGAATTAGGCCCTCTGGGATTTTTCTCAAAGTGGCCCCTCTCTCATGAGGCTGGGGGAGAGTGGGTGAGTGCCGGTAGTGTGTTGGAGGTTGTGGGAGTTGGAGGGGGGGGCAGCAGCCTGAATCACAACCACTCCGCACTGTAACCTAAGCCAGAAGGGGGCCAATCTGTCAAATAATTAGCTGTTGCCCAGCACAAAGGTTTTATTTGCAAGAATTTCATCGAGGCAGGATTGAATAATATGTCTGTGCATTGTGTGGGGTCATGGGAACATCATCTCTGGCTGGTGGGCCATAAAAGACGGCTAAATGATAATGAGAAAAAGCTCCGGTAATTCAATTCCTCAAGCGTTGGTTTCCATCGTCCTCCCCCTTCTCTCTCTGAGTCTTTCTGCCCTTTTTTCTCTCTTGTGCAGCTAATTGTGGAACTTTGTGTTGATGTTGAAGAGGCTTTATTCACTGTGCATGACAACAGCTGCTGTGGCGAGATTTGAGCTGCATAAAAGAATAAAAGAAAAAGTTTATGGCGCTTGTAAATTGCACAACAAGCATACAAACAAACTTGTTCTATCAAACAAGATATTAAAGAACATTTGATATCCTGCTGCAGGTATATTGATTGCCAGAGCACAAAGATCAGGATGTGGCCCTTCCTCATAACCCACCGGCTCAGTTGTCTTTTATGCACTGACCTCTGACCTCTGGGAGCAGCCAACCAGGAAGTGGATAGTGTTAAAAGGGATTGATTGGTTTGTGGTCTATGGATGATTGTTTATATCATTCCATACTGGAGGCTTGACCCCTGCTGACCCATCTGCGGACCAATCTGCTGAGAGCCATGACCTGCGTCCATTTGCAACAGCACTAATTACCTTTGACGGGCCTCGCTTTGCATCGGGGTTGTAAAATGAAGCCCTGCGGTGCCCTGATTGAAGAAAGATGCTGCGCGGCTACTCCACGCCGCGCCTTCCCTTTCCTCCCGCCTGAATGTCAAACACATTAAACTTAATGTACCAGCAAATCTTACTCAATTATTTGTATGTTGTTGGGGTACACGTGAGTGTGTGTTTAGTTGCATGTCTGGTGGGCCTAAATGGTGGTCGTGTATGTTCAGCTGTCTCAGCATACTCAAGCATGCTGGTGTTTACATGTTGGGAGGGGCTACGGAGATGGCGACAAAAGGGTTTGCCATTCCAGCGGTGGCTCCATGTGGCATAAACTCACACATCCCGCAGTACATCGGAGAATGACGAGGAAACTTGCTTTTAAGTAAAATAATTGGATTATTGCATTCTGTGATCTCGCTAATTATAATGAAAGCAAGTTTACTATTTTCCAATTATTATTCCATGCCGATTCTGTTCCTCCCTAATAAAGAGGAGCACTGATGCAAAACAAAAAGCCAGGACTCCATTTCCTGCTTGTGCCTTAGAGCTATTCGGAGATGATGGACTTACACAACCTCCAAACATCACCCCCTGTATCCCACATAAAAAAAAAACCCTTAAAAAAAACATCTAACTGCATAGCTTACAAAGCTAAAAAAAAAAAAAAAATCATGAATCAAATACAAAAATAGTTTTGGTTATTGACTATTTGACGTGAAAGAAATTCTTAATCCTAACACTAATCTGAAAAATGTAAGAAGTAATTTATCGTTTACTTTAACTCATGTGTCCTGACACGAGTCACTCATCCTGCTTCTGACAAATCATTGTGTCAAATCATAGCATCCCCCACTCTGCCCTGTTCCTCCCCCACATACGTACACGCACACACACACACACACACACACACACACACACACACACACACACACACACACACACACACACACACACAC
>JBAMYA010000008.1:1147429-1166554 GCA_037176975.1 Arrhamphus sclerolepis
ACACACACACACACACACACACACACACACACACACACACACACACACACACACACACACACACACACACAAACTAGATCAATTTATTTATTAGACCAAATGATTCATATCATTACTCTTATTATTCCTATAATTACTCCTATAAATCTTATTACATTATAGCTCATGTAAATGATCACTAGACAGGATTTTGTACTAATTAGCATATTCAAAATGCTTTTGAGGTGGGGAAAACTGGGGAAAGCCTACACAGACTCAGCTCCAATCAGAACTCTGGAAAGTAGTGACAACTGGTGGCTGATTTTGCCTTCGAAAATATTTGTTTTGTTGGCATTTAATACCAGTTTCAATATGAAAAAGACAATATAAGAACACTGGACATGATTAAAAGCTTGTTGTAGCTGATGTAAGGCCACTGTAACATCACAGTATCATCAGCATAAAACTGAAATTTGGGAAATTTAAGATATTTGACAATCAAGGTTGTTCATGTCTAAAATGAACAGAAGTGGCTCCAGGATGGATCCCTGAAGAACACTCTCCAATTAGAAGTAACATCCTCTGCCTGGACACTCTGAGATCTACCCAAAAAACAATTTTCAAACCATCAACAGCAGGATCTGACAGTAATATGAAGTGTGCTGTGATCAGCTGTATCAAAGACCAAAGAGAGACCAGTAAAATGGGATATGCAAGTATTGATAAGCTTTCAGGGCCACCTCATTTACAATGTATGAAGTTCCAGTATGTAATTTAGAAGTCTTTACACAGCAGCAGACAAGTGCTTGCTATGTTCATTTAGTAGTCTACTAATGTTCTCATCAGATCGTGCAATTTCATGTGTATCAATGTTGAGACATCAACCATCAATGCTCCCTTCCACCTTCTTTATCAAAAAAGAGTCCCAAACTAACCTCGTACATCATAGATGGGGTCCATCCAGTCTATAACAATATATATTAATTTCAAAAATGAAAATATAGACTAGATATCAATAGATGCGATCCTCTTCAATACAGGTTATTAAGTGGGCTACTTTTATTAAAGCAACAGATTGTTTGACATCTAACTATCTAGCAGAACCAGATGCAAAATTGTATTTTAGCTACTTAATGCAATTTGATGTATTTGTTATCAGGAAACAATGAATTGTCATTAATTTAATCAATGTAATATCCATGAAATATGACCTTTTTGGAAGCGTGGATTTGGGGTCTCACTTTTGATTTTTTTGTAGTTGCTTCCCCTGCAAAGTGGTGGGGACTGTTAAAAAAAGTCTGTTTCCATTCATCATGTATTCCTGCTTATTCCTAGGGATGGGGAATGGGATAGGAATGGGATAGAGACCTAACCCAGCGCTCTTTAGATGAGACAGGAGTACATCCTGGAACGGTGAGGCTTCTTTTTTAAATTTTTTTTTTTTTTAAATAAGTATGCATATTGTGCAAACCCCCAAAATAAGAACATTAACTTTAATTAACTGCTCCTTTTTTTAATTAAGCAAGGAAAAATGACTGTTGGTTTCTGTTACAGGAATTCAGTGGTTCGTGTGTAAAATGTTCTAAATATAGTTTGGCTTGCATTCATTTTATCTGTTAATGTATTTTACATGCATTTTTCTTTTTCTTTTTTTTTGATGCCAGACCCTGGTCCCACTGGGCACACAAACACCACAGTCTGCCTGCACGGTGGATTTATCTGTCCTCAGCACGACTGCTGCAGAACGCTGCCTCTTTGGTTGTTTTGTGAGAACACGATTTTATTTGAAAGTCTTAAGATCATGTGAGAATCTAATCTCATTTAAAGACAGGCTGTATTTCTTGCTATATCTTGTCCTTTTCGCTATTATCTGTTTAAAAAGAATGGCCAGTGTCAAATAAAATGTGCTTTTCAACTTCTAAAATTAATCTCTCCGCTGAAATCTCTTCTGAGATTACGTACGAGTCCGAGTCCGCTTGTTTCGTTGTGGCATAGACCGGAAACTTAATGCTATGATTTCCTGTGTGGCTTCCTGCCAATTTGATCCGTTGTCTGTAAATTGGTGCAATTCACCATGGCTGAATGCCAAAGCAGCCTTGGCAAGTATCTTTTGCAGAGCACAACGGCTGGCGTAGTGCAATCAGACCATGGGACCCAGGGGTTACCCCACTCACAATAGTACAACATCCCAACTGGAACTTTTCCTCCTAGCTAGCGCCACACAGACTAATCTGCTGTAGGTACACTAAATATGATTTATCCCTCATATGACCTCACTTCAGCATAACAGAAACATTAAAAATAAGTTAATAAAAAAGTTTTTGTCAGGGCTTTCAATACACCCATTTAAAGTCATGAAATGCTGCAGGTTCATATGTGTGGAAACACAACAAGTTAAACATCCGCTTTCAAATCAATCTGTATCTATCCAATTGTAAAATTAAAAAAAAAAAAAAAATAAAATCTGAAAATGTGTTTGCCAAAAAGTTTTAAAATGCTTCGGAACATGGTCTCTTGGTTGCAAAAGCAAAATTTAAGTATTTCTTTTCTTTTCTTTTTCTTTTTTCTTCAGGATTTTAACAATTTAAAAAATAGGGATTAACTGACACCTGTTGTGTTCAACTCAGAAAAAGGAGCGCAGAATTCTGCAATCATATAACCAAATGCAACACGCCACTCCAGTCCAACAGAAACAAAATGCTGTTAGAAAACTTTCCACACACATTAATTAGCATTTTTCCATCAACAGTCAAGTGTCTGCAAAAAAAAAAAAGACGAGAACAAAAGGAAAAGAAATTGATTAGCATTCAGTGTAGAAATGGTTCCAGGACAAGGGCTGTTAAGTTTGAAATTAACATGTAAACAGTTGGAAAGTCTGCACTGCAACCCCCCGTCTCTTTCTCCTTAACCCCCACCCCACGTTCCCTTTTAGTGCCTTGATAAATATACATAAAGACTCACACAAGGACCACCTTGTTCCTTCAAACGGGCTACTTTTTAATGGAGACATATATTTTCAGGATTATATCAGCATTCAGTTGCAAATTCTGAGTTTTGGGGCAGTCTATGAATAAGAGTATCATTTGAATGCAAGCGAACACCTGGTGCTGAGGGGCTGGGCTGTGAGGCGGGAGTGTCGGGGGGGGGGGGGGTCTTCGAGCTGACCGGGTTACGGTGCCAAGGCTCCACTTGTTCCCAGCCTTCTCCATTTAGATTCTCTCCACCTCAGCCTTCACTACGACACTGTAGACTGTACATGCTCAACAAATGGCAAAGTAATGAAACAACGAGGTTGTTGCTGTTCGAAGTCAGATAACAGCGTGTTTTGTTTTGTTTTTCTAACTAATGCGTTTTGGGTTTCACGTTTAACAATTGCAGTATCACATAGAAGATGAGAAAGACTTTTACTCGGAAATTAAGTATTTACACAGATGTTCAAAGAGAGCACTTGCTGTTATATGAGCATCTTTTAATATTGGTTCATAGAGAATATAAACTGCACCTGGTTTGAAATGTCACACTGAAACTAAGACAAACACTGAAAACCATGACTGCAAGAATAAAACAAAAAGAGACTTTGAGTCTCTTTTCTTTTCTTTTTCATTTCAGCTTTGGCTCCATGAGAACAGAGAAGGGTAGGGGGAGGAGGAGGGAAGGCAAAGTAGGCCTACTATTTGGAAGAGGAGAGAGGAAGGGGTACGGGCTCTATTCGTATGCACCCCACATCCACTCAACACACAATCAGGCCTCCTGTATTGCATTTTGCAAATTTATACCCAGGATGTTGGTTTAGAGTGTTTCCCTAAAAAAGAAAAAAAAAAGGAAAAAAAAAGAGTGAGGGGTGGGGTGTTCAAGTAAGTGTCTGCTTTCATGAGCAAGAGTGATTGAGGCACACAAACAAGCCTTTGTTTCCTAACTCACAGATGCAAGAACTGCGTTCTGATTTACGCCGCACCCCACAATACATTTGCACTTAAAAAAAAACAAAAACAAAACAAACTTTCACACAAAGACTGTATGAAAAATAAGGTTACCAGAGGGCAGATGGCACATGTGATCACAGCTACTGGAAAAAATGCCAACAGAGAAACAAAAAAATCATCACAGTTAGCGATAGCTGTCCACTTGCCTTTGAAAGCGGCCTCTCTTCTTTCTCAAAATATTTGCACAGGGATGTGTTTGCAGTGACTGGAGAGCTGTACTCATGACGAGCCAATCCACAGCGAGACACAAACAGTCAAAGTTAAAGACAAGAAAAAACTGACACGAAGGGACCTTGAATCTTTTTTGATCTTGGACATTAAAAATGTATGTTTGGGCAACATTATGTACAAAGACCAAAGATGTAAGAGCTCACCAGAGCACGTCAATGAAAAAAAAAGTCATTTTACATCTTATACACTAAATAAAATCTGCATCTGAATGTTTAAATGACATTACATCAGTGTGCTATATTTGAAAGCTGGCAGCCCAATGTCAACTTGTTTATGTCATTCCCAATTAATAATTAGTTTAATGATTTGTGCACTTGACACGTGACCTGGACAAATGCGGGCAGGAAAATGCACAGGCAGTGCCGTTTGCATAAATCTGCCATTCAGCCCCGGATGAGGGGGAACAGAGGGAAGAGTGAGAGGTGGGGGAATTATAGGACTCATATGTGTGTGATTGGCAGTTCCCTGGGCTCCAAGGGTTACAGGGTTCAGAGAAAAGCTGATTATTGCTCTCCCTCAGGTCAAGCCTTCATAAATAAACACGGAGAGAGCCTGAGGCACTGTGTTTTAGTATGATTAGCATATCATACAGCCTATCGACATGGTACTTATCATATTACAGCACGGTCGTCCTCTGAGCACACGGAGGTTACATGTACGGGGGCTGCTGAGCATACATCTCTGTTCATTAGGAGGCTCCTCAGGGAGAGAATAAATCATATCAGCACGTGGTTATGGCAGGCCGGGCGTTTGACTCAGCCACGCAGCGGTTAACCGGGGCCTTTAATAATCCAGAGAGGAGCTGACAATTTTACACTGAGGAAAAGGAGAGGAGTTGAGCAGCAGTAAGGTGGACCACAGACAGTCGAGAAAAATACTAGCAACTGCTCTGGCCCAACTCAAAGCAGGTGCTGGTACTGGGCTGGTGCCAGAGCCAGTTGAGAGTTGGTTTAACTTGAGAACCTTTGAAGAACAAGTTTGATTTTCTGCAGCCTGAAAGCCACCACAGAGCCACGTCAGGTCACTATAAATGTCTCCTCTAATATACATTCTGAACCTCCTTCAAATTAATTCTGGACTTCTCTGAAGCACCTTATCACAGGCACACAGTTTATCATCAGCACACGTCTTAGTGTTTGTCTCATTTCCCCTGTAAACACATGGTTTAATATCGTCAATCTGTGTTTATAACTCAGTTGCAAATGATGTATATAAAAAGATCATTGTGAATGCTGCTCTTTACTGCACATCGGGCACCGTTCATCAATGCCAGCTGGCGATATTAAGACATTAAACAGTGGGAAAATGGCCGGAACAATAAAGTTGTGATTGTGCTGCTGCGTGTATTTCATGTAATTGTTGAATCTCTGTATTTTATTTTTCTCATTAGGCATTGGGCAGGCAGACGCTACAGTGGCTATGTTTTGGTTTTGTTTTGTTTTTTTTTAATCTAGAGAAGAAAAGAGTGGGTACAACTGGTATTTCTATAATAACAGCTGGTGCCATTCTTATAGAGGAGGTGAAGAAAAGCTGGTCCTTTGGCAGACAGAACAGAAACTAAAACTAGAAAGAAGTAGTTCTTAGAGAACAGCTCTAAACACTGAGCAATGAAACTGCTGTGGTTGAAAAGGGGTATATGTAAAATAGTAGCACTACTGGACCTTTTTTTAAACACTTTAGTTTGAGTTTGCTTTGTCTTCTCTTATATCCCTTTTTTTGATTTAGGCCCTGCCTTTGGATTTTTGGTTTTGTCTGTCCTTGGATGCCTCTTTCTCCAAATGCTGTCAGGCCACATTTACACTGCAGGGTTCAAGTAACCCAATTTTGATTATTTGATTTGATTATTTAGCACAAATTGGATATGATAGGTGGATTTTAATCTTCAGATTGGTCTCAGGCCTTATTATTGTGTGGAAATAAATCGGGTATGAGTCTGATACATTTGCGCCTGGCTTCTAAACAGACAGATCATATTGTCAACATTAACGTGGTTCAGATCTGCTTGAAAATGCAACAGTGG
The DNA here is from genome assembly GCA_037176975.1 of Arrhamphus sclerolepis. Lineage (NCBI taxonomy): Eukaryota > Metazoa > Chordata > Actinopteri > Beloniformes > Hemiramphidae > Arrhamphus > Arrhamphus sclerolepis. The sequence goes on from JBAMYA010000008.1 coordinate 1,153,643, forward strand.
TGAGTGATGTCATCTCTTTCATCTTTCAACTTTAAAATATGCCTAATCCTTTGCTTCAGAAAGAAATGGCTATACATAATAAGTTCTGCTGTCATTCACAACTCTGAGAAAAACAAGGTGAACTCGGGGCTTGCATTGTAGCAATTACCTTTACGTTTACCTTTCTGAACAAACTGACCACGCATGAGTGAAGATGCACGTTCTACAGAACGTAAAGTTATGGAAGGAGGTACGACAATACACGAATAAAATAGATCCATACACTACTTCGTCTACTCCACCTTGGAAAAAAAACACGTTCTGACTCCCATGCTGCCTTTTTCCAGGTCAATAGCTGAGTTCACATGCCTTGCAAGGTTGTGTCCCCAGCCGATAACCAGGATATTTGCGAGTAACTCGTTAAAAGTAAGTTGTTAAAACAAAAAAAAATAAAAGAAAGAAAAAAGTAAAAGTCATCAAGCCTCAGACACTGTTATCCTGTATCTAGATTGCAATGTTGCCACCTGTTTTCTGTTTCTTACTAAAACAACATTGCAGCTCTTTTTTCTTTTTTTTTTGCCTTAGTCTTCTGGTACCCCCTCTCGGTTTAATGGAAATGTGGGTGCAAATGCAGAAGACCAGGAAGAGTATTCAACAAAGGTTCTTTTATGGTGTCAGGGCAAGTTCAATCCAAAACTAAAATCAAAATCTAACAACAGAATGAGGTCCAAAAACTAGAACTAGATGGGATCAAAAATGAACCAAAAACGAACCAAAAAGAGGTCCAGCGACAAAGACGGAAATGGACAGAACTTGAAAGAACAACTGGGAGGACGTCACAAGACAGACAAGAAAAAGGAGAGGAAAGACGAACAAACAGGTGAAAACAATCATGGAAATGGGACAAAGAGGAAGTAAAATAGAACAAAACCCAGCATGGAAACAGACTATCAACATAAAACAGGAAGTAAAGTTAACACCAACAGAAATGGACATGAGGAAGAAGAAAACCCCCAAAAACAAAACCAAACACAGATGGTTCCTGCAAAAAATTCATACTGTGTGATCAGTTAGTCCTACACATGTAGAGTATAACAAGTATAACTTTGTGTTGCTCTGGTCTAAGATTTTTGTTGTTGTTTTAAACATCAACTTTAAAAAAGCGGGAAAACTGGTTAAAGGACTCCGAAGAGTGGATGATGTGGAGGCAAGAGCTGGAAAAGAGATCTGCTGAAATGCTGAATTGTATTTTTTTTTTCATGTTGAAATGATATTTCTGATGCATGCAATATGACCTATGACTTTATATATTTTTATTATTTGTATCATTACTATTACTTTTTGTAGACCAAATTGCAGTTGCTGACAGCCCCTCAAAAGTATTCACTGCTGCAGCAGCTCCTAACAAGACCACCAGGCCTGATATTTGATGACTTTGCCGAAGGAGCCGCCAAGACCAACTATCAGCGATGAGGCATATAGACGGCTGGTGCTGCCTGTATGTATCTAAAATATAATCAAGCAAAAACAATATTGGCTCTTTACTTTTTTTTATAAATTTGTGGACAGGTAGTGTAGAGTTGGGGACCACCCTCTCCCCATGAAACATAACTTCTCACATGCTCAAAGAACAGTCCAACTCTTTGATTTTAACCAACAACAGTGGGATTTATTTTATTTCACACATCACTATGATTCTAAATACATTTCCTTACACATGGGTACACTGTAACAAAATAATAATAATAATAATAATAATAATAATGATAATGATAATAATAGTAATAGTAATAATAATAATAATGATGATAATAATAATAATAATAATGATAATAATAATAATAATAATAATAATAATAATAATAATAATAATAATAATAATAGTAATATAGGTACTGTAGTGATCAAAAAATAGAGCTCGTGGATGCAAGTGGATGAAATGAGGAGCCAGATGAGGCGTCCAGGAGGCATCCTCATCAGACGCCTCCCTTGAGAGGGGTTCAGAGGATGTCCCCCAACCAGGGGGAGGTTCTTGGGCAGACCCAGGGCACCCTGAAGAGATTATATCTCTCGGTTGCCCAGGGAACGTCTTGGTATTCCCCTGGTGGAGCTGAAAGGGTGGCCAGAGGTAGGGAGATCTCGCCTTCTCTACTTAGACTGTTGCCCTAGCAACCCCAAAACTGAATAAGTGGAAGTTAATGGATGGATAATTATAATTATTATTATTTTCATATTCAACCCATATTTAGATATTCTTACAAAATGTATGCAATGAACATAAATGTAGAACTACAGAGAGACCACCTAAAGGAGAGAAACGTCTTCACATCTTGCAACTAAGACACTAACACGATGCTGTAAGTAACTGGTAAGCTGCTGAATGTGGGACCACATCATTGTGAGTATGTGAGGATGAAAGTCCATTTAAAGCAACATGCATCTCATAAACCAGGTTACAAATACCTTGTTATATCTGGGGCTTTTCTTGAGTTGTACACAAGTGTTGGTAGTGGACACTTTAGCTGCAGAACACATTACTGCACAATTCAAAAAAACATTGGCTTTGTTTACCGACACATACCAGTTACTGGAGACGTACCTTGGACTGCTCCTCAGAAGAGACTTGGTTAAAGCAATATCAGAAAATATTTTGTAACGCCTTTCATCCAAGGCAGGATCTGGTCTGGTGACTTCAAATGCAGCAGGTATCTGCAGCATACTGTAGCTGAAGTAAAACAGTCCTCCTCACTGGAGCTGTCCTCATCTTCATCATCATCATCTTCATAGCGACCACGGTTCATCCACTGCTCATCCTTGACAACGCTGAACATAAACACAGTCATATCAGTTGGTAGGACAAGTAAAAAAAAACAAAATGGAAGAAAAATTAGCAAGACATCAAATCACTGCATCTTTATCTCAGTATCACTCATGGAGTGATGCAGTAAGTATAAACTGCTCCAAAGTTCACTAGGTCACTTTCTCTTTCTTTGTTTCTCACCTGCTCTTCTTCACTGACTCTGAAATGTTAGTTTTGATAATGTTACGTTAGAGTTTCATCTTATAATTAACTGCTGTAATGTTGTGTTGTGTACTGCAAGGCTGGTCATACACTTTGATTGGCAGCTGGAAGGCGGGACTTCAGCACTGACCCCAACAAGCCGAAGGACATCAGCTCTATGGCAGGTGATGCCGATGTGCTCAGATTTTGGTGGAACTGTGATTTGTCCTGTTAAAAGTTGCTTTACCAGTAAAATAATTTTTCCATTATTTTAAATTTTTATCCCTGCCTTTCGCCCGAGGTAAGCTGGGATAGGCTCCAGCAGACCCCCATGACCCTGCACAGGAAATAGCGGGTATAGATGATGGATGGATGGATTTTAGGTTTTTCAAGTTGAGTTGTGTTACTTGCTGTTAACAACGCACACGTCAACACATCATGGCTGACACGTGTATCCTGCGACACGCTGGTTGTGCAAGTCCTCCAAAAACTATGCAATTCATACATGAGATACAATTTTCACTTGAACACTAGAGGCGCTAGACAACATCAGAGCATCAGCTGACTGCAAGCGACTGGTCACAGAGGTCAGAAAATGGCAAAAATTTTGAAAAGAAGTTGACTTGAAGTTTACCCATCTTGCCTCTACACAGTGACAACATGAGTGCCAGAACAGTTGGTGACAGATCAGCAACGTTCTGGGTGGATGGAATCATGCAAATAAAAAATGGAAACAACTTCGCAACCGTTATGTCGTCACAAACAACAGAACGAAGGTGGCAGCGATGGTGCTGATGGGAAGTTCTGTCCAGCCATGATAAAACATCTGAGTTGCCTTCAGAGGTCGTCAGTCATCCGTCTACTCACTCCAGTTTTGCTCCAGGTATTTTCTTCAGTGAATCTTCTGACAGCACATATGCAGTTCTTATTAATTTATCTTAATTTTCAAAAACACTTTGATAATACGATACAATTTAAGGAACAACTTACAGTTAAATGGTTTATGAAAAGGTCAAATTAAATCATTCACCACTGAAATGAATGGATACTTATACATTCTAATTTCACAAACAAAAATATATATTTTTACAACATTTATTCTGGTAAACAAGGGGAAAAGGAGAATATTAGCTGTGATTATGGTAGCTTACTTCGCCTGGTGCATTTCTTTTTTGTTTACCGCATTGAACATGCATTTCACATAAAATGTATTCTTCATTATCAAGTTTGGAAATTCAGAAAAGCAAATAAAAAGGCACAAAAGTAAAGAATGCTCACAATTGTGTTCCTGATGTGACTGCAGTTCCCTTCAAACAAACAAGGCTTGAAAATGATTTTGAATTGAACTGAATGACTGAAATGATGATGTTTTTTTATGTTTCTTTTTTTATTTTATTTCTTTTTATTGTTTTGTTTAATTCATACAGTGAACAGGTAAATTAGGTCCTTTTCTCAAATGCAACTAAAAGATGCAAAAAAAGAGAAGCTTTAAAATACCTGCAATCTAGAGTAAAAAAAATAAAAGGGAATAAAATCCACATTCTAGCATTAACACTTGTGAGCAGACTGAATTATATTATTTGACTGTGACTGATCTCAGCCTTTACTATTAGTTATAGATACTTGTTAAGGTAATCCACTGAAAAAAGAAATATAATAAAATATATGTAAGGATATTAATGTTGGTGCAGTGAACAAAAAAAAAAAAAAAAAAAGTGGAATGTGACAAGATTTTGCCAGAAGGAATTATAAGCATGTCTTAAAAGTGCATGGACTGGAAGTTGCCCCAACTCTCAGACACGCTGTTAAGATTTCAATTTAGGCCTTTTCTCCTCAGCTACACAAGCTCAACTCACAGACCAGGGGCTACAATTAGTGGCTAGCCATTCTGACCAGGGAGAAAGAGTAAATGACATCCGCACTTAAGCCCTCCTAAGCCTGGGGAGCCGAGGCACAGAGCAGCCTCGGTCCTCTCCTCCTTCCAGTCGAGCATGGCCTCTTTAGGTGGTCCACACACTATGGCAGGGCGATGTATCTAACTGGTATTAGAATATCCAGGCTCCCAGGGATGTAGGTGGATATACAGTAAGCTAGACGAGGTTGCAAAGCAAAACCTGGGATATTGGATGGGTTTTCTTGTCTTCTTGGCTCCATGGTGGTGGCACAAATCTGGGATCGCTCTGGATGGCACGTCACTTGAGTAATAACATCCACCACTGGCATGGATCTTATACCAGCGAGAGGAAGAGTGGAAATCAGGAGCATACACTTAGTTTCTGGGTGAACATTTTGAAAGGACTTTGAAAAAAATTAAATTTAAATTTAGCTTAATAGCTAAAGTCTGGAAATGCTTGCTGACTGTTTTCCATAGATCTTTAGAGAAGTTAATTTAACTTTTGGAATATTCCAGTTGCATTGTTTTCTGTCAACAGACTCACACTGTTTACACTTTATCTCATGTTTTTATGTGCTGTTGTGTGCATTAAGTGATACCATCCCCTCGTGCACCCCTCCCTGTCCCCCACCCATGCAAATTAGAACTTCACACACGTTGCTGCAAGCTGCTGGGTGCTCTGTGATTTTACACGACCAATTAAGGCCCTCTTGGCAGTTGTGCGAACAGTTTCATTAGAGGAGATAATATTGCAAAGTGAAATGATAAGCAATCATTATGATTAATGCCCAGACATTACATTGCTCGTTAATGAGGTGTAAATGATCTCATTATTTTTTGAAAGAGTACAGATTAGATTAAAGTGGAGTGGACAAGCGCTCCTCGGTGTTCAGACAAGTTAGTGTTAATTAGGCCCAATCTCCAGGAGCAAATGAGCCGCAACCCTTTGGTAAACAATTAGGCTTCCATCGCCCCAGGCAAGATGGACAAGGATAGGCAACTGAATGGATGGATCAGATGGATGCTGGGGGAGTTTTTAAAGCTAAATCAGATTTATTGTTATGTATCTATGCAAAATTACAGACTTCTTACAATAAACAAAAGCAAGTATTTGAGGCTGGTATTTAGCTTTTATAATGCATGAGATCAGTGAGTTAGCGCTTCAATGTAATACTCCACCTGACATAAATAATGATATGGAAGCATTAATTATAGTTTTTGATGTCCTTCAAAACCATTGGATTGGATTATTCTAATTTAAAGTGAACAGTGATGGTGTTGGAGATGAGATTAGATCAAACTGCAAATAAAAGCATCAGAACGCAAATTAAGTTTTTGTGGAATCCTGCATCCATGGGTTGAGATCCAACACATGAACTGGAAAAATGCTTGTACTGGTGATGGCATCATTTCAGGAAGGTTATGTAATACCACAGCATTTATTTACATCCAGAGTTGCTTTAATTATCTCCCACGATCTTGATGGAAGCGTCACTTGTGCAATAGGCACTTGGCACTGAAGATGGACACTTCATCCGCGTCCTTTCTTTCCCTGATGCACACATCCCTTTGGAGCATGGAAAATCTGGACTCATTAGACCACATGACCTTTATTCCATTGCTGCAGAGTCCAATCTTTATGCTCCCTAGAAAACCAAAACCCTTTATCCCCAACCAGTCTCGCTGATATGTGGTTTTAATAATGTGCTGGTTAGTTCTAAACAGAATTTTTAATACTTTCACCAATCACTGCACTTGTTTTGTTTACTTGGCCAACAATTTAACCCTCGTGAAAGAGAGCAACATCATTTTCAGGATCACAGGATTCATCATGGCTGTTTTAAGAAATGAGAAGCTTCACACGACATCAGTTGGGGATAAAGAAGTTCTTTCTAGATTATTCCCTGCAGTGCTTTTTCATGAGAGACCTTTATTGTTTTTGTTTTTTGTTGTTGTTTTTTACCAGATTGTGTATTAAACGGTTGAAAATCAAATCTGAGAATGTGTCAGATTGCTGGGCCACTTTAGTCTTGCAGCTTTTTTCAAGGTAACAAACTTACACTCTTCAGGTGCTTCAATTTACTTTTTAATGGAAAATCAGAAAAGATGGAGATTTTTTTTTGTTTTTAACAGAGATCAGCGTATTTGTCAAATTATCTTTCACAGTGTCTCTTCATCAATACAAACAATACTTGTTTTGATTTTTTTTTCTTTTTGTGAAGTACAATTAAATAAAACAAAACAAGAAGCCCAAAATGTTTTTTGTTTGTCTGTTTTTCACTTTAGTAATGAAATAAAACAGCACACAGTCTATTATTATGCTGGATTGTAATAATTTGTCGTTTTTCAGTGCAAGAGAATTACAACTGTCTCTGCAAGACGCAGCAGAAAATTAATTAGCATTAAAATGAATTAACCATTAATTAGAAAAGTAAAAAAAGAAAGGAAAAAAGAAAAGAAAATGCAGCAGCAGCACTCCTCGTGACAGCTCCTGCTGTCTCGTGAGCGGCGTCTCACATCACATCTAAAGATAGCTATGATGGTCTACAGTGGGAAATATCTCCCTCTGACATCGATTTTACCATCTCGTCCTTTTGTCTGAACAGATATGCTTATTTTATGACAAGGAAAGTGATGCTGTAATCCTCCTGTCATACGAGTTATGCTTTAGAGACATCAGGCCCTTATGGCTGATTGATAATGTTTAACTCCAGAACACATAGAAGCATTAGGAAAGTCAATATTTTGCCAGCGACTGAAGGTGACCCCCCGTTCCTGTATTTGCAGTGCGCGCGCCGAGAGCTTTGATGGTAAATTTGCTGGGTGGTTATGTGGGGAGGAGGGGGGGGGCTATTATGGATTTGCTATCTTGGCTTGAAGTGTTTGCAGCTGATTATGTGATTAAATCAATAATAATTTCTGTTTGGAGTCCTTTGCTTCTCTGCTTCATCTTCTTTTTCCTGTGTAGTTGAGTGGAACGCTGGGTGGGGACTAGTACGAATGCAGGCTCACATACACACACGTATACGACATCCATGTGGTGCACAATTCAGAGCAACTGCATCACAGATGGGCGCGTTGAAGGGCCTTGCAAGTTCAGTGAACAAATGATTCAATAAAGCAAGAGACTTTCTTGTAAAAAAAAAAAATGTCAAAAACCTAAATATTCGATAGTCTTTTTCCATGTATTTATCACTGACGCACAAGTTTTAAAGACACCCCTGTGCAATTATCTGCTATAGAAGTTTGAATATCAATGACAAAAATAAGAAGATGCTCAAGAACTCAGTTGCATCCATCTCCGCATTCTTTCGTTTTGGTGATTTGTGCCAGCCACTCCTTAACCGCATTCGCTCCCCTCTTCGATTCTACCAGGTTTGTTGTTATGTCTAGACTGCAGGAAATGCAGAATTACATTTGTTTACAACCAACAGGAACTAGAACCAGAAGCTGTTACGTGATTAAAGAGTGCTACCCAGCGAGGGAGCGTGTGTGGCTCAACCCCCTGGGTTTGGCAACAACCGACTCGTTACAGGCGAACCAAAATGGTGAACGGGAGAACTGTTCTTCGATTGTGTTCTTCCGAATGTTCCTACTGAAAGTAAGCCAAACTGTGAGTTTGTTTCAGTTGTGTGTGTACTGATGTGTCCTTGGCCACGTGACTGTTTATAATATGCATTTAATGTGTCTGTGGCTGCGTGAGTGTGTGTGATTTTGTGTGGCTGAGTTAACTCACGATCCCTCAGCACCCTCTTAAATCTATACCCAATAAAAATCAGCACCGGCTTGAAAAACAAAACCCAGGGAAACATCTGTAAACCATCGATTTTGCACATTGCAAACCAACTGCATGGCTAATGAGAAAAGAAATCATTTTTGATTAATTAACCTAAAATTGGAGAATCTAAGCTGCCACCAGGGAGATGACAAGTGCTGCAGGCCTGATCGCTCAGGAGGAGGAGGAGGAGGAGGACGTACAGTACGGCTTTGCTTGTTGGAAGGAGAGAGAAAGAGACCTGAGGAGCGCAAGTAGTAGGAATGGCTCCCATTACTGAGCCAAATTTACCCAGAGTCTCTGTGGTAATCAAATAGGAGTAAAATATTTTCCACTTGATGATTGTGCCCATTTATTCATGAGGGGAAAAATGTTGGTTAAGAATCAGCATAGGTGGAATTTACTGCTTTGACATTATTTCGGTCATGTTAAGATTGGCTCGCACAGACAACACCAGCAAACCAACCCACAACTTCAGAAGTACGGAGCCACACAGATGGCTTTCAACTGCTTTTTAAACACCTTTCCAGCCACCAAGCTGATACATAAAAACTAGAGGCGAACGTAAATCGAACAACCTGAAGGAACAATTTTATCATGGCCTGGAAACAACTGTAGACATATTTTTGAGCGTTTGAGGTTAGAGTCAACGAACAGTGATGTAAAATGACACAAAACTGAATGCCACGTGGATTATGTATAACACAAATCTACTTGTAATGCAGAGAACATGAACATCAGTATTTGAGAGTTACACATAAATGAGTCACTACGTACAAGTGATCTAATAGTTTAAATATGATGAATAAAATGTGACTTTTACTGGTTTGACTCCAGAGGAAACATCGCAGGTTTTTAGACTTTTAGTCTAAAATTTTTATATTGTTTGTAATCTTCCAAAAAGTAAAGGTATATGTTGAATAATACTCATAAAAAGGAGGAATGGTTAACTTGGATGATTAATTGACACGTGAAATCAGTAAACAATCCCCATGAAACAGCTGTGTCATCTCCTATACCTGGAGGAACGAGACAAACGTGAAATCAAGAATTATACTCTGAATATTTGTATGATGATGATATTTAACTTGAACTGCACCATATGTCTGGAAGATTTACGTTAACCTTTTAAGATGATTTACTTTACTTATCGTGAATGTTCACACTTCTTCATATTCTCAGCACCAGAGTTTATTTTATCAAATTAAACCAAATCAAATGTGAACACAGACTAAGTCACATAAAGCTGTTAATCTTAACATTTTATGGATAAACTCTAACAGTGTTGTATTTGTCTTCTATGCAATGTGAAAGTTGACTGGGATGTACTGAAATTTTATTTTATTTTATGCTCCTTTACACCCACTTTACCAGGCCTTATCTTGACATCGATTCTGGTACTTCAGCAGATGAACAACTGATTTGTTTTGAGTGACGTTTTAAATAGATGATGGGAATCATAAGTACCATAATTTATTTCTAAAAGGGACAAAATATGCTCTTTTTTTTTTCAAAAGCTTACAAAGTTTCCCGAAGTTTTACTGAATTGTAGGAACGTGAACATACTTTTGTCAAATTTACCACACAGACACAATAAAATAATTATTTCAGCTGAAATGGTCTCTTTTTTTCTTTCAAATTGCCTTTTTCACAGCTTTGTGATTCCCATTTCAGAGGCCCAGTAAATGCAGCACCATATGAAATGATGTTATAATAAAGAAGGGAAGGCTGGATGATTCCAGTCTGATCTGGGTCTGTGATGTCACAGTCTCCTACAAATCTGAAGAAGATATTTCCAGACTTAGGTGGTGACAGTGTAGCAAAGCTGTGTTATCTCCACAGACCTCTGCAACATCACATATCGGTTTCTGAAGCGTAGCTTTGAAGCCAGTTTTAAAGTGTTTGAGGAATGCCACGTTGGCAGACACTGACTCCACCCAACCACAATTCAAAAATGCGTGAAACAAACAATTCTGGCCATAAGATTTTAACACACGCAACTTAACTCAGTTACCACAATCGACTCAGTTTAGGTTAGCTTAGATCCTGTCACCACGTGACGTTAACATACATTCTAGCTGAATCTGTAATGGACTGCCAGGCCTGAACAGAGGACAGCTGGAACTCTGCTCAGAGCTACTACAGCTATATGTCGCTAGCTTAGCCTCAGCCCAGCTAAGAGGCTGAGGAAGATCTGACAGCAACAGTGGCTGGACTGCCAGAGCCTTCCAGGTTGGTTTTCAGTGGAGCAGGCAGCCAAAGCACTGACCGTCATGGCCTGGGGCTGCCAACTCAGGCCCGCAGCACAGGCCAGCTAGTCATCAGCAGACACACCTGAGAAAAAGGACAGCTTGGCTTTGAGGCCAACCCTCAAGTTAGTCAGAAATGTTAATTGCTAAGTAGCTAAAGGGATTTCAGCTATGTGGCCACTCAACACACCACACTCTTAATTAGGCATACAGTTTATAATTTTACCAAATGAGGCACATAAAAATTCACCCCTGTACAGTTGTCATGGATGGGAAGTCTAGCTTTGGAGACCAAAGCTGTTTTTAAATCTGTAAATCTGTTTATTTATGCTGTAAAGTTGGAATTTTTTAAACACGGGTGTCAATGGAGTCAATTTAGGACTCCCTGGTGGTAAGTTGTGTAACTGCAATTCCTTTGTACTTTTGCATTGAAGTGAGACTAGCAAGTAGCCGCTTGGTTATTTCAGAGTTTTTGATTTGGTGGCTACTTCAAACACCGAAACAGATGTACGCGAGCAAAAGAAACCCAAAAACTCAGCTCTTTCCACAACATGTCCCCTTTTAACCAAACAAAATGCAAAGTGGTGGCCATTCTCTGTGAATGACTGTTCACGTGAACAGGCACTCATGATGAACAAAAACACACAACCATACTCAAGAGCTCAGACGTAACCACACACACTTACAAACACACACAGCACCGTAGAGGAGGGGTGAAGGGAGCCGACTGGAGCAGCACTCACAACACAGCTGGTCCTCAAAGGTCAGTACGGAACTTGGAATGTTTATTTGTCCAAGTGTTTTATTTGTTTTCTAATACAGCACATTTGACAGATCTACTTGAAAAGAATCACAGCGTCCAAAGACTGTGGGAAATTTTCTCTCACCAAAGAGGTTCCTCTTTCGTCCCTTTAATTCTATTTTTTTTTTTTTTTTTTTTTTTTAAATATGTTCCATTACCACCCCAATAATTTACCCTTGCCCTTTTTCCTCCTCAAAAAAGCATAATTGTTGACCCCCAACAGCTCACCGGGGTGTTGAAGTAACAACCTCCTACCCCTCTGATGGCTAGACAGTAGGCCATTGTAAAGCTAAATCGCCATGGATTTATAGCCATAGTCCACGGTTCCCAGAATGCAATGTCACTCTGTCATGCTGTCATCAATCTGAAGTCTCTGACCAAAGACAAAGAGGGAAGAAAATCACCACTGAAAAGAGGCACAACACCAGCAGTGAACCTTCTTTTTGTGTGATCTAATTTTTACCAGATGCCTGTTTGTCATAGGTAAAATGTGTTGGTACAAAAAAACCCTCCAAGTCCGACTGCAGCCTTATCAAAATGAATCCCCCAGTTTAGTCAGGTGAACACAACTTCTGTCAGCTTTCTGAAGACATGTTTTATTATTGAATCTATAAAAAAATGCAGGTCAGCAGCCCATCTCTCAAATTTACGTGTGAGAAATGACTTGTTCTTTGATGACAGCTAGAATTCTTCTTCTAATAAATAAAAAACTCTGGTACTTTCCAACAAAGCTGAACACAGCCTGGTTTCATACAGTATAAGCTGTTATCTCCTTTCGCCCTGAGTCCTTTCCCATGATCTGCACACAGAGGTATTGACAGCCATAAATCAGCTTCATAAAAGGGAGATTTTGTGTCCTTTTTGAATAAGTGAAGGAAACCTAAATCCTCATGATTAATGTGCTCTCAAACCCTCTCATAGCCATGGCAACCAGGGCAGTTTGCCATGCCAAGCAGAGGATCCAGGCGCTGAAATAAAAGTAGTGTTTTTTTGCTTTTTTTTTCTTTCTTCACAAGTCTCTCAGTGATGTCCCCTGAGCTCAGGACAGTTTTCTGTCACCATTCTCTTCAGGATGGAAAACAAACAAAGTTCTGTTACCTAACATAGAAATACAATAAACTAGAAGAACATTCCAACTAAAAGAAAGAAAGAAAGAAAGAAAGAAAGAAAGAAAGAAAGAAAGAAAGAAAGAAAGAAAGAAAGAAAGAAAGA
>JBAMYA010000008.1:1169739-1202501 GCA_037176975.1 Arrhamphus sclerolepis
TTCCTAGTGTCACTGTGAATGCACGGGTGGGGAGTGGGGGCAGAATGAAGAGGGTCCAATCACTGTGTGAATGTGGTTGTTTTGTCTTTTTTTTTTTTTTTTTTTTTTCACTGCTTGTTTGCTTGAGATGATGGTCCTGAGCTAAAGTTGTAGGTGAGTCTTTTAGTCTGGGACAGGACCAACAACAATGTCTGGTCAAAAGACATCTCAGGTTGCTGAGAGAAATGCTTGGAAGTATGTGGCTGCCGTGCAAGTTCTGCAGTGGTCAGCACACAGAAAAGGAATAAAACTCCTGAAAGATAAAGAGCAACAAAAAAACAAAACAAAAAAAACAGATTTACAACGAATGACAGATGATGCAATAGTTTCTTCATTATAACAACATCAATAAATACCAGGGCTATGTATCAGGACTATGTACTAGACAGGAATTATTTACTATAAATCCTATATTGGCAAATCATTAATGATTAGTTAAACATTGACCACTTTCCCCATTTTCTTTGTGAGTCATTCCCAGTTAACTTTCATCCAAAGAGTGAGGATCTTTGAGTAACTGCTCAGCCACCCCCATTTACACCCATATATCCGTCCTTTTGTGTCGCCTCTGGTAAAGTGAAGCATCACGTGAAGAATACTTAGTACTTACGATTATAATACTTACGATTACTTAACCTTTGTCTTGTCTTTGGTTCAAAATGACCTGGTATTTAACAACAGAGGCAAAAAATAAAAATAAATAAATCATTTTGACTTGTTGAGTGATCCTAAAACTTCACCTAAAACTTCACCTGATTCCATATGAAACGTTTTGCAGTTTTTCACAAAATAAAAAGTTGTGAAGCGAGGCAAGTGAGTTTTGACTAATAAAGAGTTAAGAATTCACTATAATACTACTATAATATAATTTTTCGATTGTGAATAATCTGGATTTATGTCTTAATTTTACTAAAGAACTAATTTGGATTTTTTTAATTTATGTGACAGTTTAACATCACTAATTTAATACTGACCAGTTAGTTTTCTATGATTCAATAGCAAGAGTTGTAAATGTAATGCTGTGTAAAATTAGAATTATTAGAATAAAAGTAGATCAAACTGATTTCATGAAGTCAGTTCCTCAGTTCACAATGTAACTAATTAATGTGGAGGTCAAGTTGAGATCTGGAGGACCAAGAAAACTCATAAGACTTTAAGAGAGACAGATCGAAATGTCTGTCTGACAGGTAAATAAAAACAAAACCGCTTTGGAAGGTCCCGCTAAACCTGGATTGATGATGCTCTGTGGTTCTGTGGCCCAAACCCGACAAATATGCGTTTAATTGAAGAATGAAAACAAGAGGATTTTCTGTGTCCCGGTGAGGAAAATATTTTTAAACATAAAGTTGTTGAATAGAAATTAAAACAATAACAATCCTTTCTTGAAAGTAGAATTAAATATTATAACAAGAAAAGGTGGCAGATCCTTAGATCCATAGACCCAGTGAGCTCAGACTTCAAAACCTTTTCCAGAAAAGAAAAACTTGAAAATCCTTGAAAAAAAGAACTGATGCTCCAAAGATGTCAACGGAAAGCATTACTGTCCATGTTTCCTTTGAGTTCTTTATATTTGTTCTTTTTTATTTTGAAAATGTAAATTATGATGAATAACAGTGCCATATTTGACATTATACTTTTGAAACTCTGGTGCTATTTTTGCTCATTTCTGCATTATTGCATGAAAGCTGTAAAGGCACATTTTTATTTTCACATTTCATACTGCCCTTCTTGTAGACTTTCTAAGCCTCATTTGGAACAGATAAATAATATATAGATGATTTAGTATTGTGTTATAATAATCAAGGATTGCAAAAAAAAAAAAAAAATATTCAGTCTATGAGGGAAAAAAATGGAATTCAAACTTTAAGGAAGCCATACTTTACTAAATGCCTTGTTATCATTTAATTTGTGTATGCTACGGAGCTGCAGACTTGAAAACAGACGTGTGCACACATGCAAACACACATACTCAAGTTGATTAACGAGGCTCCTGTGAGTGTGTGTCACGTTTTAGTGGAAAATTACAGCTCTTTCGACAATTCCTCAGTCGGAATCCCATTTTAAAGTGGATTTTATCTGCAAATCACAATTATTTTGTTCATGCTCTGTTTTAATGGGCGCACCCGCTGGGCCAAAGAAGACACTTCTCTATTCATAAATGTATTACTGCTGGGGAATCATTAACTTATTGTTAGCAGCACAACTGATGGCTTATTGACATGAAAACAGTCCGCCAGCACTTTTGTCTTTAAGCTGTACGTCCATATCACTGAAAACAATGTCATCTAGCCCATTTTCACCACTCCACTTGTGCGTTTGAACTTAGAGGAAGGCTTTGTTAGTAACCAGGGAGAAACTGTGGAGGAGACTGGAGATGTTCTCTTTATTATAAGGAGTCGGAAAAACAAAGGAAAGACAAAAGCTCCGGATGCCACAGCAGATGGCTCAGAAGGGTGTGAAATGATGAAAGACAGGCATCTCTGTTTGTTGAAAATGATATAGACATCAACTTAAGTGAAAAGTGATAAAAGCCCAAACAGTGGCAGAAGAGAGAGCGGGGGCTATAAATTGCAATGCGGGAATTATCTGTGAGGTGAAGCTCTGTCTCATATTTATTGCTGCAGGAGGGTCGTAGATTCAGACAGTCTGCACAGATGGTGGCCATCCTTGGTCAACATTCAAATAAAAACAGAACGAGCGTCTCCCCCTGTGTCCAGCTACTCCTCTCTCAGTGAATGCAGACGCAGATAAAAGGAAGGGGTGTAAAAGTGTTTAAGTAGGCAGAAGTTGTAAAGGAGAAAGAAAGCAGAATCGCTATTCACTGGTTGTGCAATCCTTTCTGCCTTGTTGAACTTTATTAAATTCTGTCGTTCTCTCCTTCCTGTCTGGCTCCCTTTGTCACCCTCTGCTCATGCGTAACTCTGATGTATTTTTTTTATTTTTATTTTATATATTTTTTTTACTAAGGCGCTGTTGAGGAAGAATGAAAGAATGTCATGGTGATAATCAAACCACGATCTGGAGTGTCTTATCTGAGTCCTCATTGTGGTGGGTTGTCTTAGATTTGGAGATCGTGAATGGAGTCGTGTTGTTGATCTGCTGCACTCGTGTGTTTAAGAAGGGCTCGTTTTTCTGATGCGAACTAAGACACAAGCGCACAAACAAACTGGTAGCATATATGGCCATAAATTCTGAAAGAAAAGAAAGATAAATAATGTATAACCATGTGTAGATAAATTTGATAAGAAGTATTTAAAAGAAGACATGTGATGCTGCTTTTTCACAAGGTGAGAAGAACTGGGGAACGAACTAAAGAGATCCAGCAAAGAAACACTCCATGCAGCAAATGCACCATGATGGGAATTATTTTGGGAGAAAAAGATCATGAGGCTGGATGATCTACTACTCTGATCTGGGCCTATGATGTCACCATATCCCTGCAAATGGAACGGCTCAACGAAAGAGATATTTTCAGACTTAGGTGGTCCCAAACAAAGTGACTATGTTATGTTGGAATTTTTAATTTTGTAGTTCTCAAGGATTTTTTCCCCCCATTATGTGTGTAAACTCAGTGAAGGGTGAACGCTATGGAAACAGCTTCAGTACTGTAACCAGAACTCCAAATATGCATAGCTGTAAAAATAGTTTCAGTTTCCATTATCTGTTGTTTTCATCAAGATTCAAATTTATTCACTCTTCACTGTCAGCTTTGATCATGTGGATTTCTTATCCATCTATTCTGATTTTTTTTTAATCTATGTTGACCAAAGTGAGCTTTTCTATGGCTGATAAGCGGGAATAATAAACTGATTAATCACTTGAAATTAATCATCTACCATTGGTCTTTAATTATTATTATTGCTGTACTTTCTGTTTGTATCTTAATAAAGATACTGAAAAACAAACATGGATGGTGTTAGGATCTAGACTTGGTTTGGTCTTTTACTTCAAATCTGTGTTTTTGTTTGTTTGTTTGTTTTCTTTGTGGTGTTCTTGTTTTCTAGTCTTTGCCCCATTTTCTGTTTATTAAGTTTACTTCCTGTTTTATTTTGAAAGTCTGTTTCTGTTGGAGTTTTTCTACTTTTCTTCCCTGGTCCCCTATTTCCGTTTGGTCAGGTTATCAGGTAGGTAAAGACCCAAGTAGAAGGGATGAGGGAAGTAGGAGTAATCCATGATGTATTTTAAATAAATAAATAAATAAATGAAAAAGAGGAAAGACAAGGCCAGAGCTGACAAGATACAGGTGGAAACTATTAGGAGAGATAGGACCAGGTAAGTAATGCAGGAAAAAAAACAAAACAGAAACATAATTTCAAAATAAAACAGGAAGTAAAGTTAGCAAACAGAAACAGGCATGTCTCAAATTGTGCTTGTACATTGAGCAGCAGCATGTTGTGTATCTGACACTATTGTTGTAGCAGAAGACGCTAGCAGGTTCGTGCTTTCCGGTGATCACAGGTATAACCATGTATACTTAAATAAATAATGAGTAAACTCCAACAGCCTGTTGGAGTGTTGCATCACAGCGTGCAGTGTTTCCTCATATCAGCCTCGATTCTACCGCATCAACCTATCAAGCTGGGGAGCATATAAGCAGGTTACTTCAGCTCTGTCATGTCCCTCACAGTCAGAGCGAGCAGCATTTTTTATAGTGTGTATATGTGTGATGTGCAGATCTTCCACACTCTGTCATGAGCTGCTTACTGTGTTCTTCAACTCGCTTCAGTTTAAATTTTCAGATGTAGGACAGCTGCCTTTATGGCGAGTGAGTTTGTAATGTCCAAACTGGGAAACTGGCAAAACTGGGTGCTTTCAGGCTGCAATGTCAGGATCAAAAAGAGAACGTGCTAAAGGAGGCAGCAAAGAGCAGCGGCATGTTTCTGGAGAGCTCGGTTCAGACCAGGCCAGCTTCAGAACAATCAGGAGAAAACTGTTTTCAAGCTGGATGTAGACTAAAGAAATAAAATCAAATGTTGCTGTCAGTGATAAGTCAATAATAAAATGTACATGTGCATCGTAATGGCTTCACGAACTGTAAGATCTTTTACATAAAGTTAAAGTGAGTTCTTTCCTCAAAAGCTGCAATTTATCAACCACCAATGAGACTGATGGTCAATAAAACATTTTTTGAATATCTATAGTTAAATTTAGGAAAGGCCATTCAATACGTTCTACACTTCTAAATTTCAATTCAAATTTTCTAAATCTGATTTATACAATCGTACTGATACAATATCAGCTTACAACTGTTTGATTTTAAATTTTCCCTATTTGTAGCTGCCATATTGTAGCTTTTCAGTTTAGGTTTTATTTTTGTTTGTTTCAAAATATTTTCTTAAAGACGGCATTTGATCTTGATAGCAAGTATTGAAATTATAAACTAATGAGATATTGTGATGCCCATGTGGGGATCCATCTTTTACATTCTCAAAGAATCTGTATGAGCAGTAATGCTAATTTACATAATTTGTTGTTGTTTTTTTTAAATTCATTTATTGATCTTTAGATTTTACAAATGTAAATTAGTTTGTGGTTATTTATACGACTGTATACAAGTTGACAAGTGATATCTAAAATTGTTGCGGGGGAAGGTGGCGGCGGGTGTTTTTATTTTTATTCATGTATTTATTTATTTATTTTTTCCAGATTAGAGCAGCAGCTCCCTGACGTGTGCATGTCCCCGAGTGAGCACATGCCCTTAACACTACCTATTCTCGCCACGTTGTTCCCACTGAGGAGGGTGTTGTGCAGCTCCGTACTCTTTCAGAGTAAAATCATTTCTTACAAATTAAATTATAGTGTAATTAAACTCTTAGTCATGTTGCCGAGGACCGACAGAGGCGCTCTGGATCCAGGGACGCATACATGAATCACAGACGTTCTGCTTTTTTTTTTTCTTTTCTGCCTTTTCTTTCTGTCTAAGAGACGAGTCTGGTCTTGAAGTGCGTCTGTAGTCTGGCTATTCACTGCAGCAGCAATGAAAGCCAGACTAATGGATATGAAAGTCAGATCAATTGGCCAGGAAAGGGAGATTAGAGGAAGGGGGTGAGTCACCATATTCCTCCCTCTTGACAACCATGTCATGTCTTGCAGCCCCTCCAGAGATATGGCTGATTGATGCCTATCTTTCATCAGTTTAGCTTTAATCTGAAAGCCCATGTGCTTCATAATCATATCAGGAAAAAGAAAATCCATGTCAAATCGGTGTCTCTTTCCCACCTGTGGAGCAGAGCATATGTTTGCTCTCACCCGCAAAACAATAGGAAAAGAGAAAGAAAAAGCCGACAGCGGTGAGAGGCATGGCTGTATCTATTGATCACGTTTTGGAGAATTAAAAGAAAAAGAGAAAAAAAAAAAGATTGAAAAGAGATGAAGATGAGGGTTAAGAGAAGTCTGACCGTAAAACAAACAGTGATTGTGAAGTGACATCCTGCTAAGAAGTTGCACTGTCTCTCCTGACGCCGGCCAAACAAACAAACAAACAAACAAACAGGGGGGCGAGACAAAGTGCAATCACTGACCTTTGTTCAAAGAAGCCATCTAATCTGTTTCCACTTTACTTAATTAGAGAAAGCAGAGGGATTTTTAATGTGCCTGGTGTTAATGGGAAACAGCTCACAGGTGCTAATTAAACCGAAAAGAAAAACTGATCTCTTTGGTAACTTTGAGGCCATCAATCTATTTATTCATCTATTCCAAACTTGGCAAACTTGCCTTTGATTGTTCGTTGTTTTTCAAGTAAAATAATGACTCAAATACTGTAATGTCTTGGTGTTTGTGCTGGAAATGAATGTATGTTTCTTCCTCCAACATATCCAGGAATTACTGGGTCTGGCCTTTGTCGAATATGGCAGCTCAGTAATTTAAGTTTTTTTTTTCTCTCCATGGCTGATGGCTTTTCCCCACTGAAGGCTAAATCCTGACGCAGACGCTGATTAACTACTGCTTTACAGGATCAACAGAGGTAACATATGTGCCCTTGAGGTGGCAAACGCATTCATTTCCTCTTGACTCTGACTGTTAAAAGAAGACAGCGCAGCTGCTCTGCCAAAACAGTTTTTCATGTCCTATTACACAGTAAGTGTTTGAGGGACGGCGGGAGGTGGCTGACTTTATATCCACTGAAAAATGCAAAAAAAATGGTGTGGATTTTTGTCAAACTATGGTCAAAATAATTTCTAGATTTTAGTAACTGAAAATAAAACTGAATTAGGGAGGTAAAGGTGGAATGTGGACACACACACACACAAACTCACACATGCTTGTAAATCTATCAAGATATCGCCGTACAGGAACTTGTACGATATGATTGTGATTTCAAGTAAGGTTAAGGCATGATTCCTTTGATGAAATGAGAGTACTTTACTTCTGTCATTTTAAAAGTAAATTACTTTAACATTTATCTTTCCACATTTTCCTGAAATCCAGGAATATAAACCAACCCTTCATCAGTTTGATGCATGTATTAAACTGATAGAGGCCCAGTTTACTATGTATGAACGAGTGTGTGTGTGTGTGTGTGTGTGTGTGCATATTTCTATATATCTATCTATATATATATATATGTATATGCATGTGTATGTGCGTGTGTATGTGTTACTTTTGTTTTTGCTTTATTTATACATACACTTTTTATTATTATCATTATCATTATTATTATTATTATTATTATTATTATTATTATTATTATTTCCAGACAGAGCCTTAGGCAAGAGTACAATTTTTGTTGTCTTTATTATTTTATTTTATTTATTATCAGACAAGTTTAAAGTGGGCATGGCACATGATTAAAGGATTATTTGATGATGACGAGTCAAAACTTTTTTTTTTCTTTAACATATTGTGGCTCTTGTTGCCTTTGTTTACGTAAGCCAGACAGGAAATGCTGTACGAGGACTTGAGCCTCCAAACAACAGGTGCCTGATCAACCAGGTGTGGTATGTAGCACCCCATAATTAAAGAAATCTGATGTGAATATTGAGAATGCAGAAGTGCAAAAATCCAAATCTCTTCTTTACCACTTCACATTTTCATATTTAAACGTGCTACTGGTGTAGATTGTTAGCGTGGTCCGCAGTACATTGTGTGTACTAATATTTGATGCCATTGCAAATAAATAAATAAATAAATAACAGTTTTATTTCTTAAAATCGGCTTGAATGTGAGTTTGTGCCTTAAACAACCCCTACGTTATATCTTCTGTCTACATGTTTTCTTCATATTCGTTGCAAGAATATGAATATAAATCATCAGAACAAACTCAGTAGCTGATGACCTCAACCCCATGTTACACACCCTGAGCCACATGAAAGCCCCCCACGTACGGGCCGTGTGTGGTCTGCCTCTCAGGGACGGCAGGAGATGCAGGAAACAAATTAGCTGTCTTGACCTTGGCCCAACTTTCCCTTCCACCCCTTACCCCTCCTCCAGCTGCCCTTCATCAGGCCACTTCAAGGTTCAGCTGGTTGACAACACGCCTCTGTTGCCCTCCACAGTAGCAATATATTCAGATCAGAGGCTCTGACGTGCGTCATAGGAAATTGGCTTTATGGGTTTAGTTTGTACAACTGGATGTGGTCAGGATCATAACCAATGTCATATTGATGGTGTCACAGAGTTATTTTTTGAGTTGAAAACTCACATAAGATAGAAAAAAGGTGGTGAATGGAGTCAGCTACATTTCAGCAGGGCCACAAATGGGGAAATCATGTGAAGAAAGAACATTTCCTGACACTGTGAGGCTTGTTTCGCCTTCACTCTCCAGTTCGAGCGGGCTGTCACACACACATGCACACACATTGCAACCACCATGAAAAGAAAAGTACTCTGTCATGATAATAACTTCATCAAATCTCACAAGAACTACAGTTTCCGCAACCTCAGCCGGTGGCTCAAATGAGAGACCTTTGGCTGTGGGAGTGAAAAGAACCCTTTCAATGACAGATATTGGGTTTTAACACCAACAAGCAAATCTAATTCTCCCAGCTCACGCGAAAGCACGTCTATGTGCATCAGTGTTCAGCCTCACAGAGAGGAAAAACGAAAAGTAAAAAAAAAGAAAATCAGCTCGAGTGTCTGGAGGAGGGAAGAAGCAGCACTGTATTATGCTCATACTCCTCATTGATCTGTGAGGACTCCTTAATCTTGTGCGCATCTTCCTCCAACATATATTTCATAATGTGATACGTTGTGCATCGATAACACTTGCGGTGGCATACACTCACTCACGCTGGCTCACACCATTTATTGATCCCAGGGTGAAGTAAACATGTATTTAACACACGAGACTGTCACCCCTGACAGATATAATGAAACTGTCAAGGAAATGTCCTCATTATTAGACACTCTAATGATGACAGGAATCAATAATTTATATGAGAAAAATATCTAGAAAGTTATTAACTGCACACACTGAAAATGAAGAGGTTAAAAAAAAACCAAGCACATGCCCAGGACAGATATTTACGGCTCAAAACTCTCTAAGCTGTTTTTTTTTTTTTTTTTTTCGCTGTGATTCATCTGGTGTTCTGGGAATGGATAACAAAAAATACATACAGTAAAATGACTCAAAAGCATGGTTTTGGCTGTGCACCAAATTGACCATATCCTTGTGACTAAACAGCAGCTTAAGCCAGAGCAATTTCCTCTGTATGTTGGAGAGGCAGCCAAGTAAAAATGATTATAGGTGTGAGCTTTGAGTTACATTCAAGCAATATGGCTTTTCTCAAATCCACAGCTGCTGGGCGCTGGAATCCTTTTCCAACCAAGTTGGCCACAGTTGCAGTTTTTGTTTTTACATGATTTAGCTCAATTCCAACTTTTTTTCCCTCATGAAAAGATATAGCCCATATGAAGCTTAGGAAGATAATTTATTTAGCCTTTACTTTTTTTATTTTCATTTGTACTCTTGTTCCCTAATTTAATCAGTTATTAAACAATAATTGAATTTCTTATTCAAATTTGGCTTCAGTTTTGATTGGCTCTTGCCTCCAGCTTCAATGTTAAGTTAAATCATCTGGAATTCAAGTCACTTAAGTAAAATATATATTTAAAAAAAAAATGAACCCAGTCCTAGACAAGGACAAATTAATAATACTAAATAGTTAAATCAAAAGTTAAATATTAGCCAGTGGTTGCAACTATACTACCTAACTATACTAACTATACCAGCCAAACCTTCACATGACAGTGAAGCTTACATCAGCCCTGTTTTGCCATGTTAATCTAATAGCATTAACTGATTCATGTAAAGTGGTGGTTAAACCATAGGTCACCCTTGCTGATGACATGACAAGTGTGTGTGTCTGTGTGTGTACTCCGCTAAAGTGAGATCACATGGCCGGCAGTCTGAGTCCAGACAGTAGGAAGTGAAAGTGCTTCTGCAGCCACAATACAGGTCAGATCTCCAACATGGTTTTCCGCTGTACAGTGCAATCGCTCTTCTCGTTTTACTCACAAAACTGCAAGAGTTTCTGAGGAGCGAGGCCAGAGGATGAGACTAAATTTAATAATGTAACAACTGGAGGAAGTGGAAGGCGGAGAGTTGAGAGAAACAGAACAGAAACAGCAGATATGATGCATGAAACTTTACTTTTGCAATTACATTCACTTTTATATTAATTTTCATCATTTCTGGAGAAAGATGGAACGTGTTTATAGTTTTCAAGTGGAAGTAAACCTTTATGACAACATTCCTGTAAATTTGATTTTATTCTTACGCCTGTTTGTGTTAATAACAACAGTCTTATTATGACCTATTGTAAGTCTGTCTTTCCTTCAGGCATTTCATGCTTAAACTGGAAGGTAATATTGATACAGCACACAACAAAACGGGACAATAGCTTAATCTGATTTTCTGTAGTTGTGTCTGACATCAAGAGGGTTGACAAAGACAGCAGCCGAGGTAGAAGTGTGAAAAATAAAATGGAAGAGGTATAGCTATTTTAGAGCACAAGACTTTATATCTAGTATATATATATATATATATTATTTATTTATTTATATACATATATGTGTGTGTTTGTGTGTGTTGGGCTCAATGAAATACCTGCAGATTGCATGTTGCTTTGCATTTGCAGGGGTATTCAGTTTTAATTATGGTTTTTGGAGACATCTTTTATCTGACTGTCACTAATCTCTCGCATTCTCTTCAACCCACCCACCCACCCCCACCCCTTTCTCACACACACACACATGCTCACACACATGCACATATTCCATGCAAATTCACAGCCGCAGGGGGGGAGGGGGCACCAAAATATACTAAATAAATAAATAAATAAATGACTTAATGCAACAATTTGTTTGATACAGAAATTATAAAGAAAAGCAATAGATTGAGGACTAAATCCATTGTCCCATTTCATTGTGGAGAAAAAACCATTACCTCTACTTTTTAATTGCATTTTCTTAGGGGCAAAGGTGATAATTAATTTTGCTCAGGGAGATGCACATGAACCAGTAACAAGAATATACAAAAATGTTAAATAGTATTGTTGCCTTTAGTCCACAATTTGAATTCTATAATGACTGTTCTATGAAAGGATGGGTCGGAGAAGGAGACAAAACAAACAAGCAAAAAGGAGCAACAGAAAAGTAAATGTACTGTTGTGAGGTTTTCAAAGTTGCTTGTTTATTATAAATGACAACGTTACAAAAAAAAAAAAGCTTTGATAATTACACAACCTAAAAGAAAGAAGCATTACATGTACATCATAACCTGCTCTCATAATGCATCCTTTGGAATGAGTAGAAATATGGTGATGAAGTGAGATAAGCCCAAAAAAAAGGGTTTTGTGATGAAATATAATTATTTGCATGCTAACATGGAAAACATTCGTATTTCTCTCTTAAAGCACCAACTTCTGGCTGCAAAATATCCTCTTCCACCTTTGTATTCTGTCTGTGTGGTGTGGCGGTTTGCCTGTCTCCCCCTCTTCATTTCTGGCCCTCTTCCATTGTTAGTCACCTAGTTTATTGGCTGGAGCAGCCGTGGCTTACTGGACATCATCTGAAACTACAAACGACAGGATGCAATAAGCTGGAGAATAGCAGCAATCTGAGCAAAGTTCTTCATTCACCAGAGCTGCCTAACTCTCTGTCTTCTTATCCTGGGTAGAAAATAAAAAAATCAATACGGGCTCACAGGGCTTGATAAAAGTGCTGGACAGGGGGAGAAGCAACGCTAGATATAGTAAATTAAAGTGATCAAAATTTTCCAGTCGACTCAGCCCGCACCGTACATAAACTAACAACCCTGTCTCCACAACTGTCCGTCAGCCCCCTCCATTCACCATCTCCATTCTCTCCTTCAGCGTTATTTCAATCTTTCCACTTCATTGGTTTTCACTGCTTTTCTGTTATCGCGATTCTTTATTTTATATAACTTGTGTAAAAAAAAAAAGAAACAACTGAATGAAGCAATGTCATTTGTAACTCACTCCCTACTAAAATGTACATTGCAAGTGGAAACATGTACATGCAAAAAAAGATGCTAATTTTAAACACGGCTCCCTGAAGAGGAATGAGATTGTCTTGAGCACATTTTGTGGGTATTTTAAAGTTCCCCTCAATGCCATTTTACATGGCCCTTAAATGGGGCACATAAAAGTCTTTTGCTGTGAGTAAAACAAGTTTTTTTTTGTTTTGTTTTTTCTCTCATTTTCCTCACTGAATTCTGACTCTGGGTCATGCCGTGTCCATCACCCTGCTTGGGCAAAGCTGACCAGACAAACAGTAGAGCATATTAAAAGTGCGTTCCACATGCACTCAGAAGTCTGGACTTCCGAGTTCCTGGTCAGACGTTTCAACTGGACCTACATACGACCGCGGCCAAAAAGAAGGAGGTTTCAAAAATAAGTGGACAAAACGAGCTCCCTTCAAAGAGTGGGCTCATTCTTGAAGGAGCCAGATGAAGTGGTTTGAGCATCTGGACAGGATGCCTACGAGAGGGCTTTCAAGGAAGGGGATTTGGACATGTCCCACCGGAACAAGGCCTCAGGACAGACTCAAAAGATTATATCTCTTAACTCTAACTCCACGTAGCGCTAGAAGAAGTGGCTTTGAAAGAGGGAAGTCGAGACATCTCTGCTCAGACAACTGTACCCAGGATCCGCTACAGAATAAGACGAAGAAATGGATGGTTGTACTCTTCCTCAGATGTAAAGACAGAGTCCAACATTTGAAGGGACAGAGATACAAGAAACATCTACCAGGAATGGCAATAAACTTTCAATCATAGCCATCAAACTTATTTAAAATAACTTCACATGTAATCCTGAGCATTGCTTAGCTGATTGCAATAGTAAACAGGTTAAGATTAACCCACAAAGTAAAAAATAAAGCATTACATAGTAGTAGGGCCTTTTTCCTGGCTGAGAAGTGTAGGGATTAAATAGATAAGTTTCGCCTCACGTTATTTACATATTTGCTCCCTCAACACCAAAATCTTACGTATCAGGGCATAACAAGAGTGATTACCTATTAATACATTACACCAAGCCTCCACATGCAGCTTGTGGAACCACCCTTTGTAACAGTAACTTGACATTATTATGACGTCATCTAATCATTCTTGCACACTGATGTGAAAGGATTCTGGAGCACTCTTTACAATGCTGCTTTTGGATCATGCAGGCATTCCTACATAAGGTCTTACTACAACATTGCAACGGGGTTCAGATGTGGACTCTTGACTTTTGTTGTTTCTAGCATTTCTGTTGTAGATTTACTGATGTTCACAAGATCTTTAACCCATCTGGGTCTAGTAGCCCAGATGGGTTTGAATACTCTCATAAACATGTGCCTGTTTTTTTTGCCAATCACCATGTTTGGCAAAAAACAGGCAACATGTTCCCTTGGGTCTCATCTGTCTAAATGACTTTGTTCCAGAACAATTGCATCATATCGTAACGTATCGTAACGTATCGTAACGTATCGTATCGTATTGTTTGGGAAGATTTGCAACTGTCTTGAATGTTTTTGACTTGTGAATAATCTTTCTTTCACCATACAAGATGAACTCAAAATTTCTTTCTGTTAGTGGAAACCTGGGAGCTCCAGGCCAGCAAACCTCCAAATCCCCTGCGTTTGTAGAAGTAATCATACTTGATAATGATCGATGAATTAAGAGCTTCTGATTATCAGCAAGTGGCTCTTAATTACCCTCCTACATTTTTGGAAGCATTAAGGATATACTTAAGTTTTTCAGAAACTACTTTTAAATTGTAGTTTATGAAAATCTCTAGTATTTTTTTTTAACATGACATGGTATAACATATATTTATTTATATATATATATATATATATATATATATATATATGTATACATATATAGATATATACACACACACACACACACATATATATATAAAATAGTATATATAAAATGCCAAAGTCCTAAAACCTTAGACAGAAAGAGGGTGTAGTATTTTTCACATGACTGTACATTTTGCCACCTACACTGTTAGAAATGTGTCCGGATGAAAACATACACAAATGCAATTAGAGTAATTCCAGCAGCAGCTGACTCACTCTGCTTATGCTTGGCCTGTGGCAGCCGCAACACAAGGCCACACTGGCACCATGTCCATCTAACAGTAAGAGGGGATTAATAGGGATTTCCCAGTCCAGTTTAGTCTCATGGCGGGTGAGCTTCATCACATAACTAAACTAAACACTGATATCTGCAATTTGATGGATGTGACACATTAAGCAGGAAACTATTTTGTATGCAGTTTCTTGCTTTTTCTTTTCCTTCTTTTTTTTTTTTTTAACTGTGATGTAAGTTGGCTGTATTTTGGACTGTTGATTTTTAATTTTGATAAGTAATTATTCACCAAAATGATTCACTGATGCATTTCCTGTTCATCTCCTTATTTTTAAGTCCAAAATCTAAAAGCTCAGTAAAGTATTCACACTTGTGCAGTCACAAGCTTAAATATTCACAACTTCTTCATTGTTACATTGTTAACGTGTCTTAGTCCTCGCCGTGATCATGCCGCATGATGAATATCATCTTGGCAGCTCCCAGCTGACTCCAAGGCCGATTAAAGTGACCTCCAGTGCATGTTTACGTGTCCTGTGTGTGCCAATGTGACACTGGACGTGTGTCAAAGGGATCAGCTTAAAAGAAACACCATCCACTTGGACCATTGCTTACTGTGACCTAATATCCTGTTGACCCGGGTTAGACCAAAGACAGCCTTGAGACACTTAAATCCAGCCGTAACCCATGGCAACACACACATGTCCTTATAGCTCACATCACAGGGACCAGGAACTGACCAGACCATGTACCAAAATCCTCCGCCACCCTTCAGCCATCAGCGTCAGACAATGTGTATGTTGCCAAAACACTAAATAAAAAAATGAATAAATAAATAATAAAATATATGAATTTTGTTTCTTTTTCTGGACATGAAAAATGCAGTAAAATTACTTCCTAATCGGTTCTACTTCACACTAAATTAATGATGCATGCTGATTTTAAAACAGCGTTCAGTGAAATAGATTCTGTAAATTTGTTATTTTTCAACTAAACTCAGAAGGGATGAACAAAAAGACACATGTCAACAGATTACAAGTCAAATACACAAGTTCAGCCGATTAACACTGAATCCTATTTATCAATGTGTCTTATTATTAGATTAGCCATGCAGATCCTATGGTCAAACGCTGTCCTTCTGCTTCTATTTTTGTCTTTTCTAATCTCTTTATAAAGCACAAGGTTTTCAAATACACATGCTACCACAAGAGTCAATTCAGTTTTCAGTCTGGTCTGAGAGCTTAAGAAGAAGAAGGGAAATCACGTGCATATTCATGAATTCGAGGCATCACTCTGAAAGTATGTGGCTAAATGTTTCTGTAAGTGTTGCACAAGAGCTGGTGATTTGCAGGTCTTTACTGTATGCTGCTGAGCGCTTCATGGAAGCAGCTATTAAACCACTCACAGCCAGAGCAAGCGAGCACTGGGTGACCACCGGTGTGAAGGTTAGGATTCCTACGTTTGGTAACGAGGAATATGGCGGGTTTCACTATAAAATGATCCGAAAACATACGAGCAAGATGAGTTTCCTCTGTGGTCTGTAACATTTCTGCCAGTGCTTGATGTTAGTGAGAGTCTGCATGTGCAGCTTGCAGCAGGTACTTCTGAGCCCTGCACAGAGCATGCTTGGTGAGTTTGTTGTGATGTAAACACACACAAAACATTGATGCACACTTGTGAAACACACAAAGCCTGATTCTGAAGGGTCCTTCCACAACTAAATAACTGATTGATCAATGACAGGAATGAGTAACAACCGTGGGATGATAACAGGACTCCTTTTATCAGTGTCTTTAGATTCTTCCATTTTATTTATTTATTTATTTATCACAGATTATATTCCTTTCAGTGTTAGCAGGCTACAATTCCCACCGAAGTATTAATTAAAATCTAAATACTAAATATTGATTGATACCTTATCAGGGCAAAGCAGTTGGTCTGGAGGCTATTGATCCAGCCTGTGATTTATTATCATATTTAAGAAAAATCATTTTGCGTAATTATACGAGGTAATGGATTTTTAGCTAGTGTGTAATTCTTTTTATTTGTATCGTGCTTGCTACGTTGAGGATGGAGCAGATTTCACAACTGCATTCGGAGATTACTGATATCCTTAGTGCTGTGCCACCCCAACCCCCCCAAAACAAGCCTCACTTTCATCCCTGTCTGGCCTGTGAGGGACCAAAGCTTGTGTAAGAGTCCGATCCCCACTCTTGTCATGGGGAATAATGGGTATTGGGATTACCTCTTTAATCACAACAAAGATTAACAGATGGTATGAGAACAGTTATTAGCAAACATCTTGCACTCATCAAATCAATAAGATGATTTGTAATCAGGCTGTTGGTGCGAGTGAAAAGGGAGCCCCGGATGTTCCCAGTGAAAGATCCTGGCAATCAGAGGCTACTGTGTAGCAATTACCTCTCCACCGAATAGGTGCTCTTCCTCCTCTAGCTGGCAGTCCTCCAAAACACTCGCCAGACTGATAGCAACACAGTGCATTAACACGGCAAAACACGAAACACTGCATGGGTAACCTTGTATTTGATCAGGTGTTGGGTTGCTCCATGATTTAATTTCACTTTGTGCCTTTTAATTTACTGGATCCCTCCGTGTAGTTGAGGAGAAAAAAAATCTAAATGTTTACACATGCTGTCTCTCACAACACAAGACCATATAGCTCATTAGCAAGTAACCATAAATAAAGCAGAGCAGGAAAGGAGACGGAAGGCTATAGAAACTGCACAGAAGAGGGCTCCTTGCGCAAATATTTCTGCGTGGAGACGGAGGCAATGAGAGAAAGAGAAAGGCTGAATATCTGTTGACATGCCATCACATCCAGTACTGTAAACTGGAGAACGTAGAAAGTTCTCCCCACGGCAGCCAAGGCTCCACCAGCTTAGTTGCTGGGAAAAGAAATACTGGTCTCACAACAACTTCACTTCCTGTGAGCCATGCACCACAAAAACATAAATAAATAAAATTAAAATATGCACTGCTGTTTGTGCCAGATTTCTCCGACATACAGGCGTCAGAGACAACTGTCCCATTGATCTGGCGCGTTTTTGAGCTTGATTTCAAATCTTTGCTGTCAGTTATGCAGTTGGTGCAGATGGATTTGTGCTAAACTCTTACCAGAGATGAGACATGGTTGAACTTTAACATTAACTTTTTATGTTGATGAGCCAAAGCTTTTTTCTTTTTCTTTTTTTTTTAATTCAGCCTAAGCAGAGGTGTGTTAAAGCTGGTTATTTAATCATCTTTTATGAAACAGGATTTCACCATGTGCAGTGTATTTAATAATTATTCTTAAAAAATAGTTTCATTACTGTGCACATGCCATAGATGCAGCTAGTTTTATTGTTTTATCAAAGATTTAATGATAATCTGTACTTATTTTTCTGTCTCTTCATTACAATACAAACAGTAAATAAAGCGATATATTATGGGTAGAAAATTTTCAACCACTTCATTCAACAATTAATCCATCATTCCAGACTGTTTCATCAGCCAGTTGATTAAATGGTCATTCTTTAATAACCTGCATAGTAACACAGTAGAAAAATCTCTTTTTAATAAATTTGTAAAATAAAACCAAACAATCTTCAGAACAGAATGACTCTACAAGCTGAGGTCTGTATGTCTCCCTCAGAGCTGCGCTGATGTACGTTTTTAAGAAGACAGACCCGCATGGATGCTTCCTGAGATATTAATGAAGATATATAAAAAAAGAGTCTGGCGTCTGTATTTTCTGTTTACATCTTAATATGGAGGCTGGAAAATGAACACGGATGTCATTAAAATTTTTATTTAAGAAAACAGTAATGCGGTGCCTCAGAGCGTTACACAGAACTGTATAGTATCGCTCGATCATGTTTTCTTGGATTTTGTTTTCTGGTAGGGTTACAAATGACAGTGCAGGTTCATAAACATATATTTATCGCTCACTAAATCAAAAAAAAGAGTCAGTATTGTTATACTTGGGACAACAAAATCCTGTTCTTACACCACTTCGACTTCAGCTCTTGGTGCTAAAGACAGGTATCACATTAAAACTGGTTTGTTCTTTTAAAGCTTGTCAGACTTTTTAAAACTGACACTGCATTGTTTGTATCATATTTATTTTTATTTTTTGTATTTTCAGCACGTAAGTAAAAGTGAAGCCGCAGAAGACAATATGAATGAACAGAGGACAGTATCTCAGGAAGAAAACACATAAAACACATAAAACACTGAGTCTGAAGTGGCTTTATCTTGTCTTTTCTGCCTTTTCGTCTCACATCAGACTGCTACAAGCACATTCTTGTCTCTGCACCAGAATCCATTTGTCCACACACACTTGCACCTCTAATGGCAAACTAATTACTACAAAGGCCACACAGCAGCAGCCGCTTACCCTACATTTGCCTGTACGGTAACTTTCATTAGCTTTGAATCGTGATGCAACGCAGACAGCGTCTCCTCCCTTGGCACACGCTACCAGAGGCGCACACCTCGACAGTGTAAGATGTGCACTTACCAGGATTAAGCATGGCAAATGGTGCCAAAACAATGACAGTATGAAGTAACTGATGCTGTTTAAATATTCAAGGGCCTCTATTGAACAGACACTGTGGCACACATATCACCGGGCCGCAGATCCCTGCAGCCGAGCAGTCTGGCTGCTTCATCCAGCAGCATGTCAGGAGTGCTACACCTCCAAGCAAATATAGTTGCAATAGCAGCATTTAAGAGACAAAAGAAAAAGAAAAAAACACACACACACGCACACACACATGCTCGTTTTGTTGCTCCTTTTTTTTTTTCTTTCGCACAAAGACGTTTAATAAAACTTTCAGGAGCATGACTATATACACAAATAGCAACTTACAATCACATTACTGCAGAGACAGACAGGCACCCCTCCCCTCACATGCACACACGCAAACCCAGAGTCACTTGTCGAGTGGCTAATATCTTTCCAAGGTCAAACCTGACAAGGAATTCCAATGAGATTAAGTGGCATCAGTGCGGCTTTAGCCCTTTTCTGCTCATTGTTCTTGGAAACGGCATTCGAGTTAGAAATGACCAAATCCTTTGTGCCATAAAACCTCTTCCCTTCCTCATCAGTGGTGGGCCACATTTACAGGAGAGATGCTTGTTATAAGCCTGCAATTCATGTTCTTTTATAAATCTATATTTGAGGAGGATTATATTGATATAGTCTGGCAGTTCAGCAGCGTTATTAAAATTAAAATAGCTTTTTATTCACTAATCGCTTCTTTTATTCACATATTTTTACTTCACTGGCTTCAACTAATTCTTTAATTTTCATGTATTCATGTGATCCAGAGTTTTTCAGCCATTAACGAACAGGTGCATCATTTAATTCCACAAGAACCTTCAGCGCTGGAGCAATTTCACTGTTTTTGAATTAATTTAAGTCCTTGCAGACTCAGCTTTAGATGCAATAACAAGAGTAAAATTATTTGCTTTAATTACATGCACACTCATGTTCAAATATTTTCCTTTGCAGTAATGCAGGAGATCATCTCTGTCTGGCAGATAATCACTTTGTGTTTTGTTTGGAGACCCTCTCGTGAAGCTGCAGCCTTGTTAGTGTGTCAGGCAGCATTTGGTGAGCTGCCTTCACACTGAATTTGACAAATAGTCCTTTGGTGGCAGCAATGAGCATTTTGTCATCTCCTCTCAAGTGCCAACTCGATGTCCAATTTCACCCCGGCGACTAATTTAATTACAGTAGCAGAAGAAATGGGTTGATTCAATTCATTTCAATTAAGCCCGATTGGACCAGTCAGGTCGAATTTTACTCATCTCAGGTACAAGCTGCCTGTCACTTTTTATCTCAGGTGAAGTGAGATGAGCAGATACAGATATGATGCCAAAAACTTTGGATCTACTTCACCCAGATGTATTCAAACGCCCCCCAAAGAGCTGAATCTGTGATCAATGTGTGAGTAAAACACTCCAGTTTCAGTGCAGGATCACAGCCAGTTGCCACTTAGTAGATCCATGGCTGCAATTGTCCTTATTTATGCATGACGTCCACAGTTATGTACCAGACAGTGTTTGAATGTGAACACGTGTGGCACGCAGCAAATGTGGAAAACAATCACAGTGCTGAACTGAAGTCTGAGCATCTCTAGTCTTTTGGTTTTATTAAAGTTTAACTCACATATTTGTGTTTTGTCTTTTTTTAAATTAATAAACAGTGATAAAAGGAGGGGTATATCAATTTCATCCAGTTCACTGAACAATTAATCAGCGAATGAACTAATCAGTAAGTCCAAAACGGTTGAAATCAGCCAGTTAATCGCCAACAGAAAATACAGTGATAATATGACAGGCAGATGGATTTTAATCTGTTAAGTGAACGATCAAATTGGACAATTAATCAGCTGGTTTAAATCAATCAATGGATTGGTTAGTTGAAATTGTTAGATTATTACTGGTAATTTTAATAAATGTTCATTTTTATTTTTTCTGTCTTTTTGTAGAATAAAAACAGAAGAAAGTGATCATATTAGGCATAAAATGATTTTTAAGTTAATTGATTAATTCAGCTGAAATTAGTCATTGAGATTAGCCAGTTAATTGGGTGACTGAGACTTGTGGATTCACTGATTGGCTGATGATTATTAGAATACCCATAGAAACTCATATCAGTCGACCTCTAGATAATATGTAGGCAAAACCAAACCACATATTTTTCAGGACAAAGTAACTTGACAAGCAAAAGTCAGTTTACTTTAGTGTGACCAGATTTAACTCTCTTTATGTCCCAGTCAGAAGTGTATATTAATATTAACTCCATCTCCATTCTGTTTTGGTTTAAGAAAGTTAACTTCCTATTTTTTTATTTTTTTTATTTATTTGATTCAAAAAAGAAGCTTTTATAAAATCCACCACTTGAAGTGTTTTCAATGGGCTGCCAAAAATAATCTTTTCAAAACATTTTTTTAAGACAGAAAGAAAACTAGTAATTATATTTTACATTTTAAACCATTTTTAATTGAAAACCAAAACTCACCATGGGACAGAAAATATTGTTTTAACTTCAGACTACCACAGAAACGTAATGCTCCCATTAAGAGTTACAAAATTACCTTTAACACCACATCTCAAATAGATCAGCATAAGATTTCTTCAAAGCATTTTAATTCAATATTATGATGGGGATTTTAAAAAAATGTTGAAGAGTACAATATTACAATTTCACCAGAACGCTCTGTCCAAATTGAAAAAAAAAATGTATTAGTAACACTCTGAGAAGTTCATCAGGAAGCAACAGCATGAGTGCTTTTAATACTGACTGTAACTTTATACAGACGCGGCACGACACACACACAAAAAAGACAAACGCATTAAAAGGGCGATGTAAGTCTGTCGACGTGATCTTCTCTTTAGAAACACTGATATGAACTCCTTTCAGCACCAGAACAAGTTGCAGCTGCGGTCTGATTGGTGCAGGTGAAGCCTGAGAGTGCGCCATAGGCTGCCTGTAGCCTGCGGAGCGCGTGGACGCGTCCTGGCACCAGTTGCGGGTCCGCAAACACCTCTGATTGGACGCGAGGGTCACTTCTTTTTTTCTCTCCCTCTCTCTCTCTTTTGGCTGTGCTACTTCAGCGGTCTTAATAAATGCCTTTCCAGTCGAGAGGACACGCGTGTGTAACAACGCGTCCTGCGCCGCCTGTTTCTAAGATATTCTGGATTGCTGTTAAGGGCTAACGCGCAAAAGAACAGACAAGTAAAGTAATAAATTGATATTTCGTTTTACCTCTCGCTGTCTTCCTCTCGGTCCGGCCTCTCTCCTCCGCTCCACGGCGTCCGCAGTGAGAGAGGAGCCTGGCGGCAGACTGCGGGGGTGTGAGAGGAGAGAAGAGGAGTTGCAGCAGTCTGCAGTGCGCCGCAGAGAGGGCCAAGCCGAGTAGCCTTTCTCTTACCTTGCCACACAGACCCAGAGGGGGGGAGGGGGTGGGTGGGATGCGGTGGGGGTGAAGTGGGTAGAAAACGGCTGTTTTGGGTGATTAGCCCCCCCCTCCTTCCCCTACCCTCCTCGGTGAAGAGCGCTTTGGCCCCCATTGCAGCAGCCTCTAACAGTCAAGTCAAGGATGCCTCTGAGGCACATCCGGTACCCGCAGTATCATAAACAGGCGTTCATTTGGACTTTCCCGCCGGTTGCTGTTGTGGTGTTCAGTTTAACTACCTTCGCGGCCATTTTTGTAGTTCCACGGGGAACAGACTTTTAAAAGAAATCATTGATTGCAGATATGAAGCTTTCAATTGATCAAATGAATCACTTTCCCTGAAGTTCAGGCCGTTTGGAGTCTGCCCCCCCCCTCCTCCCCTCGTCCTGCCTCCCTTTCCCTCCTCCTCTGTATGTAGTCTATACCGGATTAAATGGCACCTGGTCTTAAATGGCACCTTCCCCTTCCCTTTCATCATCAGCAAAATAAAGATTAGGCCTACAGAGGCGATTGTAAAGGCTCGGGGATCTTCATTCCTCCGCCTTTGTGATGATATTGATGATGATGATGGCCAAGTGGACAGTTTGATTTTTGTGTGGCGAGCTAGTTATAAAGAATCAATAATATATCAAGGGGGTAACTTGGGTGATAAAGGACTTCAGCCACTGTGGCTATTCATCATAAGTCTGTAGCAAGCAGATAGGTCAAAAGAAATTATATTGCTCTAAAGAGTGTGTGTCCTTATCTCTGGGTACCAGGGGAGTGGAGGACACGCCGATCGATACAGTAGCTGCCGTATACTCCTTGCAATTATCAATAGCTGATTTTGTCTTCCTGGGGGCTGCATCTATTAATACCAGATAATAACAGCCTTTTGGACACGGCTTCAAAGAGGATGATGGAGAGAGACGCGGGGAGAGGAGAAAAGTTTGCTCAGAAGACGACCTTGTTGTCAGCCGATGAGCAGGAGTGACGGTGGGCCGAAACTACTTTCTAGTAAAAAGATTCTTTGACGGAACATAGTTCCTGTAAGAAAACAGATCAGTTCAGGAAAAAAACAAACAAACAAAAAACACCAACACACGTTCAGCAGGAAAGCACATCTGCTGCAGCTGTGTTACAGTAAACAGAGCACAGTCGAGTCATTACATGTTTTTGAATCGCTCTAAATGACATCTGGATTGCAGGACTTCTAGTGTAGGTGGAATTTTAACAGGTTAACACTACACACTGAAGATTCAGAACAGCAATGTGTCCATGAAACCACTCTATGAAAATCTATGTTTAAATACTTAATTATTCCCTTATTCTGCTAGTATATAGTTTGAAATGAACCTTTCAGGAAGTTAACTTTATTTATTTGTACTTCTTTTTCAATTATGGTGCAACACACTTCTCCACCTGCAACAATACTGTTTATAACAGAAAAACAGTTCAAATTATGAATGTAAATGTAATAACATCAATAAGAACAGATGACAGACAATCAACAATGACTTTAAACCCGTGTTATCGAACACACTGCCAGGAGCATGCTGGGAGACTACAGCCAACCCACAACATGCTGTAATATTAACGTTTACAGTAGTAGGCTACTGGTTCCGATGGGACGCAGGGGACTAGATAAATCAAACAGGCGGGGGGAGGAGGAGGAAGAGAGCTTCCACCTCAGCTTAAAAAAAGAGAAAAAAAATCCATCAATCCATCATGAGCAAAATGGTTTTTATTTCATTTCAAGATTTAATGACTTTTGTGTGCTGTCCTAACTCATGAGTTTGCATAAATAATATTTTTTAGACATAAAAATGAACTGAAAGGACGTTTGCAGTATTCAAATCATACAGGCGATCATTAAGTATATAAAGGTGCCACTTTGTGTTGTGCGTATTTTGACATTTTATAGGCTACCAGGAGTGCTTGTTTTTACTCATTTGTTCCTATTTTATCTAATTAAAAATAATACACAAAAAGACCTTATTTACATTTTTAGAACAATTTCTCGTGTTCAATGCTCATAAGCTGGAAGTTAAAATCAGTGTGTTTGTATGCAGCGCCTGACGCATGAAAGAAGAAAAAAATAGCTTCACCAGACTAATATGACACTTGATCGTTAGGGGGGTAAAGCGGCGGCTGGTGTGAAGCAGAGCTCTGTTATATGATGGGAGGTCAAATCTGGGTGTTCACAACTGGGAGCACTGGAGACTGAAGAGCAACGTGGTGGTACATCCTAGCGGTGGCGGAGAGCAATGGGCTGAACCCTTGCGTGGGGGTTGACTCTCACACACACAGCGCTGTCCCCCCACACACACGCAGAGCCACACAGAGCCGTGCCCGACGACGGGAGAGAGCGACGCTGCGAGCGGGCTGCTGCGAGACAACTTCAGAGTCGCCTTCGGTGTGAGCCCGAAGAGAGAAGAGGGAAGTTTAGACTGGAAACGAGCTCTTTTTTTGGTGAGTCCCGATTGCCAAGGAAGAGACACTTTTGGAGCGCGCAAGGAGGCGAGGGCGCAACGAGGAGGACTAACCATACCCTAACTTCAACGCGAAGCGACTTCTTCTTGCAGGACTTTTTATTATTTAAAAGAGAGAGAGAGAGAAAGGGAAAAGCACTCTGACATCTTTGGAGGAGGGCAGCTGCTCTCTGGGAAAGCGCGCATCAAAAGTTTGGAGAGCGGAGCCGCACCACGACGAAAGAAAACGTCAACTTTCTCGTTCCCTGAAGATGTCCATCAAGAGAGAACTTTAACACCCCAGAAACATCTCTGAGACAAGAGGCAAGAGAGGGTGTGTGCTCAGCCTCCACACGCGCAAAGAAAGAAAGAAAAAAAAGTTGCCAAGGGAGAAATAGACTGTGTGCTTGTAGAAGTTATGAACAAAAAAGAAAAACACGAAACACTGAAGCTGTAAGAAGAGCACTTGAGAAGAAGCTAGTTGAAGGAGAGGGGAAAGGAGCTCCCCCGGTGGAGACCCCCAGTGAGCCGGGCAAAACAAGAGATTTTGTGTCGCTGTGTTGTTGGGGGAGGTAAAGAAGGGGGGAAAGACGGATAAAGTCTGAGAGAAGCGGCTAATTGCTTAGTCCGTCCCTCATTACCATATCCAATGCGCGTCCGTTGGACTCCAGCCAATCCTCCCCACCTTCACACGGTGCCATTAATCGCGCGGCATTATTCACTATCATAATTATTATCCCGACATGCGCAATCCGACGCACAGCGACGGCAGCGGCAGCGGCAACACCGGCTAACTTCACGTCTCCCCCCTCTCTCTCCACACTTCCACGCTGTTTGCGAACTTTCCCCTGTGTTGATTCATTCTGCTCTGCCGCTGATGTATCTGCAAAACGCAGACACATCTCGGAGCGCAAACCCAGCAGCATCGCCAGCACCGACGCCAGCAGCATGTCCCGACGCAAGCAAGCCAAGCCGCAGCACCTCAAGTCGGACGAGGATCCCGCACTAGCCGGGGTGATCTCCGAGCGCGGTGAGTGGACCCGATCAGCTGTGCGCACTCATCCAACTTCCTGCCAGCTTTAGCGTCTTCTCACTCACTTTTAGACCCATTTCTTTAACTTTATTCAATGATTAAATCCCATTTGTAGTCACTAGGATCCTTGCTGGGTGGCTGATAAGATTTATTTCTTCAAATTCAGACGCAGGAATTTGTAATAAATTCTCGATGACACATTTATTAGATTAAATAAAACCTCAGCGATGACAGGAAGGAGTTAGATTCTCGATTTAGAATATTGTTTTTAGATGATTTCTTTATTTCTAAAAACATATATATACAGCTCCAACCTGCAAAACGGACTTTCAGGATTAATAGAACAAATTTACGTAAAAGAATTAAATCAGAACAGTACAGCATCTGCATGGAGTGCTTGAGGCCTCTTTGCAAGGCCCGCTTTAAAATAGAACAGATTTTAAGCTCTTCTTTCTGTCTAAACATTCAAGATGTGATCTTAAATTCTAATAAAGTCGTTTCCCGTTGATTTTGTTTATGTGCGTGCGCACATGCACTTCTACACGAACGCACACGGACGGATAAGTTGGCAAAATATTTGACATTCTCTCCCAGAGGAGAAATTTTCATTCAGCTTGTACAGAAATCTGGTGGCTAATTGGTAATTTTCATAATATCTAAATATATAAAATGAAAGCATTATTATTATTGTTTTTATTTTCACGTCGGGGATCCCTGTCTTTTGTCCCTGAGCGCATGTCCTGGCACTGAGCGAGGACAAAATGCGGGAGTCTGTTGCAGGTCGAAGCCTTGTTTTGTCATGGAAATGTTTTTGTTTACCCCCCTCACATAAATTTAGCACACTTGATTTGTTCCCTTTTGCTCACAACGTGGACAAGATCGGCTGACAGAGCTTGTCCTCGCCATATGGAGAAAAGGATTATTTATCCTTTAGCCTGTATTCAGGCTTTTACACAACACAAACAACATAACAGAGCTGAGGCCAGGTTTAAAGGAAGGTGAAGCGCTGCAGGAGATGCATGAATAAGAAATAGACGTTAAAAGTAGAAATAGAAAGATTTCTTTTTCTTTGACTTTTTAAGATATAAAAGTTAAAATGTCTGATTTGATAGGGAATAAGAATTAATTTATGTTCATGTTGCTTCAAAATGCGATAGTTTAATTATAATTTGTCACGCAACTTCAGATGGTTTATTATTTTTTAAAGATTATATATATATATGTCTGTGTGTGTGTGTGTTCTGGGACATGGCTGATGTTGACCACCACACACACCCAGTCACACACACACTTTCAGGGCTTCTTTAGAATAGAAATGCATGATGTAATCTCTGGGGAGCGGCTGTCTTTGCATGTTGAAATGTTGGTGTGAAAGGAGGGGGGTGGTGGTGTCGGGGGTCACACTGATGACTTCTGGGTCTTTTGTCCAATGTAGTCTTTGGGTTTTTGTTTTTGTTTGTGCCTTTTTTTTTTTTCTTTTTTTTTTCAGTAATTTATGGCCCATTCACCAGCACTGTCGCTGTTTTCGGTGTTGAGATAAGCCATGTCTGACTCTGGTCAGGGATGCGGTGCACCCATCAGGTTTCTCTCCTGTTGGATCGTGGAATGAAAATGAGGTCTTTCCTGCTGAAAAAAAAATGTCGAAATTATTTCCTTTTCGCTAGAATTTTACCTAAAATTCAGATTCAGATTTCTGGTTCTAGAAACAGAAGAATTTGACTAAAGTGATAACACTTTCTCGTTGCATTTCTTTAAAATAAGACCTATACACACACTGCATTATGGGTAACATACTGTATACTGTCAGTACCATTGTTTTTAAGCCTGGAACTGGAATTTCTTTCCTCATGGAAGCACTATAGTGGCTCACTTGTATTCAGGACAGACGATGCAATGAAACAATCCCAAGCCTTTTGCAGAGCAGAGTGAGCTCATGCACACTTATATAAACCTAATAACACCATGTCTCATCCAAAGCTACCTTACACGACAAGCTCCTAACGTCGGACCGTCATTGAGTGTATCATTGCAGCGTGATCGGATTCTCTGCTGCCTATTTTCGTGGTGTAGCTTGTGACGAACACTATTGATCGCCGGCCTTGACAAATAGTGCATATAATGCTGAAGGAATTCAGGAGTTCCAGTCGTGAGCGGCTGCTTGATTTAGACTTGAAATCCATATTTGAGGGGCGAAAGAGTGTTAGAGTGCTATTGTGATGGGGGACACACGCTCCGTGTAGCAGTTTTCATGAAAAGAACCTGCAAATAGGAAAACATTCACTTCATCACTTCACTTCACTTTACTCCCGGATCTGACGAGGATGACTTTCGAATTTGTTGCATCCCTCACTGAAAACATGAAAAGAAGAAGAAAAAGAAAAGATCAGGTGCCAAAGACCCTCCTATCTGGCATATCAGCTCCCCCTCAGGCCTTAGGACTCTTGCCCCCCTGGGTGGGAAAGGGTAAAGAGGAGTAGGAGGAGGAAATGGAGGCTGCATATGAGTGCTTTTACAAAGCCTGCTGACTTAACCTTTGTGTAGCCCTGGCCAGACAGATCCTGCTGCTGGATGTCAAGCTCTTTGTACAATTAGAGCATGTGTGCCGCTGACCTTGGCAGCACAGCACACTCGTGTCCTAGAAAGTGTGAGTGTTGACGGCCTTCTCAGCACACCGATGCCTCCTCTGCAGTCTTTGAAGGTGTACATGTGAAGGTGTTGGAGTGTAAAATGTGTCCTGTCACAAGGCGATTCGGGGAATTTTCTGAGCTAATTTGCACAGGAGCTCTGAGAACAAACAAGAAAAGTAGGATGTTGCATCGTGAATTACATTCAATCTCTCAGTGAGCATCTCAGGAAGGAAATGTTGGTGATTCCTTTTTAACCACAACATTCCTGCGGGCCATATTCTTATTAATGTAATGCCAAACACTCCTATTTTTGATGAGCAAAAAAATACAGCAAAGTGAGAAAAAAAAAAAAAAACCCTGCTGACAGTGACAACACGGTTGTTGCCCACTTCCCCTGCAGTAAGGCTTTGCTTGCCTTTTGTTTTAATCCCCCTCTCAGCATCGGGTGCAGGCCTGCGGACCACCCACGTAGCCGTGCCAAGGATGTCTTCAAGAAGGCACTTGAATATGGCTGCGTCTTAATTACTACTCAGCACTGAAAACACACACGAGCAAGTAAGATCCTGATTGAGAGGAAGGACGCGACAGGAGACGGAAGGACAATTAAACATGAGGGAAACGGAGCAGATTTGGAGGATTTAGGAGAAAGCTGACAAGGAAGAAGTTCCTTTGGTCATTAGCTGGATTTTATTTTGGTTTTTGGAAATGATTTTTCCTCAGGAATTTAAAAGGAATTTAAAAGAAAATGAGAAGCAGTGGGAGCGATATGAGAAAATCTGGTTTTAATTCAAAAATTAGAGTCTGATCAATCTAATTGAAAAGGAGCTGAAGTTCCTCTGAACATCCATTAGGTCCTTAAAGAAACAGAAACAGAGAGCCATCTTGACGGGTGACACGGTCATCTGGACAGAGTGCCGTCACTGAATACTGTATCACAAATGCTTACACAAACAAATCGTTAATGTTTTGGCTGCTCCACATCTGCAGGCGATGACAAAGGCCCTCTCTGTCTGTGCAGATATGACTGTACCACTCTGCAGTAGGGCTGACCGGGCCGACGACACACACACGCGCACGTACACACACGCACACGCACTCACACACACAGGGCTGCGCTGAGGAGGCGCTGCAGGTCTGAGGTTGCGTGGGGTTGTTGGAGGAGATGCTCTGTGGGTGCAGCCACAGAGAGATCAGTAGCCAGGAACTGTGTAACAGATGAAGAGCACACTTCTGCAGGAATGAATGAAACACATGCACATGAAAAAATGACTACCATGTAAAGTTGTTGGATTTAAACCTAATCATAACAATTTCACACACTTTGTAAAGGTGCATAATTCAAGTCAAGTAAGAATTTTCTTTTGCTTTTTTTTCTTTTTGAAAACTCAAAAGGAGGGTGGGGTGTACACCATCAGCTGAACTAGTTCAACTGATTCAAATGTTTTCATTTAAAATCTGAGGATTATGGTTGTGTAAGTGGAGTTTAAATACATTCAAGGAGAAAAATGTATTAAGGAAAAACAATTCTGAGACTGCTGGAACCAGCAGACCCTCTGTTTTACAGTGATTCTTCCCTCTTTGGGGTTAAGATGTCCTCAGATTGTGTAGAGCAATGACTTAAAAGGGGCACAAGGAGCCGCAGATGCTCATTACAGGCTGTCCATGCACCCTGAGCTTATTGGAAAAAAAAAAAAACAGTTTTCAGTTTTCACTGAGAGGTTTCAAGCTGCAGATTGATTAAATTACAAAGCCCTATTTTATAAATAACATACCGACACCTCAGATGCTGCGAGTGTCATCGTCTGTGTGTGTGTATTCATGAAGTAAATCTGGAAATTGTTAAGAAAGGGAGGGGATTCGTAATCGCCCAATGCTTCGCTTGACTTTCAGAGAATCAGCGGAAGGCATGAATACCTCATCTGATACAATATGTCAGATTAGCGGTTTCAGTTAGCACACCAAAGATTGCTAAGTGAGACAGCGAACACACACACACACACACTCAAACACACACATTCAACGCCTCTAATCCCTCTTATTGACTGCATTCAGCTAAATATTTGCATCTGCGTAAATGAAGACTTAAAGGAATGAAAAACGGATTGGATTTCTTTTTCCACCCCTTTCCTTTCTCATCCTATGAGGAAATCAATCCCTCCCCCCAAACACACACATACACACACACACACACACACACACATACAGTAGTTTTGTTTTTGTTTTTATGTGAAAGACGTTAGTGACAAATTGCATGGCCACACTGCTGCCTTCTTTGCAGGAGAGAATGAAAATCTGATGATAGTGTGTGTGGTGGACATGAGCAGAACCACTGGACAGAAGAGAGTGAAATGAGCCATTATTACTTCACTAATTGGCTAGAATAAAAACACATTTAAAAGAACTATAGTGGCTTTCAGTCAGCTGAAATCATTGCTGGGAAATTGGCTTAATGTTATGAAGATTACCACAAATTGCCCATGCATGAAAAAATATAGAGCTTTGCATCATTCATTGAAGAAAAGAATAACACAGTAAAACTGAGTTATATCTTGTATTATTATATTCTATTTGAGTTCTCTTGAACAGCAGTGAAGCATTTCTTTGTCCTCTCCAGATGTTATCTCTCACTTATAAGCTTGTGAACATATACCCATCTACATATCACTGCCATGTGTTTTATAACCATCATTTAAGTAATAAAATAAACAATCCTGTCAACTAGACTTTTTATTTTAGTAAACTTGCATTAGTAATTTCTGGGTTGATGTTTGTAAGTAATAAGATTAATTGTCTTTTTTTGATTAACCCTTTGATGCGTCCAAGCACATCTTGGCTTTTAATTTATAGGATATTTTATCCTTTTTACGGAATATCATTGATAATACATGCAAGGTTGTAAATTTTTGAGCAGTCTTATTTTTTTTAATGTATTTTTCATTTTCAGACTATTGTAAACAATATGGACTAAAATACTCTAAAGACCTTATGGACAAAACGTGCACATCAAAATGCATTCAAATCGCTAATTT
This sequence comes from Arrhamphus sclerolepis, assembly GCA_037176975.1. Taxonomy (NCBI): domain Eukaryota; kingdom Metazoa; phylum Chordata; class Actinopteri; order Beloniformes; family Hemiramphidae; genus Arrhamphus; species Arrhamphus sclerolepis. The sequence goes on from JBAMYA010000008.1 coordinate 1,201,430, forward strand.
TGATCAGTTTTATCAGTTGTTGATATGTGTGATTAGGACTGATGCTAGTTTGAAGTAAAAAATTATATTATATATTATATAATTATAATATATATTATATTATGAAAAAAATAAATTTTTAAAACTTTTTTATCGTTTGTTTTAGCTCAGCGCACATTTATGTGTCGAAGGGTCTGTTATGTAAGTATTTCATGAAATTTGACATTACAGAATAAAATATAAGATAAACAAATAAATTAAATATTCATATTTATCCAGTGGTTTGAACTATAAACTAATTTTCCATTTAGCTTAAACAATTTTGATTGTTTTTTATTAGAAATCATTGAATTTTAGAATTTCCCATTCAAATGTGGGGAAGAGACGCACGGTGAGGCAGCGGAAGCTGAGCCTCACCTTGGATTGAGCAATCCCTCACAAACTGTGCCCTGCACTGCAATGAGAGTGTGTTACTGTATGTAACCAATCAAATGTTCCAAACACTTTTAATATATTTCCATTGTTTATCTGATGTACATATTATATGTGTGTCATCTGTTTCATGTGCTCAGAGATCTGAACAAAGGCAGTGAAGAGGCACTAGGTGAGGCTGCAGTTCTCCTGCTTAATGATAGGGGGCAGTTGTAAGCCAAGAGATTCTACTCCACAGTGGCAGAGCAGGTGCCAATGATCAATGAGATGATTGACTTTTAAAACTGTAAGACAAGGAAAATTTCAACAGAAAGTAACAGACATTTTTGTCCAGAAGGATCAGCGCATAGACTTCTTTTGTAAGTAAGGGTAAGACCACAATAACGTTTGTTTGAATGAAATGTGCGTCATGTGGGCTGCAGTTTGTATGCTAAAGAATGCTATGAGATATGAAGCATAACCCGCTAACTGCTGCTCACCAAATGGTGACTAATCTACTCTGTAATTTGATGAGGCTGTGATAGAGAAGGCAGGCAGTAGTAATCAAACCAAATTATAATAGACAATAGGCAAGGCAAGTTTATTTGTTTAGTACATTTCATACACAAAGGCAACTCAAAGTTTACAGGGCATTAAGATGAAATAAGTAAATAATAATAGA
>JBAMYA010000008.1:1202601-1232225 GCA_037176975.1 Arrhamphus sclerolepis
TGAATGAATGAATACATAGAATAGCCACATTAGCAAGTAGAGACATACTTGTTGATTTTCTTTTATTGATCTTCATTTTTCATGAATATCATTTGATTTTCAATCACACTGACTAAAACAATAACAAAACATTTTACGCAAAAGCACAAAGTTGCCTACTCTCTGTAAAAACTAAAGTACCCTGAAATCAATATAGTTATTTAGAGCAGGCTTCTGCTGATTGACTACCTTCATAAATGTCTATTCACACATGAAACTGGTGAATGTTACTAGAGTAAAACATGTGTTTACACCTCTCAGACCAAAACACACAGTTTGACTTACATATATTGTGTTTCTGTACAGCATGTTAACGTTTCTGTTTAAACACACGGAAAACATTATTGTGTCTAATTAAGGTTTTTGTTTGTTTGTTTGTTTTGTTGTTTGATCTAATTTGTGCCAGATGGGAATTGGCATGTAAAATGTATGTGCAGTTCCAGTCTGTTTATCCCAATGAAACAGACTCAGGAAAAGTATTGTTTTCTCAATTTGGCCACCTAATTTTCTTATACTGCTATCCAAGATTAGAATAAAATATTTTGGGGCATTTTTGTCAAGGGTAAATGCTACATTCAGTGTCACGAAAATTAATTTTACTGGCTGGGCACTTCTGTAATATCTGTATTTTGAATGATTTAATTTTGCTTCCTTGACAAAAAAAGAAAAAAAAAGGGAAAAAAAGATGTTTAGCCTTTTGTTTTAAGGATTCACATCCCATAAAAAGTGACAAGAGATGATGCTTTAATCAAAATACTTTTACCTAAAAATAACTTTAACTCTATAGTAAAACTATTTTCAGCAATCATTGTGGTCACCACATTGTCACTGTTATAACTCATAATTGACATTTTCAGTTTTCAAAAGAACCCAGTAAAAGCTTCCCATTCATTACCCATGTGTCCTGGCAGGGGTCAGGGCAAACCTGCCATTCTTACCTGCGTAATTTACATGCAGTATGTTGAAACTGCCATGGGGTCTGCTCTGTGTCGGTTGTGCCTTGAATTTCTACCCTCCTTTTTATGTCAGCTTTTTGTTCAAAAGGTCAAAAAACAAGAACTTCTTTCCCGCCGACACCATTACCCAAGCGTATGATTATGGTGCTGAGGTACTTTAGTTCTTTGGTGCTGAAATGACTATCTGTGTCTCACATGGAGGAATTAGGCCCTATTCTTCTTTATAACACTGCTTCAGTTTCATTGAGATAATTTGACTTTTTTCATCTGGCCTCTCAGTCCCACCACTGTATTTCAATTGGGCTGAGATCTGGACTTTACCGAGATCAGTCCAAAGGATTTTTTTTTCTCCAGCCGTTATTGATGTATACTTGAAATTTTATGCTGTAGCTGTAAGACAGATCGCCTCACATTTGGTTTCAGAATACTCCAGCACACAGAGGAGTTCATTCTTCACTCAGTGTTCGCAAGAGGCTCAAGTTAATAAAAAAATAAATAGAAATCCTCACCCCTCCTCTGCAATGCTTGTTCCAGAATGGTGGAACATAAGTTTAATCCAAAAGAACATTACAGGTATTCAGCCCAAAACAAAAGGTATCCAGGTGAATTTTGAGGTGAAAACTGTACTTATATTAAATGTGTGCTGCCATGAACATCCATCCATTATCAGTACCTACTGTTTAGGGTGATGGGAATGCTCTGTCAGTCAATGAGTCCAAAAAACAAATAAATCCATCTGTCTTTTCAATGACTATTAAACAATATTTATTTAGTCATTTTAATGATGAAAATGTACTAAACCGTGTCTTCATTTTGGTTGTTTCATGGGAAAGTTAAGCTTGAATCAATGTACTCCAAATCAAACAAACCCCTGGAACTTAAATTTACTCAGAAATTACAGCGTTTACAGCAGATTTGAATGGTTTAGCGATGGGATACTGTTCCTATTGTCCGAGCTTCCCTCAGCTGATGTTTTGATGATTGTGTTTGAGATGACCTTTCACTTTTTGAAAATCCTTCTCAGCTGTTTAATTGGCCATAACTGAAATTTTAATGAGACATTTTGATATCGGAGGACACTAAAGGCCATTGCAAGTGATTTACATATTTTATCTAACCTTTCAACAATTCATTTTCAGAAGGCCTATCATCCATGCAAGGGCTTTAGATCTTTACAGTAAATTAAACAACCATTTATTTTATTTCCATTAAAGCATGTTTTGAATTTATTATTTGGTATTTTTAATTAGTAATGAGTATAATTCTAATAATTTAGGAATTTAATATATTCTAAGAATTTTCATCAATAAATTATGAATATACAGTCCATGAAAAGAATCTGAAATTTTAAATCAATGCATTTGCTCATTCAAATGCTTTGAAAAGGTAACGTGTCTAAACATGCATTGTGCTCTGTGTCTGTTGAATGATAATAAACTTTCTGTGTAAGAATCTTTTGAAGGACTCCACCTTAGCTGAACTTGGATCTAACAGCAGGACACAAATCTAAAATAAAAAAAAGAACCTTCTTTTTGTCAGGAGACTTCTGAAAAACTCATCTTGAAGGGTCACTGGCTGAAGATGAAGCAAACTTATATAGTTTATTGTCAAAAAAAGACTCAAAATATCATTTTTTATCATGTTTTCTGCAATAGTCAGTGCAAATACAGAAATGCTTTAAAATGTATTTCCATTCCCAAACAAGTATTCAATTCAATTTTATTTTATTTATATGGCGACTATTTACAACAAAATTGTCTCCTTCAAACAGGAGATATTTTTCACAGTCAACAGAAGAAAAGTGGCCTACTTCCTGTATTCTTTGGTAATCTTTGGTAAAAATCCATCAAAACTGAGTATTACCCTTCACTTCTGGTGAGAAGGCTTAATGTCAGTGTTCAGTGTCAGTGTCAGACTCTCACTGACATATTATTTTGGCTCCGTTGTCAAAACTACATCAACTATATTAATAAAATATGGAATATGGTTATTTCACTGAGTTTCATAGTAGGAATCATCAAAACCAAACCCCACATACAGATGCCATCAGCCTGAAAATTTTGTATGCCAAACGAAGCTGCTGTATTGTTTTATAACCAACTTGGAAACTCTGACAGAATTTTCCTTTCCATGCTCAGGAATTACATTTGATTTTGTTTTCACGTTTCATCACTGATGGTGCATGCACAGCGCTCGCACAGTGGCAACATGAAGTAGAATAAAGCAAAAACATGTTCAAATGGGTCCTCTTTGCTGTTGACGCTTTTGGAAAGAAGCTTTTTGAATGTGTTTTTTTTTTTGTCTACATTTCATCACAAATAGTTTTTCTCGTACTGTTTTGTTTTGTTTTTACTCTGTATCTTAGCAGTGAAGGAGCAACTTTAATAATGCATTGACTTTTAAAACATTAGAATAGATTAAAGTAGATGTTTTCATTCTGTGTTGAATCTTCCATCAAGTTGCATACAAAAAGATCTGGATAAAAGCTCCTATTGTGTTGGTCATTACAACAGAAAGAAATGAAGATGTCTTAATTTAATTGACTCAAGAAACAAAATATCCTGTTGAGAAGTAATAACCAATTAATTATTAACTAATTTGTTGTTTGTTTTTTTTTTAGTTCATGTCAGGTCGCAGTAGCATTATAGTCTTACTCTCTCTAGCGAAATGGGTCTGGGACCCCAACCATTTATAACCATTTGCACCAGTCCTGAACATACCAAACCATTTGCAAAGAGGCAGGAGGGTCCCTTATGCCTTTACTCATACAGGCGTGTCCAGGAGCCACCATTCAAAACAACCAAGGTGGCTGCAGAATTGCAAACAACACCCTACATCACTATTTGTCTGTGTTTTTAGACTTGTTCTATGTATTTTTTTTAAAACAACACTCTTCCCACAGATTTGTATGTCACTTGTTTTAAGTCAATGTGCTAAAATCGCCATGGAAATCATTTTCTTGTGGATACTTTTTTGCCTGATGGAACCGGGAATGTGGAACTGCCATGACTACCTCACGTACACCCGCCAGCACCTGCTCTCCCTACGCCCAACTGGGGTAGTATCATGCCTGCTCCTCCTCCTCTACCCAGGTCAGCATCCCCACTATACTGATAACCGGCCTAGACTGCAATTCCCAGGATTCACCTGTCACAGTCATCATGGCACCTGTGCCCTCCTCATTTAACTCATGTGTCTCACCTGCGTCCCTGCCTATTTTAACCCCGTGGTCTCCCAGCATCCTTGTGTAGTCTTGTTTGTTCATGTCACTAGATGGGGTCTTGGCTACGCCGACTAACTCTTCAGTAGTTTCTTTCAACAGTATCGTCCAGCGAGCTTATCATTTACCTTACCAGCTGACTGTGTGAAAATCCAGTGGCCTATTAAATGACCAGAGAAGAGGAAGAGAGCCATGAAAAATCACAATAGGTGTGAGATGCCGTAGCATTGGCCATCACCTTGACTAAGGCTCGATCATTAAGCAACAAGCTTGATGAACTGGCACTTAGACCTGAGCGTGACAGTGAGTTCCGACAGTGTAGTCTTCTGCATCTCACTGAAACATGGCTTAAAGACCATCACAAAACTCAAAGCGTGTCTGGATTTAGTGGACAGAAATGAACTCACCTCGCACAAATTGGTCAGAAGGCGGCTGTGCTTATTTGATGACGACAGCTGGGCACAATACTGTGTCTATGAGCAAGTGTGCACACTAGACCTCGAAATATTAACTGAATCCTTCAGACCAGGGGTCCCCAGAGCGGTACTGGTCCATGGATCATTTGGTACTAGGCTACAAAAAAAAAACTGAGTTAAGAAGTTAAGTTAAAATTCTTTCATTGGTCTTCTAGATCTTGTTTTGGGAAAAACAAAACAAAAAACCCAACAGCAACTGTTTCTGCCCTCACCTCACTACCCCCCTCCCCTCGCTATTTCACGCATCAGCAACACAAACTGACCCTTGAAAGAAAATAAGCCAAAGACAAAAAGCACTGGACAGTTTTTTTTTTTTTTGGGGGGAAGGAATGAGTAAACAGTGCGACAGCAGAAGAGTCTCAGACTGCCAGGAAAAAAAAGAAGAAAGCTGCATTTAAAAGAAAACACCAACATTCCTACCGGAGTTACAGATTCTTTGCAACAGGTGATACAAAATGAGACACTGAAAAATTCACATCCGTGGTAGAATTATTGTAATTGCCTAATATAAAGTGTAATTGTTGCTTTTAGATTACATACTATAAACTGAAAAATGTTTTTGTTATTGGAACCCCCGTGCTTCTACCCGGACCGCAGTAAAATTTTCATTCATTAAACTGGTCAATGGTACAAAAAAGGCTGAGGACCACTGCTTCAGACTCTTTATCTCCCGTGGGATTTTGGTGAGATCACGAAAATTCTTTCCTATGTCCCTGAACCAAATGATGAGAACGCTGGGGAGAAAATAGCCGGGAGCTACAATAACTCCTCTGACCAACCTGTTTTCATCCTTTGGGATTTTACCTGCCCAAGCAGCTGCCTGATGTAAGCAATACGTTGATTATCCCACACGTCTAAATCGGACACTTGTTCGCTGCTGTGGCAATATTCCCGAGGCATATAAATTGGTAAGCAGACCGCCCCTCTAAAAATCTGACCATAATGTAATCCACTTCTTGCCCAAATTCAGAGTTATGTTCAAAAGGACAAAATAAGTCATTAAGGAGATATAGGTGTGGTCTGATTCAAATAAGGAACAAACTTAAAGAGACTATGTCAAACAAAGACAGTCAAAATATTCCTAAATAACAAACCCTGGGTTTCAAAACGGACAGCACGGTGGCTTGGTGGTCAGTACTGTTGCCTCACAGCAAGAAGGTTTCTGGTTTGAGCCTCCACAGGGGCCTTTCTGTGAGGAGTTTGCATGTTCTCCTTGTGCTTACGTGGGTTCTCACCGGGTACTCCGGCTTCCTCTCCTTAGGTTAATTGGTGTTACTAAATTGTCCCTAGGTGTGAGTGAGTGTGTGAGTGGTTTTCTGTCTACATGTGGCCCTGCGATGGACTGGCGACCTGTCCAGGGTGTACCCCTGCCTTTCGCCCAAAGTGAGCTGGGATAGGCTCCAGCAAACCCCCGTGACCCTGAACTGGAAATAGCGGGTACAGATACTGGATGGATGGATGGATGGATGTTGATATTTTGTGGGTGAAAGAGAGAAGTGAGTGCTCTTACAGCCTCCTACTTTGTTAACTAGACACTACTGAACTGATCTCTGAGAGCATTGACTGGTAAGACAGCAGGCTGCCTGTCAGACAGCTGTCAAAGTCAGAGGAGGAGGGAGACAATTGCAGAGTGCATACGGCTACGTCTGTGCTAGTCCGTTTTAAAAGGCAATTTTCAAAAACAAAACTCATCTGCATCTCAGCTCAGTGTCAGAGGAGATCTCCATCCATGTTACACCACTGTAATCACTGCAATCAGGATCGTGCATCCGTCCATGCTCACGGGACGTGCACGTATGAGTGAAAACAGCTGAAGACTCCACTGGAAAAAAAAATAAAAAATCTTTGTAGCAAATTATCGTACAACATCTTTCCTCCTGCACGTGTAGACATTTGTAGTCTGATTAAATTTAGTTGGCTGCAAAATCAAAGATGGCTGCAAATTTAAAGTAAAAACATACTAATTTTTGTTTACTTTTCTCAGAAAAGGCCTATTTTTGTAAATTTTTTTGGTGTTTTTTGTTTTGTATCTTGATAACTCATGGTGTCGTATATTTGCATTTTGTTTAGTGCAGCATTTCCTCTTTAAGGCCCCTTTTAAAATGTCTGATGATTTTAATTACTTAAAGCACCACACTTGGGTGAGGATGTCCCTCTCAGTTAGTTTAGTGCGAAGCTGAACAGAAGGCATCAGATAAGGAGGTGATGGTGGTGAATGTGCTTTTATGGCTCACTTGCTTTTATTTTTCTTGGAAGAAATTCTCTTTATCAACATAAAAGGGACTATTTCAATCATCCTCTTTCTCTTGACTGAAAGATATGAAGGCTTTGATGCCACAGACTTTGAGGATGATATCTATATATTATTTATATATCTTTCACACCACAGAATTGTTCCAAATTAGCAGGGTACCTTCTTTCTTCATGGATATATTTGTGATTATTTCTCTGTGTGCAGTGCTTAGTTTCATAGTTTTAATGACCATATTTCATCAAACTACTCCTGTATTCAGATTTTATATATTTACAACTTATATAAAGGAGATGCTGTTTGATTTGTATTGTATAATTTTAAATAAAATTTCTTAAATTTGTGCCAACAAAAATCAGAACAAAGCAACACATGAATTTCCTCAATAACTGATGAATAATAATATTAATGAAAACATCTCTTGCGTGCAACCATGATTTTATTACTTATTTATAATGCGTTCTCTTTTTGCAAGTGATGAGAAATCATGCAATTTGAATCAACGCTATTATAAGTCAAAGTGATTACAATGATAATAGTAAAAAATACTGCAGATCTGCAGCATCTCAATCATAGGACTGAATGTTTTTTTTTTTTGCCTCCAGCCCCAGTTAGGGACTGAGATTAGCACATTTTGCATAAATCGATTAAATTGGCTTTTTTTTCCCTCGCTATCAAAATCTTGATATTGTGACTTTTTGTTGGAAATAAAGAGCAGGAAATGAGATGTAGTGAATGCATGCAATCAGTTTGCACCACTGCCGCCAGTTCTTGAATTGACTCAGTAAGAGCTTTTATCACAGGCCATTCAGCTGCTGCCTTTTTCTGATGAAATGTCCTGATTTCCTCTGTACTGTGCCTCGCATTTGTATCCTTGGCCGCTGGCTGATCTGAGCTTCCAGGCAGCTGGAGGTGTCTGTAGCTGCCCCGCCCCCTGGCATCCAAAGACCCCAGAGTTGAGTCGCTCATGTCACCCCTTCAAAAGTTTAATAAGGCTTGTTGTAATACTACTATCCTATCGCTGACTGAGCTTCGGACAAATCTGTGTGCTGACTGACTCTGGAAGTGGGTACAGGCTCACAGTGTAAGTCACAATAGATTGGAGTGTCAGTGGAGTAATGGAGTAATAGCGCTTAAATTTCAATTCAATGTTCTTTTCCTCTTACATCGGAGGGGAATATAAGTCATCATGAGTGCTGGTTGGTTAAATCAAAGCCTGTCATGCAGCTAGATGTTAGTCATTAGATTTCAAGGATGTGGATTCATGTTAGAATTACACATTTTACATCCCAGCTACTTAGAAAACAGAACATGATCTTTCTCCTTCCAATAAAAAAATGTAAGCTTTTGCTTCATGGTATTAGATTTCTGTTACAAAATGAAGTAATAGTGAAAAAAAAGTGTAATTGTATATCACTATTTACAACATCTTGCAGAACACAAGTACTGGCTTCTACAACTTTCTGGGAAAAAACAAAACACACACACACACACACACACACACGTATATATATATATATATATATATATATACACATACAGTAGTTTTATGATTCTGACTTATTGTAAACAGTTTTGGATATTTTCAGAGAAAGTGTAAAAATAATAGAATTGTTTATGGGTGGAGCTGCTGTTGCTGTAATTAACACTAGATATGGAGGCAATTAACAGCAACTTTCTCTGTCTCATTTGCTTTTCAATCCTCTTAAATGATTGCCTTCATGTTCTGACCTGATCAGATTGTACATTTGATTTTTAGCAAAATTCTACACATTTTTATTTATTTATTTATTGATCGTATGAACATTAAATGCAGCTCAGGAAGAAAGTGACGCACAGACCAAATGGTGAAATGAGAAACTTTTAGATTCACAAAAATGTCATTTAAATAAACACAAAAAATGTAATTTGCTACTTTTTAAAAAGAATACAATTTAATTCAATTTAATTTTATTTTTAGTGCCAGGTAAAAAAGTAGGCCTGTGCAAAAACATTTCTGCGGATGCAAAACTGTTTTATTGAGTGTATTCTTTCGGCACATGTGCCCATAATCTGTGCATGTTCTTTGTCTGCCTTAGAAAACTTGCTTGTGTGTGTGTGTGTGCGTGTGTGTGTGTGTGTGCGTGTGTGTGTGTGTGTGTGTGTGTGTGCATGAGGTCAGAGGCATACAAAGGCTCCCACTTGTAATTGTATGAATGAATAAAAGAGATTGACAGTAATACTGTTCTAATAACTAATCAGCTCAACACAATGCCTACTCATTTGTGTTGACCTTTCAACCCTCAATTATGGAAATGAGTTCTGCTGTCCTCTGCTGAGCTAAGGAGATTTTTCGCCCGCTGTCATGTGCCGCTGACGTTTCCAACCTCTGCTTCATTTCCACTCATCCACTTTTGTTTTCCTTTTGAATTTTCTTGAGCTAATGTTTAATTCAGTGAAAATCTTTTATATGTAAAAAGAGAGAAAAGTAAACAGACATGAAGCAAATTCTAAAATCAATGTGTGCAGGATTTTGTATTTTATTTCCCAGCGGTCTTTGATTCAAACTGGCAAAAGCATCATTCTGGCACCCAGAAACCATTCTGTTGATAATTACTGAACTGATAGACACCAGACCATGATAGCGCTCGCACCCCCCACACCCTATAACCCCCTCAACCCCCCTACTTTGGGGTTGCTGTAATTGGCCCAAATGCCTTGTGTGTGCTCCCTTACAACACACACTGTACAAATTTCACTAACACGCTGTTGGACGGACATGTGCAGGATGTAAAGTACAACCTTCCTCGCTAGTTTTCTGGATGTCACACTTGACATCTTTTTTATCCTCACAGTTAACAGGCTTGACCCGGACGTCGCAGGCCTGTGAAGGGAGCTGCAGACTCACTGATTGGTGCAAGCAAATTAGCTAAAGCAGCACTGCTGGGTTCAGAAATGTTGATTTATGAAGTCTTTAAGTTTTATAGTTAGCAAGTACACAAAAACCATCATTACTCCTAATTCAACTTCTCATTTGTTAATTAGCTCTGTCTGCATTCAAATCTTTCTCTTTGATATATGAATCACATTTGTTTTTAGTGAAAAACAAAACTAAAAAACATTTATCACTTAAAATAAATTTACAAAATGGTAAAAATTACCGATAATATGTTTTTTTAGCATGCTGTTCTGGGTCTTTAAGTGTAATCTGAGATTACACAAATATTGTAGGGAGGACATTTATATGGACATACACACCCAGGGATGCAGTCACTCTCATTTTTAAAGAGAAAAAACAAAACTTATTGCTTATTACCTTTTTACTTGGTTTTGATCAGGTGTGAACTCGGTCTGTGTTCAGAACTCGTGCTGGTTTGTTTGACTCCTGATGGTTGTACGTGGAAGAGGAAGTGGCCTCCTACGTATGTGATTAAACATGTGTAACTAATCAGAGACGTTGCTGCCATGGCACAAGTATGTAATTTGTTGAGTCTTTTGTCAGGGAGCATGTGAGAAGGAACACAAAGAGAAAGTAGCACTAAGCATTTTTCAACAAAAGGGAAAGTTTGGCATTTTTAACACTTGAGAAAACATTGGTTTTACACATCTGAAATGGCAAAACTGATCCTTCGTATCAAAGTCAGATGGATTTTAGATAAAAAAAATAAAAAAATAAACATCTGCATTTAAGTTTAATAAAATTTCCAGGGATATCATGACAAAAGTTGAGTCCAGAGTCCCACCTGGCTTTTCAGGGCTAAAATATTACCTTTGCAATGCTAAATGAAAAGACCTAAGTATTTGAAATTCAGGTGGAAATGACTGAGGTTGATAGCCGAGGGGAATCCTAATGGGGCCATCAGAGCCTGATTTGTACCCAACAGATGAGGCAGCTGTGAATTGTATGAAATATTGGAAATCAATAAGTTCTATGGAATTTCATTAAGCGGCAGTATCCACAATTGATAGGCCCTCATAATTTGATGGATTGCACAAAGAAAATTATTAGCTGGTTCTATGGAGAGGGTGTGAATGCACAAATCTGGGTCTTGAGAATTGGTGAACTAGGGCAATTTGTTCAGAGTTTAAAAAAATAAAAAGAATATTGATTTTGGTTATGTTAAAAGAGAGGAAAAAAACCAAAGGTTAAACCTTTACTGCACTGCACTGCAAAATATGTGTGGATTCTTTATTGATTATTTATTCATTAATTCTTTTTTTCACACCCCCTCCTCCCTCCTCTCTTCTTTCCTATCCCCTTCCACTGCCCTCCTCACTCTCTGCAGCTCGAGGTGATGCGCTGGATGATGCTGACAGCGGGAACGAGAGCCGCAGCGGCAGCGAGGAGACTCACGTTTGTGAAAAGTGTTGTGCTGAGTTCTTCAAGTGGTCCGATTTCTGTGAACATTTAAAGAGCTGCACCAAGAACCCCCTGGTGCTCATAGTAAATGACAATGAGGACACACCTAACCCATCCCAGGAGTACCCCTCTGAGCCATCGCCTGTACCCAGCTGCCCCAGCGAGCAAGATGACAGCGAGGACCCCAGGGAGGGCAGCCACAGTCCTGCTGTTGAGGGGGATGACGTCCCTGAGACAGCGGCATTAAATGAGGTCAATGTTCTGGAAAAGGAGGAAGAGCAGATGGAACTGGAGCTTTCTCCTGTAAAAAATATGGATCCTGAAGAGAGAGACATGACATCTCCGGAGCCAGATGGCTCCCTACCTCAGCTCAACGATGTTGTCCCCTCTGCTGTTACAAGCTACAACATGCCAAGCACCAATGTTACCTTGGAGACCCTGCATGGCACCCGGGTCGCTGTTGCTCAGTTTTCCCAGAGTGTCAGGGCAGCGGTGGGCAGTGGGGTACCTACAATGGCTATCCCCATGATTCTGGACCAGCTGATGGCCCTGCAGCAGCAGCAGATTCACCAGCTTCAGCTAATAGAACAAATCCGAAGTCAAGTGGCACTCATGAACAGACAATCTGCCTCACAGCCCACTCTCAGCCACCATCACAGCAATGTTGCTGGAAACCAGGGACCAGCATCTTCCTGTGTCCCTCCAGTTGCAAGTCAGCTTCAGCTGCATAACTTCATTACCCCTCCTGTGCATCAGCTGCCTGTCAGGTTGCCAGCCACCCTCAGTGGTCAAGGCCCTTCGTCTCTGACCTCAGCTATAGAAGGCTCTATCCCTCAAACACCACAAAGTGGTACTCAGCAGTCTAACTCCTCAGCTCCAAACTCGTCCTCAAATAATTCAGTGTTTACCCCCCCAAGTGGTTCTGGATTGTCATCTCTACATCCTACTTGCTCATCATCAGTCACAAATAACAGCTGTAGCACTAGTAGTAGCATAACAGGTGCGAGCGGCATCAGCAGCAACTCAGCTCTTCCCAGGAACTCCACCACCCCTCCCTCCCTTGGCCACAGCAGCCTCCTAAGCTCTGCTTCCAGTCTACCACTGATACCTCACAGCTCATCGAGCAGTGTCATCTTCCCCAATCCGCTGGCCAGCATAGCAGCCACAGCCAACGCACTCGACCCTCTTTCTGCTCTAATGAAGCACCGCAAGGGAAAGCCCCCCAATGTGTCTGTGTTTGACACTAAGCCCAGCTCTGAGGACCCCTTCTTCAAGCATAAGTGTCGGTTCTGTGCCAAGGTGTTCGGAAGCGACAGTGCCCTGCAGATCCACTTGCGCTCCCATACCGGAGAGAGGCCCTACAAATGCAACATATGTGGAAACCGTTTTTCCACCAAGGGAAATCTGAAAGTCCACTTCCAGAGGCACAAAGAGAAATACCCCCACATTCAGATGAACCCTTACCCCGTGCCAGAATACCTGGACAATGTGCCCACAAGTTCCGGCATTCCATATGGCATGTCGTTGCCCCCTGAGAAACCCGTTACCACATGGCTAGACAGCAAACCTGTTCTCCCCACTGTTTCCACCTCTGTTGGGCTTCAGCTGCCCCCAACACTCCCAAGTATGATTGGGGGTTTTGCTGAGTCACCAAGCCTCACTCCACTTAACAGGTCCCCCCAGAGGCCTTCGCCACCCTCAAGTGAGTGTGCATCTTTGTCCCCGAATATCGCTGCTGACTCGGGCATGACCACTACTTCACCTTCCCCAAAGCACAGCCTTGGGAGTGACGTACCTCCACTCTTAAAACCTGAAGGCATTCTCTTGTCCCCAAGTTGCTCTACAAGACCGGGAGAGAACACAACCACCACAGTCACAGTAACTCAAGTGCTTCTTTCCACCACTGTCACCTCAACAACATCATCGGGAAGTGGACAAGTCAGCGAGCCCATCACCAGCCCCAGCTCCGTTTCTAATCTTGCCTCCCATCCCGTCCTACCCATGCTATCAGACCAGTTTAAGGCCAAGTTTCCCTTTGGAGGTCTCCTAGACTCTATGCAAACCTCAGAGACGTCAAAGTTGCAGCAGCTGGTTGAGAATATTGATAAGAAGATGACTGATCCCAATCAGTGTGTTATCTGCCATCGTGTTCTGAGCTGCCAGAGTGCCCTGAAGATGCACTACCGAATTCACACTGGTGAGAGGCCTTTCAAATGCAAGATATGCGGACGAGCGTTCACCACCAAGGGAAACCTGAAAACACACTTTGGTGTCCACAGATCCAAACCCCCCCTTCGAGTCCAGCACTCCTGCCCTATATGTCAAAAGAAGTTCACCAATGCTGTGGTACTGCAGCAACACATCCGTATGCACATGGGAGGGCAGATCCCGAACACCCCTGTTCCTGAGAGCCTGCAGGAGATGGAGACAGATCTCTCCTTTGACGAGAAGAGCTTGGATGCGATGAGTAATTATGATGATGACCTCCTAGATGAAATGGAACAAGCTATGGATGATGAAGCTGATCTAAAAGATGGAGAGGTGGAACAATCAAAACCTTATTCACCTGGGAGCTCTCCTCCAACTTCCATAATCTCCAGCATAGCTGCAATGGAGAACCAGATGAAGATGATTGACTCTACTGTCAACATGACTCGTTCATTTGGCCAGAAGACTGCTCAGAACGGAAGTAGCTTCGCAATGGAGACAGACTGCTTTACCACTGACTCCCTGTCTGCAGTGGGAGATGCTGAAGGGCAGAGTTTGGGGAGCCCTGCTTTGTCTGAGTCCTCTGGCTCTATGCAGCATTTGTCCCCAGCACACAGCCATTCTGAGAGCCAGCGATCCAAGTCTCCAGCTACACTGAATAATAACAACAGCAGTGCCACAACAACGGAGGAGGCCCAAGAGAACAATACAGTCGGCTTGGCAACGGTGAAGTCGGAAAAATCTGAGACCCCATCTCCGCTTTCTGCAACTGAAGGCACCGGGGCCCTTGACCTGACTGCCACTCAGCCTGGCAGACACTTCATCAAGGAGGAGAGCCACTTCAACATGCTGTTTCTAAATAGAGATCGAGGTACGTGTGAGCACATTCATATGGAGAATATTCAATATCCTTCCATATCTCATCTAACCTCTATCATTTAATGGTGTTCTAATAATAGTAAACTGCTCAGTATAATATCTGGTGATAAAAACCCTTAATATTATAAGATGCTTGCCAAAGAACGGTAAAAAAAATAAAATAGACGACAGCACACACCTGAACTAGTAAACCAATATACAGTTAAATGCACTAAAGTTTTTAAGTGTTCAGAAAGTTAATATGTAGTGTCCAGCTTAATTAAACTGGCTTATGTAGGTTTAATGTGTTGTTAACGTTAATGTTAATTTTTCCTTTTAGGGTTAAGTACTCCTAATTTGGCCAGCACTGTATCAAACATGATCAAAATGGAAATGAATGGACATGGGAAGTCTTTGAGTGACAATTCCCACCTACCCGTAAGCATTCAGGTTCCAGCTGCAGCGCCCCCGACCACCATGAGCCCCAGCGTTAACCCCATGTTGGCTCCCCCACCTCCACGTCGCACCCCTAAGCAGCACAACTGCCACTCATGTGGGAAGAATTTTTCCTCAGCCAGCGCTCTGCAAATCCACGAACGCACACACACAGGAGAGAAACCCTTCGCCTGCTCCATTTGTGGAAGGGCTTTTACCACAAAGGGCAACCTGAAGGTAAGACCCGGTACAAACTTGACAGCGATGGGGATCAGTCTGGCAGCAAAAACACATTATTTTTAATATGTAACACATTATGTCTGTGGAAATACCCCTGGAGAGCTGCATGAGACCCTCTTTAGATCAAAGAAAGGAGAGGTTTTAGATTCATTTCCTACATTCACAGTTTATCACCACTAAAACGTCACAAAATTTCATTCAGTTTCAGGTGATTTGTATTTCTTTTCACAATGGCTGGAACATAATCGCAGCCTTAATGTTTCTGTGATTTGCTCATGCCACTTACCACTTCTTGTTTATTTAAATGTAATTATTTCATGCTTTTTCCCTCCATTCCAGCCCACTACATTCTTATATATGAGTAATTTACTACTGTCTTGGCTCACAAGGACAGTCTGACGATGCTAAAATACGATTTTCTTTTGTTGCATCTTTTAGGTTCATATGGGAACGCACATGTGGAACAATGCTCCTGCCCGTAGGGGTCGGCGCCTGTCTGTGGAGAATCCCATGGCCCTGCTGGGCGGGGATGCCATGAAGTTCAGCGAGATGTTCCAGAAGGATCTGGCGGCTCGGGCCATGAACGTGGACCCGGGCTTCTGGAACCAGTATGCGGCAGCCATCACCAACGGCCTGGCCATGAAGAACAATGAGATCTCCGTGATCCAGAACGGAGGCATCACCCAGCTGCCCGTCAGCCTCGGCGGCACAGGAATCACTTCTTTGGGCGCTTTGCCCGGAGGAATGGACCGCGTTCACACCGGCAGCAGCCCTCCCATGACGGGTATGGAGAAGGGTGGTCTGGAGGGTGCAGCCAGTCGTCCCTTCTCCAGATATTTGGAGGAGAACAAAGAGATTGGGATCAATTAAAGACTTTCTGTGTTATTCTGAGGTAGGGAAAGACTAAAACTATGATGACGAGGAAAGAAACTGCTCATCCAGTCTGAACTCATGCATACTAAACTATGTACAGATTAAATATTTTTTGTTTGATTTTGGAAATATGATATTTAGTATCGATTAGAGGTCTTTGCCTTCCACCCATTCCTCCCCTCACTTGATATTTCACCTATACAAAGAAAACTTTGTCTCATGTTTGAGAATATGTCGTCTTGCAAGATTTGCATGGTACTTATTGGTTTTTATCCGTATGTTTGACTGCTTTTATGAATTCCTTTGAAAACCAGGATCCTGCCTCAGTGATAATGGGTGAGAGTTTTAGCTGGGCAGAACTCGAACACAGGACAGTTTTGTTCAAAGACAGTCTGGCCTTTATCCAGCAGCCTTGTTTACGGTTGCTCTTTTAGACTGAAAAAAAAAAAAAAAAAGAAAAAAAAAATGACTCAAGTAAAGTGTTTCTGTGCTCGGCTGATATATTTTTTTTCTCATGAACTAGAAAACTTGAAAAAGTAATGTTTGAAATATTTTAATCTTTACACTTAGTCTCTCAGCATTGTCTTATAATGTTGTCCTGTGTCTTTAGTATTTATGATATTGACAAAAAAAAGCGGGTATACAAAAATATATTTAATGGCCCAAGCATTTTATTGATTCTTTTTTTTCTAAACTGCAGGCTTCACTGATGAGTATCTCTGTCAGTAAAGACAATATGTCATTTGAGTTGAACAACAGAGAAAAACTGTAGGTTTAATTTGGATATCTGTTGAGGATATGTGCATTTCGTTACACGATAAAGAGGCAAGGGATATCCAAAGCTGCTATGACCACAACCCTGCTTTTAACCTTTGTAAAAAGAAGAAAAAAAAAGAGGTGACCATTTTGAAGAAATATCTATGTATAGAAATACAGGCAAATCTAAAACAGGTATGCATATTTTGTATCACATAAAAATAGACACCATGAGTTGGAAGTACTTGTCATGTTTGTGAATGCACTTTTTAAAAACAAGACGTTTTGTCTGTGAGTTCCCGTTAACCTTTTGACTGAACTGTCTGTCACGTGCTGTTTCCATCGTTTCCAGCAGACCACTCCTTCAGCCCGCAGAGTTGGTTCTCTGTTATTGCATCTGTGCGACTCGTCAGAGGGCAAACTCATCACTCAATCAAAACCTTCTCAAATAAAAAAAGAAAACAGGTGTGTGTTTGAATGTTCTCCTTCTCTGCATCACTCTTCGCATCTTATTCTCCATCCTTTTGGTTGTGTGAATGAAAACATAAAATGTGGGATATATTTGAGGTACTGTGCAGAAGTATTAGGTACACCAAGTCTTTTTTTTTTGTTTAAATGTCATCCAGATTCATTTTTGAGTCTCTTTAAGATACAAACTACAGGAACAAAGCACTTTCAAATCTAAATTGAGACCTGATTAATATGTCAAACTACTTTATGGGACATTCTGCTAAAAAAAAAAAAAAAAAAGTTAAAACTTTTGGTTAAAATTGACTTGTGCTTGTAGAATAATTTTGTTCTGAATAACGTTTGGATTTATTTTGTATATATGTTATTTTAAGGTGAACAAATATGGGTTTTTCCAGTTATAAAAAGAAAAAGAAAATCGGGAAAAAAACTGACTGATTAAAGATCTTAAAACAACCATCGGGGTCTATTAGTAGATATGAATTTGTGCAAACTTTTATTAGGGACCAAAATGATGTAAGGTTCCCTGGAGACAACCCAAAATCATTTCATATACATACATATATGTATATATATGTATGTATATGTATATATGTATGTATGTACATATATATATATATATATATATAAATACATATATGAATACATACACACATTAAAAGATACATACAAGCAGATCTCCTTTAGATCACTTCCACTTTGTTACAACAAGTTCATGGCCTCTGCGTCTAGAACTTGCCCTTATTGTCATAAATATAAGTGCAGATCCAGCTTTGTGGATGTATTTTCTGTTTAAAGATTAATAAAGAGACTGAATACATAAGGTCATGAAAACTTTGATAGAAGACTAGGGGTGCCTGAGACTTATACACAGTATTAAAATGTCCTTTTTTTTCCAAAATAAAGAATTCTAGCCGTACCTTTACATAGTTTCAGTTAAGAATTTGACGTGCTGTTCCACAGAGTGAGACATGGGTTGTTGTGGTATCGTTGGCTGGAGTCAGCTGTGAACCCCACTCGGCGCTGTTGGCTCAGCCACTGAAGGGTCACAAGCTGGTGCTGTCATGGTGCTGATCCCAGGACTGGATAAATGGGGAGGGTTGTGTATCTGGTGTAAAAAAAAAAAAAAGCCAAATCAATACACAGAACATGATAATATCCTTTGGTGGCTCCTAAAAAGATATAATTGTCAAGAGAATTTGTTTTTGGTTCACAATGTAACACATAAACAATACAAAGGACATATCCCACAACTACTGTTTAACAAGTTCAAAATGTTCATGAGGAGGTAGGATGAAAGGTGGCGTTACACCACAGACTGCCAAGTTTTAACCCTCATCCAACACCAAATTCTCCAGAGGTGTTTCACTCGTCGACTCGGCTGCAATTGGTCAGGATTAAACAAGGAAAAAATACACAGATAGGGTTTGACAACAATAAACACGAGGTTACCACTTTGCATCACATTGCTTCAATGCTGCCCTTTAAAAAACAAGTGGGAAAGTAAAAGGTTAATGTCTCACCATTTTCTTTTCGCCTGAACAAATCTGAGACAAAGGAAAGGTCTCTTGTTGTGTGATGTGACGGTACGGACCACATCAGCGTTTATCTCAGTTTGGAAATCAAATTTGTAACTGATGTAGATAATTAAAACAAAAGATTAATGTACCTATAAAAGCTTGTTTCTTTTTACATTTAACTTTTAATAAAAGACACAAATGAAGAAAGAAAAATAGCTGATTTGCCATCATTTTGGCTTTTTTTAATCAAATATTATCAGTATTTTTTTTTAATAAACAACACAGCAACAATTTTTTCTCTTTAATATGGTTTCTAAATGCTTGAAAAATGTGAAAAATAATTTAATTTTAAACCTTTTCTCATTTTGCTTTTATCTACTTTTTTCAGCTCATTAAAAAAACAAATATAGGAAAAGAAAAAAAGAGAATAATTTATTTAATAGTTTACTGCAGCTTTTAATGTTAGTGAGTGTATGTAGTTTCCTGTGTTTTGTTGTACGGATTGAAAAATACACACACACACACACACACATACACACACACAGAGCATTAGTTAAAGTCCTGGCTGTACACACAACTGAATATACCTCAACAGTAACAATGTTTACAATTTTTATTCTTTTTAAACAAGAATAAACTAAAATGGTGTCTGTATGAAATTATACAAATGCTTATACTTTGTTAAAAAAAAGAAGATGAGCATGTTTTGTAAAATCAAAACTACAGGACACTAAAAGACTTCAGCTTCCTGATATATATTTGTAACTGTATTTCTAGACTTTTATACAACCAGAACATGCCAAAAGTTAACATGCAGCAGCCGTGATGAAACACAAAAATCTACGCATGTGGGGTACAGAGGGATTTTATGGGACGCATGTAAAAGTGCAAAATGGTGTCAGAGATACTCCGTTTCCCAGCAAGCGGATCTTCAGAGGCGGTTGTGTCAGAGCTGAAGTGTGAGACAGATCTGTGTCTGGGCAGTGATGATGATGATGTGTGGGACTCTGTGAACTCATCGTGTGTGTCTGCGCCTGAGTGTTAAAGTGACGGCAGCCTCCTCTCAGCATTCAGCCCTCCTGGCGCAGGACACATGGTCCACACATGTGGGAACACACACACACACACACACAGATATCTACACTGTCTCTCACTCCAACACAAATATCCACACTCTCACTTTCCACAGTGTAAAAAAAAACAAAAAACAGAATATTAGAAATGGAGAAGAAACAAATATCCCTGCTGCGAACAACGTGCAGCTGCATCAGGTGCAAGATGAAAGTTAAGCCCAGATGTAATCACTGAGAACAAAAGAGTGTTCTAATGCTTATCTGTGGCAAATGAGCTGGCAAATGTGACTAATGTAACCTAGATCTTGAATTCCTCACAATACGAAGTGAGATTACCGAGGCTTTGAACTCACGCCCGAGTCACTCTGCTTAACAAGACAACAAATCATTACTGGAGGCAAAAATGAAATCATACCAAAGGATGTCATTTCAAGATTTCTTCCATGATCAGACCATCGGTCATTTGAAGAATCTAATGTATTGAGGTCACAGCTAAAATGCATCATAAATGTTAAGAGGAAGATGTGGAGAAACAACCTGTATGACTGAAAAACTATTCAGCCACCACTGCAGCTCAGCCACGACTGGTCCAGCTTACATCAGCTTTCACCAATGAGCCATAAGTGTTTATTCTTGTGCTATTTCCCTCCCTTTACTTTTATGCACATATCACTTTTCATGTTGATGAATGAGAGTTAACTTTGCCCTCAGGAGCTGTGTCGGGCTGATCCGCTAATGCACGCTGCCGTTTATAAGCCCATTGTTTGACAATTGCGCTGTCAGCTGATAGCTAGGCTTAGTCAGTGGAATTGTCAAGTAATGAAGAAATTTCATACTGACTGTTTTTCCTCTGTGAAGGCCTCATTTTGCTCATATTTGAGTGGAAACAAAATAAATTCCACTCATTCTTTCACTCATGTGCTTGCATTTAGCAAATGGTTTTGCAGACATGCATGAGAAGACTGTTGTCTGAGCCTCTAAACGGTGATTCTTCTCAAATTTATAATATAATTTAATAGACTGTTGCTCATTGGAAATGCTCTGTGAGGGAGGGTTGTCTGACTGCAAGCCATTTCAGTTATGACGGCCTTCCTGCTCAATGTGGTTTACATGAGGTCAGAAAGCATGACACTGTATAAATGCTATTTCCATAGAAAAAAAACATGCTATCCAGATTTTTTTCTGGTACAATTTTATTACATTTTTCCATTCAGCAATACAATGCAATGGAATGTTCAACATGTCTGAAGTAGATGTAATTGAATTTTACTGTTAAATAACTTTTAATAGAAACCAGCAGAGGACAGACGAGGCATTATTTGGGCTGTCCATTTAAGGAAGTTTTAACAAGTATAATTTTAGAGCGGGTTACAAGGCTAATTATCTAAGTTAACTAAGTAAACATGACATGCTTTCCCACTTCTCTTGGATTTTCTTTTTTCTTCTTCTTCTTTTTAATAAATGTGTCAGCCGTCTTTGTTCACCTCACTGGGAAAATTACTTTTTTCTTTCTCTTCTCTGGTTCTGTCTGCACTTGACCCGTGTTTGTGCGCGACCTGTTTGAAGTGAATATGTGTGACATTTGGGCACAGCACAGTGTGAAGAGACAGGCCATCATTGGGACGAGGCTGTCGGCTGTTTGTTTAATGCCCTGCCTACTGTGAAAGTCTCCCTGAAACAGACGCAGTAAATATCCCCATTGATCCAGAGGCAAGGGGCCCTACGATGATGTAGTGGTGAAGAGCCTTGGGAGTAAATCTAACCGACAGTAATCCAATCCCATTCTCAAGGCTGTGGGATCTGAGATAGGTGCTTTAAATCCAAAAGTGTGCCTTTTTTGCACAATTTCTCTGCCTTTGTTGGTGCAGCTTCTGTTGTTCTTTACTTCCACGCCTCAGCTATAGAGTCGATCCATAGCTTGCTGAAGTGCTTTGCTTGCTATCCTTTGTATTTGTTCGAATTCCAAGCCCTTTAAGGATGCCACAAATTTAGTCTCCTGCTCAGTCCACTGTCGCTCATCTGACGCATGTGCATCCACTTGAAGAACAAACTCCAAAGTTAACGGAGAGTGAAAGGTGTGTGTGTCTGTGTGTGTGTGTGTGTGCACATGATCACACTCCCCAGGTAATCAGTGTTTTTGGTGAAGGATACACTGGAAATACTAATTCACCAATAGGCTGGAATTTCCCTTTGATGGCCAAAAGCTGCCTAGTGCTTGAATGGCTGCCTGACTCTAATGAGGGTGAGTTTTCATGCAGGCCTTCAAGGTGACAAAGTTACACACTCCAGATCCCCTGAAATAGGATCATGTGGTTACAAATTCAATTTCTTTTCTCCGTGGATTGCTAAGAGGTGCTGAGGTGGAGTGCACTTTAGTCTGCTGGGCATTTAAAGGAGACACATTATACCTTTTTTTCCCACAAACTGACAGACTTTCCTGAGATCTGAATAAGATGTCAGTGACAATAAAAAAATAATAAAAACAAAATAATAAAAAAACCTCTTTGAATGTATTCAAAGCTGTGTTGAGAACCGTTGCTTTTAGGGAGTGGAAATGCACTTCCAAAATATAACATACAAGACACAATATGAATTTAATTATAAATAAAAATGGAGAAGCTGGATAAATGATACTCTGGTCTGGGTCTGTGATGTCACAGCGCTCAAATGAAAGAACTCACTGAATACTACAGACTGTGACGGCTCCAAACAAAGTAAAAAGATTTTATTATGTTGGCTGACTAGTCATTCAAAACAATCAAATATCTCAGATAGCAAACAAATACATTTGTTTTGTTTTTCTCAATAGTATGATTCCATTGTAAATATTAAGGTAGAGTAGTAAAGTAGTTTTGTGTTGCTAAGCAGAGGCTGCTTGTTTGTACAAATATTTTATAATTTAAATACTCAGTTGAATGAGTATTTCAGCTGCAGATAGTTGTCATAGTAACTTACCTTTAACTGGCCACAGAGGGCAAAAAAGCCATTGGATTCAGAAAATTAAAGCGATCGTCACGATTAAGTGAAGCGAAAAAAAATCTGAGTTGTAATGGATACAAAATGAAAATGAGAACATTTTTCATTATTTCAAAGTAACTTTTAGATAGTTGCTCAAGTTTACCTCCACACAAACAAAACAGCAGTGTGGAAGTTCTTATGAAAACAAATTGTTATGTACTTGTTGGTTCCATTTACCTCAGAAGTCACATTCTACATCAACACCGTGTGTGGGATTAAGAAAATACAAACAGGATCCCAACATGTCCTGATAAAACACAATCATTGCTACATGTATGTCTGACTTAAAATGAAGGAAAAAAAACCCCTGAGATGTCAGAAGCAATAAAACAAGCTGACTTTGTTGATGCCAGTAGCAGCCATGTTGGAGACTGAGGACAGGGTTGGTAAGGTTGGGGATTTTGGTTCCAGTAGTTCCAGTAGATCATGAACACAGGCATTTCAACATGTGAGTAGAATGCAGTATAAAATGCAGGTTGGAGGGACCTCCTCTTGTTGAGAGCTTGTCAAGGTGGGGGTGGGTTTGTATTGTTCAGTAAGGTTCCTTAGGAAAGCAAGGAAAAGAAGCCATAGGAAAGGTGGGGGTGTTTTGGAAAATCAATGAATGCATGGAACATAGTGGTGGTCCACCTGAAAGGGAACATGTCATCAATTAAACAAACTTGGCGAACAGGGACAATTCATCAGAGTGCGTTGTGGATCAGCTATTGGGTTCAGCTTCGACGTGACAAATGCCGGACCTCCTCTGTGTTCCCAAGGTTGCCGATCGATAGAGATCATCATTGTGATGTGGCCTTTTATCTCACAACCTGCTCCCTTAAGCCTTATATTATTCCCAACACAGATATCTCAGAGGAGGAGGGGTGAGGAGGCCCTGATTGTATCTTTTATTCCAAGAACGTAAAGGGATTATTTGCTCAAACTGTTTTTTGTGGCTTTTGAAGTCCAGCACCTGGCCAGAAAAGTTTTTTTTTTGTGTGTGTGTGTGTTTCACACCTTTACTCAGGCTTGCATCCTCTTGGGATCATTGCCTGGAATTTTGCTCTGGCTCACATATCATACCTCAATGAGGCGTTGGGTCCCCTCACAGACCTGCTCCTTCTCAGGCTCACTCATTCACAAGCGCCAAATCCAGCTGAGAGGAAAGCCTCCTGGGTTGCTATTGATCTGTGCCATTATGGAATTCCATGCCAATAAATTGTCATGACTTACTGTAACAATCCAATGATTAGGCTCCACTTGAGTCACATGACCCCGAAGAGCTTCCTCATTATCAGAGGCCATTATGAGAAAATGGGGATTTACAATTGAGTTATGCAATGATAAATAATGACTGATTTCAGCTCCAATCGGCTAGTTTAACTGTGTTATTGGTGTGTGGAGCCTATAGAGCTGCCAGTAATTGTAACACTGTTATGTGCATCTTGTATGCAATCATCTGACTTTTCTTTTGCAAAACAATGTTCCAACTTTAATGTAATGTTTGATTTGTGAAAGAATCCTAAATGTGTGTTTACAGGACTCTTTACACATAAAAAAAGAGAAGCGACTCTAACAACTGGTAATCCTTCTTATAAAATGACTAAAATAGCAACTTTTTCCCTCTAGCCAATAGGAATAAAAGTATAGTCATGAAGGTAAAACATGAATATAGTATATGTGTTAAAATGTAAACAAAAAACAAAAAAACAAACAATCCTGCTGAATCCTACATACCAAACATTTGGACAGTGAAGTAGTGTAACAAAGTCTAAGTCTTGGAAATTTATATTAAAAAATGGCACAGAAATGCATCAGTTTATCTATTATTTGTGTCTTGGAACACAAAATTCACTTTTTGTGTTCTTGTGGGCATCCAAAAAAATAACAACCCAGGGGAATATGATCTCCTTTTTTGAAACACCAACATAATTTATGCTTTTTATCTTTAAAGGAGACATCTTATGATCTTTTTCTGGAACTTGCCCAGGTCAAAATACTGAAGAGAAACATTATAAACGTTAAATAAATCGTTTCCAACCATGTCTTTACAATAGCCTACTCTTTATAGTGGCTGGTATGAAGAGGGTAGTGTGTCACACACCTCCACTTCCAGTGAAGTGTGTATTTTTTTAAACTAATGTCACAGCTTTGCACCATCCACTCCTGAAACAAAGAACAGCCAGCATAATGTGAAACTGGGCAGAAGCAAAAGTGGGGTGGCTGGATAACTCGACTCTTATCCGAGTTCCCTGCGAATCTGGACCACTCACTGAGTGACATAGCCTCAGACTTTGGCAGACCCAAACACAGCATGCTCTCAATCACAGGAAATTTCATTATTTAACAATTTGTCATATTTAACTGGCAAAGGAGTTACCAGTTGAAGGTGATCTTTCCTTTTTTTCCCTTGTCCTTTTACAGTATATTTTTACATCCAAATGCACAAAATAAATATAATCAAATAAATTAATAAATTTCCACAAACCAAATAAATTTAAATATTTTGTTTTGTCAGCAACAGTGTGACAAAAAAGAAAAAAGAAGAAACAGAACAGAAGAAAAAGGAGAAGGGCTGATAAACAGCAAGTGAACATAATATGACATCAGCATAAAGTATCTGAGAGATCTGGAGTCTATATACAATATGCTCCTGTATATGTTTCACAATCAAACTTTGTCAAATCTACTCAGCTCCTTTGCAGGTGCTGAAACGTTACACCTGGCCTATGATGTAAAATATGCATGTGGACACTATCATTTACATGCTTCTGGCCTGCTCCTGCTGGGAGAAAATGAGGATATTACAACTCACTGTGTGTTTCACCAGCCAGTCCCAGTTTCCTGACACTGATTTCAACCAGCTCCTGCTATCTGTTGTTCATTAGATGAGATTTCAGCCCCTGATGTGGGTGAGTGGTTGAAAAAAATGAATAAAGCCAAGTCTTACAAAACTGCACAGTTGTACTGGTAGCGATAAACAAACGGTAAGTACGGCTCTTATTCTGTTCCAACTTAGAAGGAATACACTTACTGTTAGTTTAGCAGCTGGTTTTGATACTAATGTGAAGTTTCAGGGTTTTTTTTTTAGAGATCCACTATCTGTATTGCCTTTAGGGACAGTGGGAGCTTATACATACCAGTTATTCAATTGTTTTCTGATATAACCATATATTGTGGTCTTTACTTAATTTGTGTGTAGTATTCTCACGCTCTGTGTCCCTTTAGCGCAAAATATCTGAAAACAAAGTCATTGAGAGACAATATAGAAAGCAGAATGATGTAGAACACTGAACGACTGGTGCTTGAAGTACATTAGAGTATATTGAAGAGCATAAGAAGCCAGGCCTCAGCAGATCCTGCAAGACCAGCGTCACTCATGCTGTTTTTGATGTAACCTGATTGTGAGTGTTTCTTGCTGATGTATAGCATTTGAAGAGTTCAGAGTTGTCACTGTCAGTGATTGACATGATGAGCGGATCAATGTAAAAGCCTTGCTGCCAAGCAATAATCCATTCAAAGTGATCACGGTTAAAATTGCCTGGGGGTATTGATTCCATGTGCAGGCCCAGAAAACACTGTAAGCACAACAGTAATAATCAAGTTGGCTGAGGGAGCAGATTTCTCCTCTGATATCTCTTTAACAGTTCTTTTTTTTCCTTTCATTTCATTTTCAGCAACTAATTCAGTATCCTATATTTGTTAAGCTTGCTGTAAGCAGGAAGCGTGCTATAACAATGTGGCCAAATAACTGCAATGAAAGAAATGCAGATTTTTTCTTAGGTTAGTAAGCACGATTTGTCTTTGAGAGAGATCTGCAAGCCACAGGATGACAATCTAAAAACGATGACTGGGTATCACATAACAGAAAAACAAAGCTTGAGGCTGAAATTTACCGACTAGATATAGTTGGGTTCATCTCAATGCACAGTTCATGTTCTAGAACCAGCCTTAGTGATTTCTGAGGCAAAAACTTGGGTGAGGAAGGAGTTTGGAAAGGGCATTCAATTGACTCCGAGAAGATCCTGGCAAACAGTCAGAGGGCGAGGTGCTGTTGACCTCAACTGGAGATGTCATCAGGCGGTGGAAGGAATAAGGATCTTTTCAATCCCACCAACATGACTTCCACAGAGGAGGCTGAGTCTGGGAAGTCTGAGGTGGGCTCACCCATTAGTGGAGCTGAAGTCGTTGAGGCAGTTATAAAGATGCACAGCGGTACGTTTCCATATGTGGATGACATCTGCACTGATTTCCTCAAAGCTCTGGATGTCGTGCGCCGTCTTGGTTGACATGTTGCTGCAACATTACATGGACATCAGGGGCAGTACCTCTGGACTGACAGACTGAGGTGGTGGTTCCTCTTTTCAAGAAGGGGGAATAGAGGGTGTGTTCCAGTTACAGAGGAATCACACTCCTCAGCTTCCCTGATAAGGTCTATGTAGGGATGTTGACGAAGAGCGTCTGGTCAGACACACTGGAGAGATCTTGGCTGGCCTGGAAGCACCTCAGTGTTCCCTTTGGAGGAGCTGGAGGCGGTGGGAGGTAAGAAGGTCTGGGCCTCTCTTCTTAGGCTGCTGCCTTGAAGTGGATAAGCGGATATTATTGGATGGATGGCAAATTACAACACTAGTTACAAAACTAGTTGCAAAAAAGGTTGTCACTGTTTAAATTATTTAAACTGAAAAGATACAGTACACCAAATGGCAATTTTGAATTGAATGGTAGCTGCATGTCTGAAATAGTTAGGGAAGAGGATGTTTACCACTGCCTTGTCCCTGGTGGCACTATGTTGTGCCCTGTTGCTCTGAATATTTTGATGATAATATGTTCTGCAGATGATGATATACACGATATGGAACATTATTCTGAAAATGTTGACAATTTGTGTATAAAGTTTTTCGCAGACTGATGAAGATGTAATTATTTTTTCATTTACTTTTCACACATCTTAACTTATATGGAATTTAGACTGTATTTATCATCACTATAGACCAAACAACTACATTAAAAGTAATAAAAAGCAGGTTGCCATCTAAGCAGCCAGTGACACATTATGTAGGACAAAGCTGTCCATGATCACAGTCGACCATTACATTACATCTTATCATTTCCTCTAAAGCTGAAACTCAAACTGAGACTCATCAATAATTCACCCATGATCTTCCATTCAGAAGCTCTCAATGGCAGCTCAAGCTACTGCAGTATCTCCTCTCCACTCCTTGCAAGAACTTCTCCCAAATACGTTCTTCAATGACATCCGTACACGTAAATTCACATCAGTGGCTACAATATCCACTGTTGATGACTTTAAATGCTGCTGGTCCTCATTTGGAAGCTTGGTTTGTAAAATCCATTCAAAGTGGATGTCTCCATAATGAGCTTTTTTTTTTTCTTTTTCTTTTAATTCAGTTTTTTCTTTTGTTGCCCTAAGTGAAATGTTAAGCCTTGTCTCTGGGCAGAATTATATTTTTGGCTATACTATAGAGATGCTCCTCTAACCATCTCTTTTACTTTCAACCTGAATTATTAAATACTCAGAATCTAGTTAAGCAGTGTACATTTTCCTAAAGGTCAGAAAGTTCATTAACTACGAGCTGCCATTGATTATGTCCTTGTATATTTCTCTTCTTGGTGTAGGCTTTCCACTGAGCATGAGGAACTCTTACATCTAGACTTCTATTCCTTTGCTACATGAATCTTAAAGGAACATTAGGTTAAACTTTCATTAAGAACCAAAACAACATGATTGGTAGCTGTTTTGAGTTAGAACGGAATATGTGTTAACAGTCAAATAGCATTTAATGTTAGCCCTGGTGACAATATGCCATCCATCCATCCATCCATCCATTTACTACTGCTTAAAGAAGAAGAAGAAGAAGAAGACGAAGAAGAAGCCTACATTTTATTATATATTGCAACACATACACAACAATTATATAGCCTACTCTGAGAGGTCTGAGCGCCACATCACACACTAAACGTCTTCCACGGCTACTTCCTCCAGCCCTTCAGGGAGAATACTGAGGCATTCCCAGGGAGACAGAAATGTCTAATCCTGGGTGTGGCCTGGGGCCTCCTCTTGGTTGGACATGCCTAAAACAACCCCCCAGGATAGACGTTCAGGAGGCATTCTATCCAGACACCCAAACCACCTCAAGTGGCTCTTTTTGATGTGGGTGAGCAGCAGCTCCAATCTGAGTCTCTCCCAAATGACAGAACTATGATGGAACCAGTTTTTATCGTGTGACCATAGGTGAGGGCAGGAACATGGATCGACTGGTAAACAGAGAGCTTTTGGCTTAACTCTCTCTTCATCACAACAGACAAGAAAATTTGAGAAAATTCAGCTGTTCAAATTCAACATGTCCAAGTGGTATCAAAAATTATTTTAGTGGTAGTTTGACTTATAACAAGACAAGTTGCACTAATCCCACAGCTTGGGTAAGATGGTGTCTGACCTGACTCCCAGAGTCCCCCGGAGAGAGTCCCACAATCAGAAAAGCCACTTCTCCATATCTTTCCTCTTTTTTAATCATTGATGTGTTTCAAACTATAATTGCCGAAACATGAAATATGGCGACAACTAAAACAGACAAGCAGGCTACCAATATTTGAAGGCAAATTTACAGAAAGACAAGAAATTCAAACTTGTTTATAATAATCCGACATAACAGTGGTAACAGTGGTTACTATGTGGAGTTAGCCAGATGCTAACTACAAGATGAAGCGGTCTAACGTACATGATCACACACAATATCATGGGAGAGGAGGGCTTCCGGTATGGCGGAGAGACAAACGGCAGCATAATTTACCAGCTCCCAGTGGGTCTGACTTCACCCTCAGAATTTAACCATAAAATAGTCCACAGAAGGCCGACAATATTGCAAAAAAAGAGGGGAATATGAGGAGAACGAG